>CM046352.1:5129644-5729644 GCA_025403435.1 Artocarpus heterophyllus
TTGACGCTGACCGAACGATAGCCAATCAAGCAAAGGAAGAAAGGCAAATCAGACAACTGGACATGGAGAGCAACAACATGAAGAGTTGCGCAAAGTCCAGCCCGCAACGATCCTCGCAACAGCATATCGGTGATAAGAAGCTTGTATGATCCTACGATGTTGCATTGGGAGCAAGCACTAGAGTTACGGAGGGAAGCATCAGAGTCAGAAGGGGAGGCACGGTCATGGAAGGAAGTGCCAGAGTCATCGTGCGAGGTCATTGGAGTCATGACAGAGAGAGGTAGTTGGAGTCGTGTTGGGGCAACATCGTCGTTGGAGTTGCCACCAAAGTTAGAGAGAAAAGAGGAGGAGAGAGAGTGGATCTAGGGATTTTTCAGAGGAGATGAACAAGAGGAGGTAAAATTAGGAATTTTAGTGTTTGAAAAGAGAACAAAATTACAAAAATGTTATATATTTAATGTTTTAAAGGTGAATTATTTATTTATCTCAAGTTGAAAAGTATGTTATGTGGTACAATTCTTATAATTTTTTTACACTATTGTATATACTTTACCCCCTTAAAATATTTAAAATGGCACTATTAATAGTGAAAATCATGAAAATTCAGTTATATCTCAATTTGATTTTTTAAATGCAGTTATTCTTAAAACGTTGAAATATTAATAGAGAAGGTTTTTAAAAAAATATTTTTGACTTTTTAAATTTACTCATATTCAAAATTAAGACCTTGAATAAACCAAATATCATTGCTACTTCTATAATTTAATAATTTTGGGACTCTAAACTTAAAAAGTGAATCATATATCATAAGCTTAATTCAATTGGATAATGAATAAAAAGGATAAAATAGATACGAAAAAGCAAGCAACAAAGCTCATAAAAATACAATTGTATTGTAATTTTTATCTAAGTTTGTTTGCTTATGTCACCTAAAAAATAAAATAAAATAAAATAAAAAATCCAGCTACGTCCCTGTTTGTTCTCTCTCTAAATTATAAAACTCCTTTTCTTTCTCTCTTTCTCTTTGATCCTCTTTGTATCTATTTGTCCTATGAAATTCCTTCTAAACGATTAAAAATAATAAAGATTATAATAAGTAGAATGATGACTTACAGGTAAGAAACCCAAAGCATAAGGGTAAGAGCTCCGGAAATAGTTCCCAGCTGGAACTGGACATCCTGCGAATATCCCTACTCGGCAAAAGTAATCAACCTTGGAGAAAACCAGGATTCCTGAAGATTTAATTTCAAGCACGAACACTCCTCCAGAGATTGCTTCAGCTGTCATGCATTAGCACATAAAAATATATGTCGTCAATCGGGGAGAAAATGCAAGAAACAAAAATGAATTACAATATCACAGAAGGACTAACCAAAGTCACATGCCTTTTCTCATGCGAGTCTAGATGCGCTGTCTTATTTTGCTCTTTTTTTAGTTGTCTATTTATTATTTATTCAATATAATTTAAACTTGTCAATCTACTCAAACAAAATAGGCTTTAATATGAAAGTAATCAAAACAATTCACTTATTTGTTAAAATTTAATTGGAGAACAGTTAAAGTAGACGGGGGAAAATAAGACAACAAACTTTGATTATTCTCATGGAATGCCAAACCACATTAGAGGAGTTTACATAACATACAATATTTATGTTATCTACATGTAAAATCATCCTTGTGTCTCGAAGGAGGTTAACAAGGACGATGTGGCTTGCTGGGATAATTGGGCCTTTTACTCCATTTTGCCACTGAGATGGATTTCTGAAATGTGGGAATGCCGATTGGTGATGTTGTGGGAGTGGCGATTAAGGCATGGAGAGACAAAGATGGGCGTTGTTCGGGTAATGTACGTCGAGGGTGGCTCCGGTCAGATTGGGATCTAATGGTCTGGCGAATTGGGTGCATCTGAGATATGAATGATGTTAAAATGTGTGACTCTATCCTATTGGCTGTTTTATAAGTATTAAAGTTTGTTAGTAACTAAGAAGTTTGTTTGGTTATAACAAACTCAACCACATATTAACCTTTAGAGGTTAAGAGGCCTAGCTCTCATCTTTAGTTGAGTTTATCTATGTATTGTTTTATTTTACATGTAAAATAAATGTGAGGTAAGCCACTTATATATAAGTCTCATGTATTGGTTCAAGTGTTGGTGTGTGTGTTGTATTCTCTCTTGGGATTGAATTCGGGTGAGAGAAAACAATAAGGGGTAAGAGAGTTCTGGGAAGCTTTGGGGATTCAAAAGCTTGTATACTCTTTTGAAGATAGAATTTGAGTGAGTGAGGCTTGAGGGTGTAATTCTCATTTCTTGATAGTGGATTTGGTTAGGGGAATCTTTTCCCTGCCCTTGGATGTAGGATTTCATATCTGAACCAAGTAAATACCCGTTCTTCTTCTTCTTCTTGTTCGCTGCTTCTCTTTGTTATTGCTTTTCTTGTTCTAGGTTGAATTTGATCTGCTCAATCAACATTTGGTATCAGAGCGAGGATAATCAGTGTATATTGATCAAGAATTGTTCAAGAAATCAGCGGTAAAGATTCAAATAATGTGGACAGCAAAGATCGAAATCGCAAAGTTCGATGGTCGCGGGGATTTCAACATGTGGAAGAAAAAGATGAGGGCTGTAATGGTTCATCAAAAATGTATCAAGGCCCTTGATGGATTCCCTGAAGGCATGGAGAATGCTGCAAAATTAGAGGTATGTGAATTAGCATATAGTCTTCTAATTTTAAATCTCTCTGATAACATCCTCCGACAAGTAGATGAGGAAGACATAGTCGTGAAATTTGGGCAAAATTAGACTCCTTATATATGAAGAAACTCTGTCAAATAAGATCTTCTTGAAAGAGCAATTGTTTGGATTTAAGATGGATTTTGGAAAATCTTTAGAAGATAATCTGGATGATTTCAAGAAAATCACAGTTGGGCTGTCAAATATAGGAGAAAAGATTGACGAAGAAAATCAAGCCATAATTTTATTTAATTCATTGCCTGATTCATATAAGGATTTGAAAACAGCCATTAAATACGGAAGAGATTCACTCCCGTTGGAAGACGTTCTTGGTGCCCTCAGATCTAGGGATCTTGAAAAAAAATCTGATAAGAAGCCAAATTCAAATGGAGAAGGTCTGCGTGTTCGTGGAAGGCCAGAAAGGAGAGAATCCTCGAGAAATAGAAACAAGTCCCTATCCAAATCTAAGACAAAGTTTGTCAAGACATTTTGGCATTGTCAGACGGAAGGACACATTAGAAGGTTCTGCCCTTTAAGGAAGAAAACTCAAGAAGGAGACCCTCAGAAGTCAGATTCTGCAAATGTGTCTGTTGGCTTTCAGATGGCCGAAGTACTAACAGTTTCCTAGTGTGATTCCACAAATCAGTGGATTCTTGATTCTGGTTATTCTTTCCACATGACTTAAAGAAAGGACTGGTTAATTGATTTTAAAGCAATGGATGGTAGATCTGTGTTTATGGGAAACAATGATTCCTGTAAAGTTGTTGGCTTTGGATCTGTAATTTTCAAGATGTGGGATGGATCCATGAAAAGGCTGGATAATGTCAGATACATCCCTGAACTTAGGAGGATTCTGATATCACTTGGGATGATGGGTCAGAATGGATATTCTTACAAAGCTGATAACGGAAACTTAAGGGTACTAAAAGGTTCATTGGTCGTGCTCAAAGGCAAGCTACAACAAGGTCTACTTGTGTTGCAGGGTGAAGTAATTTCTAGAACTGCAGGAGTAGCCATCAAAGAATCAGATGAAACAAAGCTTGGCACAAAAGGCTGGGTCACAAAAGCTAGAAAGGCTTGCTAGAACTCTGCAAACAAGGAATTCTTGATTCCAAACAGATTGGAACTCTTGAAGTTTGTGAAGTCTGCATCTTGGGAAAATCTCACAGGTTGAAGTTCACAAACTCCATATACAAAGCAAAAGAAATCCTAGAGTATGTGCATTCAGATTTATGGGGATCTCACAAGGTACCTCTATCACTTTCAACTCACAGTATTTTATTTCTATCATTGATGACTATTCTAGAAAATCTTGGGTCTACTTTCTGAAAGTTAAAAATCTGGCTTTTGATAAATTTAAGGAATGGAAATTACTTGTTGAAAATCAAACTAGTAAAAGAATTAAGACACTTAGGACTGACAATGGTCTTGAGTTCTGTAATGATTCCTTCGCTGGTTTTTGCACCCAATATGGAATAGAGAGACATAGAACCTGTACCAAAACCCCTCAGTAGAATGGCGTTGCTGAGAGGTTAAATAGAACCCTTCTTAACAAAGTAAGATGCATGTTGATAGAGTCTGGACTTAATAAGAGGTTTTGGGCTGAAGCCACATCCATCGCATGTTATATAATTAACAGAACTCCCTCATCAGCCATAGACTTTAAAACACCTGAACAATTATGGACTGGCAGAGCACCAAATATTTTACATTTAAAATCATTTGGATGCATTGCTTACATGCACACAAATCAGGGTAAGCTACATCCTAAGGCCAAAAAGGCTATTTTTCTAGGATATCCTAGGGGTGTCAAAGGTTATAAGTTATGGATCTTAAAGGACAAAAAATGTGTAATTAGTAAAGATGTTTTCTTTAATGAATCAGAATTTTATAAAGCTAACATCTCTGAAAACCAGTTCTCTGAGAAATTAGATGAGCATATGGATGTTTTTTTCTTTTGAGCTTGGCTATGCAGGTCTTAACGCTTCTAATAATCAAGATGGAGAAGTAGATAATGATCATGGTGGGGAAAACTCAACTGATCGTAACCAAACTTTAGAATCAGCACCTTCTCCAAGACCCGTACAAACTCCTGATCAAACTAATGGAGAAGAAATTCAGATTGATCCCAACCATGAAGAAGACCTCTCTGATTATTTGCTTTCAAGAGATAGAATTCGAAGGGAAATTAGACCTCCACCAAGGTTTGCTCAAGCAGATTTTGTTGCTCATGCTTTAGTGGATTTGATAATCTGATTTTATTGCTCTTGATTTTAGTGGATTTGATAATCTGATAACTTGTCACATTCTCTAATTGTAATTTCTATTTTTATAGAACTCACCAATATTGCTCCTCACTAGTGATTTTTTTTATAAGTATGTGGATGGAGACACGATACTTGTAACACCCAAAATTTTAATGCATTAAAAATGCATTAAGTTAAGGATTATATTAAGACAAAGTACAGTTTAATGAAAAATACTGTATAATAACATGGAAAATTATACAGTATTGGAGCAATGCAGTATAAGAATTGAATTGTATGGACCACAATTTCTTTTATAAAAGTGCAAAAAAAGAAAAAAAAGGAAAAATTAGAAAAAATTCAGCTCTCTCTACTTTCTCTCTCTAGATTTTCTCTCTCTCTCTCCTCAAATCTCGTTCGAGATTTCGGTGTCCGTTTTCGACACCTCCCGCGCCAATGGAAAGCTCTCGACGAGCTGAGTCCAACGAGGTGCCGTGCCGCCCAAAAAGCCGCTGGAAGAAGCCTCACACGCCGCCCAAAGTGGCAGTGAAACCTATTTTTTCTGACATAAATTCTCCGCTGTCCGACCATCAATCGACGTGATCTTGGTGTCTATGGACTCAGCATGAGGAGAGGAGCAAGATGGTAACAATTTTCTAGCTCGATTTTGGCTAAAAAAGCCTCGACGGAGTAGCCTCGTCGCCACCGTGGAGCCGCCGTCGAACCCACCTTCTCCGGCGGCGGTGTGACACACCGCCGGTGCCAAAAGGATCAGAGGGCGACGATGAGCAGGACCCCTCGCTCAATTGCATCGTTCCGCCGCCCCTCGTCGGAGATCGAGGACGCCTGCCATGAGCTGTTGTGGGTGAACTTGGGTTCACTGTTTTAGGCCGTGTTGAGCTAAATTGAAGAGGCAGCCACCTTTAGAGGATCGAGAGGAAGAAATTTGGCTCCTCAATTGCACGAGACGACGGCCGGTCACCGGAGAACCAGGACCCACCGCCTAGAGCCGCCGTGAAGAGGTGGAGCCACCGTTCCATGAGGTGTGGAGCTACCCCACCATAGGGGAAATGCTCAGAGGATGTCGGGAAGCAAAACCGCCAGCTCAATTGCACGATAGCTTCGCCGGTGACAGGAGATCCGAGCCACCGGTTTTGGTCGAGAATCTCATCTTTGAATTGAGCAGATGGAGGCCGAATTGGGTAAAATTGGCATCGTCATTGGACTCAAAAGGGTCGAATTAGGGGGAGTAGGCTCGAGCTCAACCCCCAACGGAGCCAATCGTCACCAGTCAACGACGGTCAACGTTGGTCAATGGTTGATCAATAGTCAATTTGGGATTTTATGATCCGGACCTCCGATCGACGATCCGAGATCGCCTCCTGACTCGTTTTGATACTCTGAACACAATGGTGACCTCTGTTTGAGCTAATTACACTCCGATGAAAATTGTCTGGTACCTATTGCATGCGAATTGAGGCGATTCAAACAGCAGTAACGGAGTCCAGAATGACATTTTCAAGAATGTATGATCTCCAGGAAGCATTCCTAGCTATTCATGGTCACTCGAGGAGCACTACAGAGGATGCTTCACATACTGTAGATGCAACGAGATACAACTGGATCTGCTTAGCTTGGAGTCCAAGTAAGTAGGAATCTCACCTACAGTATGAACCGTTTTAAAATAAATTGTTTTAGATGCTTTCATAAAAATTTATGAAATGCATGATCAGTGATTGTTACACTGTTTTATGTGAAAATGGGTTTTATAACGTTACAAGGTTGACGAAAAACCCGTTAAGGGTAAAATCGTCATTATTAAGGAAACAGCTAGAAAGGAGTCGAACACTCCGATTTAGCATAATGTTATTAGACGAAAAATGTTTCGTAATACGTTAAGTAACGTAACCATCATGTGAGACCAGAGATTCAATAAGGGATGTTTAAGTAAACAAGAGGTAAACCGATAAGTTACGAGGTTAAAAGGAAAAGTAACCCCGGTAGGTTACAAAGCTAAGCGAAGGAAAGATAAACCAATAGTTTATAAGGTTAAGTAAAGACAAAGGTAAACGAAAGTATACTAGTTAAGTTAAAAGGAAAAGATGGTTAATGTTTATATTTTATTATCAATCGAGTAGATTGATAATAAAAAAAGTTAACTAATAAGTCGGCTATCGTTTGATCAGGATACGAAGGCCGACTAATGGAAGGAAAATGAACAGAATAGAGAACGCTAGAGCATAGTTCGGGTAAGTTCAAATCACACCTACAGCATGAAATAAATGATTTTTAAATGCGTATTTATATAATATGCAAATGAGTTTGCAATTATTATACAAGTTTCTTTAAATTATGTTTGCATTTATTATGCAAAAAGTTTTAAAGTTCAAGAAAAAGATTTGCAATGAATTTACAATTGCTATGTTTAAAGTCTATTTGCATATTGATATGCATAATGTTTTTTAAAAGTTCAAGATATGATTTTCAAGGTATTTAAAGTATGTTTTGCATTATGACAACGCATAATGTTTTATAATTTAAGTTATAAGTTATAAGTTATATGATGCATTGTTATGCAATAAATTGCATTTGTTATGCAATAAGTTTTAGAATAAAAGTTATAATTTGCAAAATGTGATTTCATTATATGTTGCATTTGTTATGCAATAAGTGTTAGAATACAAGTTATGATTTGCAAAATATGTTTGTGTTTTATGATGTATTTATTAAGCAATATGTTGCATTTGTTATGCAATAGGTTTTATAGTACAAGCTATGAATTGCAAGCGTGTTTGCATATGATATGATTGCATTTGAATGCTCACTAAAGTTAATAAGAAGGTAACGTAAAGAGAAAACGAAAGTATTGTACCAGCCTCCTTGTTATGAGGCAATAAAAGTAAAGTTAAAGTTTGACCTCCTAGATGTGAGGTACATGACCATGAAGTTCGATGGTCTTAAGTCTCCCACAAGGGGAGCATCACGTTTATGATCTCATGATTAAAGATGTTGGTACGAACACTAAAGGTTATAAAGTAAGGAAAGTTAAAGAACGAAGATAGAAAGTTAAACTAAGAAAAGAATGTTCATAAAATGCTCATAATTGAAGTTAATAATTGAGCATAAATGGAGTCATGCAGTCTGATGTTGCTTGAATGCCTTTTTATGAAATATTTATATGTTATGTTATGAAAAACATTCAGAGAAATGTTTTATAATAAATGTTTATGAAAAACATTTTCATGTTTTTAAGAAAAGATTTATAAATGACATTTTAAGAAAAATGTTCAAGAAATGTTTTACGAAAAATGTTTATGCAAAACGTTTCAAAAATGTTTTATGGAAATCGTTTATGAAAAATGTTTTCAGAAATGTTTATGGAAAATGTTTGTGTAAAATGTTTCAAGAGAAAGGTTTTTATGAGAAAAGTTTTAAAGCATGATTAAATGAATTGTGAGTTTATGTTTGAACTTACTGAGCGAAAGCTCATTAAAAGTTTTTCATACTGTAGGTAATTTATGGGTGACCAATAGGACCCATTAGAAGAGCTGGGTAATACGGAGGACAGATGCGAAGATTTGGATATGGATACCATCACTGTTTGCTTCCGCTTTGCAAAGAAAAAGTTTTCCATTATTTAATATAGTGTTTTCAAAGTTTTAAGAAAATCAGAGTTCTAAGAATTGCATTCAAAGTTTTAAGATACAGTTTATGATCTGTTTTATGTAATTATAAAGTAAAGTTTTAAGCTATGATTTAATAAATGTTTCTTATTAAGTTTTAAGAAACGATTTGAAATGATTTTAAGGGCAAGTGTTGAGCGAGGTCTCAACTTAAAATACGACAGAGGTCGCATCAATTTAAAAAACGTTTAAAGAAAAAAAATTATATTTCAGTATTTTTCTTACTAAGTAAGTAAGATTACTATTTATGAAACGATGTTTAAGAAAGTAAAGTGACTGCCTGAAAAGGCGAGTCGTCACAATACCAACCATGATAGATCTTTGTTTTCTCTTTTTGCTGTTATTTTCTTCTTTAATTTTAAATAGATTGAATTAAATTATAAAACAAATAGCACAGTAAAGAAATTAATTTTTTGGGATGGCATTAGTACAACTGGCAAGCCATGATCAAGAATAGGTCAGATTGTTAGGGCAAGAACCAAGAATTAGTTCAACAAGATTGGCTTGGATTGATGGGACAAGTTTGGCATCAGATTGAGCATGGGAATAGCCCTGATATGATTTTAGCATTGTGCCCAACCCTGTCATAGCTGGGTTTGTCAGTCTAACACATGATTTGACCAAGGGCATCGATTAGACTCAAGCACTAATCTCGTCCTAGAAGCCAACCCCAAAGCGGACGTCAGTCCTACCTTTTACTCAAACTCGGATGCCGACCCTTGCTAGTTGGTCCAACTAAGGCATATGGCGTCAATTGACCCCACCTGTCAGGCTCGACTCGTTGCTCCTAGTTCTATGCCGGTCCGACCATGACATTGATGCAACTAAGCTTGTTGTTCTAACCTCTAGTCCTAGGTCCACACCACCTCTCATCTCGGTTGATTGTTGACAACTACCTAAAATTTTTATTTATAACAATAGCTTTTCATCAATTAATTAATCCAAGATGGTTTAAAATATGTGTACTTTTTTTTTTGAAAATTTCATGTGTATGTTTTTAATCAAGAGTTCTTGATGTTTTCTCAAGCGATTCACCCCCCTACACCCCTACCCGGCCTGTCTCTCTTTTACTTATATTAGAAGTCCGTCTTCCAACATCATTATTTGATGAATTATTAATCTTTCACTTTTTATTCTATTATTAAGATTTAGATTGCATGTTTGCTTTCACGTGTGTACCTGTAATCAATGATGGAAATGTTGATGTTGAGGCAATTGAGGTTAGAGATGCAACAATGGGCTAGGCCTGTGGGCCCACACGAGCCTATCCTAATATAGTAATGGGTTGGGTCGACAAGGTCCATCACTGTTCAAGGCACGACCCGACCCATAAATATTAGCGAGCTGGGCTGGGCCAACATATTTCATGGGCCGGTCCAGCCCGGCACGTTTAGGCCCATCATGGGCCGGCACATCCTTGTCCGTGTAAGGCCCATATATGCCCACAATGGGCCAGTATACCGAAGGCCTATTGTGGCCCAATTTCATTTATATATTTTTTTTGTTTTTTAGTAATTTGCAAGCATCTTATGTATAATTATCCTGATTGTACTTTTTTTACTTAGCAAGATTTTATCCCACTAGGTTTTGATCGGAAAGGTTTTTAATGAGGCAATTGTAAATAAAATATACCTTTTATATTTCCATTGACTATTCAAAGTTTTATATTTGTTAACTTGTTTAAAAATTCAAAACTAAAAAAAAAAATTAAAAATTGCATGCTTAGATGGGTTGGCCCATTTAAACCCTCAATAGGCTAAAATGGGCCTACCTATCCTAACTCATAGATGAGCTCAAATGGGTCAGCACATTCAAGGCTCATGGCACGGCCCAGCTCGGCCTACGGCATGACCCAGCCTGACTCATATAAAATTGACCCGTGGTGTGGGCTGAACCGAGGTAATTCTAATATTAGCCAGCCAGACCCAGCCCACAAAGTTTGTGCACTGGGCCGGCCCAGCCCACGGCCTGCGTGGGTCTAAGAACAACGGGCCGGGCCGGGCCGGCACATTCTTGCATCTCTAATTGAGGTTTTGGTTTATGAACAGTGTTGGAGGAGAATGTCGCCGTTGACAGATATACTAGAAAGATGGATCTTTTAACAAAAAAATTGAATATTTTGTAGAAACTTTAAAAAATGCTAAAACAATCAATATTACTTGATTTGAACTAATTTAATAACAAAAAGTACATTTTTTCAAGTATGAGAGTTTTGTCGCTTAGAATATTAAGAAACCATCTTCCTTGAATGGCATTGTTGCATTTCAATAAAAAGACTAGAAATAGCTATAAAATTGATTTCTTTCTTTTGCAAAAAAGAAACTTTTCCTAACTTTTTGGACAATCTGTGGACATTTTCAAAAATATGTAGATATTCACGGATATTTATAGATATTGCAAATATTTTTAAATATGATGTTATAGACACTTTAGAGAAACTATCTTTCTTTCTCTCATCCTTGTCGGGATATCAACATAAGGACAATGTCATGAAAATGTCGACAATTAATGTTGTGAGCTTTCATCCACCGTTGTACTATGAGATCCAAGGAGCAGCAGTTACAAATGATCAATCGTTTTTAATGAAAAAATTACATGTTATATAAAGCATTTTTAAAATTTGTATTTATTTATACCATACTTAAAAAATATTGTGACATACTATCATTTATATTATATATTGAGTTGTACAAAAAAAAATATGTATGGTATTTTAAAAAGTAAATTTTAAAAAATGATTGCCCTTTTTTTTAATCCATCTTTGGCCCATAAAGGACATTATAATGTATGCATCTTCAATACACGTTTCTTCCTTTGAAAAAAAAAAGGTACGTTTCTTGGCTTTTTACTTTTAATTATTAGAAGTGTGCCTGAAATGATTAAATATTGATTGAAAAATAGTGGAAATTATGCTAAATATTATATCTTATTTGGTATATGATAATTAGTATCTTATGTTTTAAAAAGTAAAATAAATTACATATTTGACTAAGTCAGAAATTTAAAACAATTAAAAAGTTAAAAATACCTTAAAATAATTATTTTCCTGCTTTCCTGTTTATCTGACATCATGTTTTTTTTTCTTTTTTTCTTTTTTTTCCCTAAATATGCTCTCTCTTTCTCTCCTCCCCCTCTTTCCCTCTCCTTTCATCTCTCTGCCCTGGCCAGAGTCCAATGAGCTTCGAGTCTGCATCACCTCTTTTTCCCTTCTCTATCTTCTCTCGTTAAACCAAGACCAGACCTCTTCTTCTTTTCTTTCCTTCTCTCTCTTCTTGCACCAGACTCACAGATCCCAGCTTTAAACCTCTGATGCCAAATTGTCTCTGTCATCTTCAACCGGATCGACATCGTCGGATCATTTCCTCGTCCTCATCATTGCTCCATCATGTTTGAGTCGAAGTCGTCACTATTGATGCTCCATCACAATCAAGAAGACGGGAGAGATGAAGTTGTCGCCGTCATCTCCATTGGACTTGACTTCACCACTGCAGATCGGCACCCCAACAGTATTACTAGAGTAATTTTTTGTTGCCATCGGCGGTTCAGCGTAGTTGTTAGTAAAATTTTTCTATTTACATGATAATACAATGTTACTTAAGTAATACTGTATTTCTTAGACGTAGATAGTTCGACGAAGTCACTAGTGAATTTTTGTATTTACAGGAATACAGAATTACTTTAATTATATTTTTTGGCACTGACGATCCGACGCAGTCGTTGATGAATTTTTGTATTTATCCGATAATATAATATTACTAGAGAAATATTACATTTCTTAGTAGCCAATGGTCTGACGTAGTTATTGGTGAATTTTTGTATTTATTTGGTAATATAGTATTAGCAGATTAATACTGCATTTTTTGGCCGTCGTTCGTGCCTATGAGGGAGAAAGATGAGAGATATAAAGGAGAAAGAGGTAGAAGTATTTTTGAGGCTTTTGTTCTCAATTTCTCATGAGATATTATTTAATTTCTCATGATATGCTAATATTTACTATACATTTTAAAACTATATGCCATTATTTACTAAGCTTTAACCTAAATATGCTATTTTGTTTTTCTCCTTTAAAATAATAATAATATCTTAAAATGAATCCCCCTTAAATATAAACCTATCTTATATTTGTTACCTCTTCTATCTCTATATGTATTCCTCTCCCCTCTCTTGAATATCCTTTGTGATCAGAAACCAAAAGTGCTTACAGATTTTCTTAAAACTTGGTGGTGATGGCGGAGATGAAGCTCATCCTGGTCTGTCTCGTGCCACTATTATGTTTGATAGTACCTCTAACTCGAGGCATACCGGTTAATGATACTTACTGCGGTAAATTCTCCCACTCAAATTACCCTTCACTTTTTCAGATTTTTGTGTGAATATTTGTCAGTTATCAATCTGAAATGTTTTGTCTACCTTGATTTTCATACATATCACCATGCTTTGACGGGATTGTTTCCCTTGAAATGGTGGAAATTTTAATGATGGCACTATTGTTTTTCCTTAATTGCCGATAGGAATTGCTAGTTTGACCATTTGATTTTTTTTTTTAATGGTTTAGTCAGTGATTGAAAATTGTTTTGCGTCAACAACTATATATCAAACTTTTGAAAAATTAATCCAGCAACAAAATAACAATTCTTATCGGTGGGTAAAAAGGACAGTTTCTACCATATAATTTGAGTTCCCGATTTCCGGGAAAGGGGAAACCCTTTCCCCTTAAGAAGAACAAAATTAAATATTAAAAACCTACATTTCAAGACACAGACAGAGAGAGACTTGAGTATCCATAACTTTTGTTTCTCTGAGCCTCACATTTCATTACACATACACACGTGAAAGTCAAAGCAGACATGTTTAGGCAATGACGATCTTAAATTAAAATCAACAGCAACGAAAGAGCAGTCTATCATTATCGTCTCAAAGGCATAATTCAGCTTCCCCTTAAAATAGTTATGCTCAACTTTTTTATCGTCTCAGGAAAGTAGGAGGCAGTCGAGACAGTAAAGCACCAGTAAAGTCTAATTTACAAGTTCATACAAAGACAGAAATGATGAATATATACTAAAGAAACAACTTTATGCAGCTCTAACTATCCGCCACAGATGATCCAATGCCAATGCGGAAACCGAAGTTAATGCATGTCAGCTCATGCTTTTCATCATCTATCAGCTTCATTGTGAGTTTGTATGTACCCTGACACGCAAAACATGATTAGAGATACAGAAACATTATGAGCGCGCGCGCACACACACACACACACAGACTTCTTCAGATAAATTACAGACCCAATGGTGAAAGCTAAGTTTAAAGGAAAAATACGGCCCTACAAATGATGAATTCTTAAAAGTCGGGAAGCAGGAGGTCGGGAATTAATCGGACCTTTGTAAATTGTAATATCTTTTAGAAATGAATAACGGCAAGCAAACTACAATACAAATGAATGGAGAGAAAAATATCTCTCTTAAACAATACGTGCGTGCACAAATAGTGGTATTTGAGGCTGAAAGGAGATTTAGCTATAATTGGACAGTTAAAGTTTCTCTGAAACTGAGTGACTCTGCTAGAAATATAATGAAACTGAAATTGCATAATGGAATGATGACTTACAGGTGGAGTAAATGCAGGTAAAACTTGCGAGTGAGAAATCATGAAATCACCAATTGAAACAGGGCACGAAGCCTCTTCGCAAAACTTGTGTTCCTCAGTGTGGATGTGTATGTTAAAAAATGAAACTTCAATAACCAGTTTTCCTCCAGATATTGGTGCATCTGTTAGCAAATAAGAGGTCATGAGTAACTTAAAAGAGAGAGAGAGGGGGGGGTGTGGCGGGTTCACACATGCACGCAAAGAGAATTGGTTACAGCCTCCAGGTACAATTTTTTTTTTTAACTCATGCTGATATCAAATCTTCTAGAGTATTGTATCCTACTCACATTTATATATAAGTCTATGTACACAAAAACCATAGTCCTTTAAGAAGAATCCTTCATAGTTTTGGCACTAAAACTAGTGAAACTTGGTACACAAATGACACATTCACATTGTTTTTTCCAGCATATTGACAAGAAAGAATCAAGCAGAAATAGCAGAAATGAGAAAATTAACAACAAGGAACAAGGCTTTCAACATCAAAATCTCAAGTGAAACTAGTGTTGTTACATAAAATTATGCAATTTTATTCCCCGGCAACAAAACAACATCAACTTATATGTAGACAAGAATGCATCAAGCATAAGATAGGAAATTAGCATAATTAAGTAATGACGAAAACATAACTTTTCAAACATCAAAATCAATATTCCACTTTCTTAATTCACACGGTACCTGTAGTTGCGGAAACGCTGAACTTTGCCTCCTTGCCTCTTATGACAGGGTTAGGATTTATCTCAACTCCACTAACCTTGACATCATAAGCCTTCTTAGCTACAAGAAGCATTACACATATTCCAAAAACATATCAGCCAACATTTTATTGCATACCAGCAGTACAACTGATGCAGCACATAGAGATTAGTTTCCTATTCAGAATATTATTAGGATTACCTATTCAGATTATTATTAGGATTACAACTCAGACTATTATTAGGATTATTATTAGTTTCCTATTTAGACTGTTATTCTACTTCTATTTAGACTATTATTCTACTTTCATACAAACACTATATAAAGGCTCATTGTAATTGTTTTTGGAGCATCATTGATCAATAATCAGACTTATTCCAAATTATAAAACTCTTGTGAGTTTGTTCTTGAGTTTTCTTTCCTTGTTTCACTTTGAAACACTTCCGCTGCACCAACAACAATCCAAACAATAAATATAATTGCTAAACTGAAACTCCCATCTGATCCATTACATGAATTTACACAAAATGTAAGCAGAGAATCAAGAAAAGCAGACAAAATTGGAGTTCTGGAGGCAAAAAAAAAAATGAAACTCCATAGAATTTCTGGTAAAACAGAAAAAATAAAAGGTGCTTTTCGTTTAGTATTTTATGACACAACTTACAACAATCAAATAGCAAATATAATTATTAAACTGAAACTCTCATCTGATTAATAACATAAATTTACAAAATATGTGTGTGTGTGTGTAAGCAGAGTCAGGGAAAGCAGACAAACTAGTAATTAGAGGTTTAGGGGAAAAACATGCAACTCCATAGATTTTTCCGGTAAAACAAACAAAACGAAAAAGTCCGGACAGAGTTATTGTTCAATTTTTCGTTTTCCTGTGTGAAAGGAAACAAAAATCATAACTTTCGCTTAGAATCTCATCAAAGCACTATTTTTTTCCTCCAATTTCCAGAAATCTCATCAAAGATTGCCAATGATAAAAATTAAGCCAACAACGGCAGTAATTAAGGAATTATACAATTCTTTTCCAAGAAAACAAAATCTAATCGAAGAAAGCTACTCATCGAAACCCTAATATGAAGATCAGAGGACACCAAAAATGGCCGATTACAAACATAAACCAATATTCGAACCAAAAAAAAACCAGAAAAATCGCGAAAAGAAAAGGGTTTTGAGGTAGTTACTGCAGTATGTAACGTCCGTAGCCTGAGACAGAGTCGCGATCAGACATAGCGATACGAGAAGAACTACGATGAGCTTCATCGGCGCCATTTTTCTCCACAGAAATCAAGCCTTCGCAGAGACAAACAAAAAATCAACGAAAAAAATGGGAAAATTATCGCTTTGGTTCTTGATCAGTAGAGAGAGAAAGAGATAGAGAGAGAATAATTGCCTTGAATGAAGACGAGTAGATATGTGAAGCCTGAACGTAGGGTCGGGAGGACTTCAATTATTTCCACATCTGATTGATTTGTTTATGTTCTTGTTTTTTGTTTTTTCTCGCTTCCAAGGAATAAAAAAATTAAAATAAGAATAAAACTTGGTTCTTGTTTTTGTTTTTGTTTTTTTTTTGGGTCCTATATTATTAGTTATTTATCTATAAGTCCCTCTACTCTTGGAATTATTGTAGCTTCCTCTTACTTTTCGTTCATTTTTGTTACGCAGTCGGCAGCAGTTCCCTTTTTTTCTTTTATGATTAACTTTTGTATTGACTACTGACTTGTCATTATTCATGAGTAGATACAACTATTGATGCCGCAATTTTTTTTTTAAATACTTGTCGATAAAAACGTGATAATTAATAAATTAATATATAAGTTAAAATTAGAGTGAGTGCCTTTAATATTTTTCTTATTATTATTAAGATTATTAATACTAATGGCTTCTTCAAAAATTCTTATTTTTCTTTTTAAATTTTAAAAATCACCATTTTATCATTGTTTTAAAGCTCTTTATTGTCTCCTATTTTCTGATTTTCTATTCAAGTAGATAGAAATAAGCCTATATGATTTCCTTTTGACTCACTTATAAGGACAAAATGAAATTTTATCACACTCAAGTTTTGCTTTATGTTTACACTCCCATTTAATGTTTTTATCTACTCTCATTTAAGAGGGATCTGTATGCATATTTTTTCTCGATATTGTTTGTCGATATCTCATCATCTTTAATGCGTAATGCATCTTCTTTAGTATTCAAATTTAGATATCGGTGAACAGTATCAACTTACCAAATTAGTTAGGTATTAAAAAGAAAAAAAAAATTACAGAAAAATCCTTCCTAAATGAGAGTTTAAATAAAAAGCAAAGGTGTTAAGTGAGAGTGTAAACGTGAAACAAAACATATGAGTGATAAAACCTTATGTTGCCCTTATAGGTGACTCATGTGTGAATCATGTGAGTTTAATTCCGTCTATTTGAACGGAAAATCAAAATTTTAGGAGGCAAAATGAGGAGCTTTGAAAGTTTTAGGGCAAAATTATGATTTTTAAAATTTAGGAGCTAAATTGAAGAGTTTTGAAAGTTTATGGGGTAAAGTGGTAATTTTTTAAGTTTAGATGGTAAAATAAGAGAGACCTTAAAGTTTAGGAACTATTAGTGTTAATAACCCTTGTTATTCTTTTTTGAATTAAAAAATATTTATTTTAGAATTATTAAAAATCATTTTGCATATTTTGTAATTATCATAAAAGTACCATGTTGTAAATATATCTACCTTTTAATTGAATTTTTTAGAAATTATAAAAGCATCTTTTAAGTTGAAAAACATAGAATAAATTACATTTACACCTCTTTTGTTTTGCCTAAATTATAGAGACATCTTCTTGCAATGAAATTAATCACATTGACGCTCCTTGGTTGTTTAGAAAAATTACAGAGTATCCTTTCTGGTAGTTGAACAGGAGGGTTAATCGTAAGTTGACTGTTAATTTCATTCAAAAATGCCAAAAAAGTCATCCATCTAGTAAAAAAAAAGGTTTTTAGTTATTTTACGCAAATTGAAATGACGATTTTTCCCTTTTTTATATTAAGAAATGAGATTAAATAATTTCAACACACTTATAACTATGAATTTCACTATAATAAAACATAAATTGTTCTTTTTTGTTTTTTCTCCTTTTTCTTCCAAAGATAACAAGTGTGTCTAAGATGAGATAAAATACAAAGATTAAAATTACATAGTCTTAAAAAAAAGCCTAGAACTACATTTTCAATTCTAAAAAGTTGGTTGTTATACAAACTAATCACATGAAGTAATTATAACCACATAAACTAATCAAAATCACATAGCAATCTTAATAAAACTAAAACAAATTAATTCCAATAAACCAAAACTAACTAATTCTAACAAAACCATAAGTCATTTATAAAAAAAATAATAATTCATTTTTGGATTATCAAATATGTAAAAATAAATAATATTAAAAAATAATAAGAATAAACATTTGATGCCCAACCTCTCCTTCTCTAATGACGTGAGTTGCCCTCTTCATGTCTTCGTCCCCCACTACTAACCCCTCTTCCCAGCCTTGTTCAACCTCGTGCCGACCAATCTGTTGCCCCAGCCAATCCACCTGCGTGACGCCCCCATTACCCCTCGCCCTTACTATTGCGCCCATCTCCCTTCCTCCCATTGCCTTGTCCTTTCTTGCCCTCGTCGACTGTCTCCGTCACCCCGTCGCTTGCCCTGATCAAGAAAGAGTGAGATTAAGAGAGTGAAAGGAGAAGGAGAGAGAAGAGAAGTGAAGAGATAAAAGGAAAGGGTGGCTGGGGGTTTGGTGTGGTTGGGCGCAAAGGTGGTGTTGTCAACATGAGGGGGTGGGTGGGGGGCTAGGGTGGGCAGTGGGGGAGCAAGGGCCTAGCTCTTTTTTTTTTTTTTTTTTGCTTATTTTGAATTTTTGGATAAGAATCAAATAAATGGTTGTGATTTGGTGTTATTGAATTAATGGTTAAAATTTAAAGGGGTATTTTCATCATTTCACAGGATGTTAGTATGACTAGTTTAAGTGCATGGGGTCTCTTCGTAATTTAAGTAAAACACAGAGGGTGTCAATTTTATTTACCCAAAAATTTTACTTCATTTTTATCATGGTGCATTTGTTTGAATGAAGTTAATGATAAAAATACCTTTAAATTGTTTTTGAAAATATTTTAAGCATTTAAAAAACATAAAAAAATGCATGATAAAGCATAGTTAAAAAAACCTCAAATTTTAAGTGATCTATGTGTTGAAAGTATTTTTCATAGATTTGACTCAAGAAAAGATATTTATGTAATAGAAAGTATCCATTTATTTATTTTTTTAGCCTTTTTTTTTCTCATCGATTGAAAGCATCTTTACTATTTTCTAAAAAAAAGAAACCATCTTTATTATAAGATACATGAAGGATAATTTTAAAATAAGTTTTTTAAATTTAAAGGATAATTTTAGTTTCTAGAAACAAAGAGATAAATTGTGAAAAGGTAAAGTTTTAATTATTCCTCTTTTAATATTAGGAAAAACCATGATAAGACCCACTAAAAAGGTCTTATCTATGAGACCTATTTTTAGCCGTTAGATCGACATTTATTGGTCCAAAACAAAAAGGCTTACCATAAGTTAAATAATCTCAACAAAAGCACATTTAAAAAAAAAATCCCCAAATTAAACAAAAAATAAAAAAAAAGCAGGTTGAAAAGACTTTTTTTCCTCCACCTCTAGGAGGGTCATTGGAGTTCTTCAAATCACACCAACGTGGGTTGGCACCAACGACCCCAAATGCCATAAATCCATCACGAACCGTCACCTGGGGCCCGATCAAAAGGTCGTGTCGGTTTCTATTGTGATGAGAATTACTCTCGCAGCCTTCATGAATCTTCTCCTCCACCTCCGACAGAGTCATCAAAGTTCACGACTAGGCTTCATGAGGGCAGAGGCGAAGTTCATCGAGGCTCACCAGCTCGTGGGTTGCGATCTCCAACAACGATGATGGTACAATGGAGGAGCAGCAAGCATGCAACGGAGGTCGCCGTGAGACCTACAAGACCATGGTTGCGATGCAACGCAACCTCCTTTGCCTCATGTCATCAACTGCAAGCTAGAGAAAATGGGGTTGCTAGAGAAAACGTGTTGCTGGATAAAATTGAGATGGCGTCGTGATTCCAGCTCATGGAGGTTGAGATGGCATCTAGCAAAGATTGCAACAACATCATGTGGAGATCGTGTCGGCATCTCCACCTACCACTCCCTCTGCCAAGAGTTCCCCTCCACCCCAATGATGGCCTCCACCCTCGACGACAGTCTCCACCCCCCGAATTTTTGTTCAATGTTTTTTTTCCTTTTTTAAAAATGATAGAGTGAAAATAAAAATAATAGAGTGAATTTTTTTTTTAAAAAAAAAGTGGTCAGGTGTAGGTGCGTTTATGTTGGCTTTTGTGAAACTTAGATTTTTTAACCATTAGATTTCATCAACAGCTAAAAAGGCCTATTACCATTAAGAATTTTTGAGTGAGTCTTACCATAGCATTACCCTTTAATATTACATTGTAAATTCATGAAACAATATTTTTGAAATATATGTATACCATTTTAATATTACAAAAAACATAAGGAATTTTCATAATAATTTATTCTAAATTCTAAATAATGGAAGATATTTTAGAGCTCCAAATATCACTAAAGGCAAGGATGTCAATATCAATACTCCATTTTTAAGGAAGCTTTAGAAAAGAAAATACATCCATGGACATCTCGAAAAGAAAATTATGATAAATACAAAAATTTGAAATTGGCTTTAAATAATAATCTATGGGAAATGATATGTTAAGATCCTCTTAAAAGGTCTTATCAATGAGACCCGTTTTCTTAAGCCATTGGATCTAATCTAATGGTTTAAAAACTTCAACACCCCCTAATTAGAGTGGGCTCCCCCTTATACAACCAAAATTAAATATAACATAAAATCTTGCAAAATTAATAAAAAAAATTTCTCAAATAAAAAAAAAATTATCTTCCACGGCAACAAAATTTGCTAGAGATGGCCAAGAATGAAGCTGGTGTAGATACCAATGCCGTCTATCTCACTAGCGAGCCACCATGACCACCCGAGCTGCCATCGATCACAATCGCAAACACAGTCGTAATTTTTGTGATCTCCATCGAGACTAGATCAAGCTAGGGGCAGCGTGGGTAGACAGCCGTGGGGAGTGTGGGGTTACAACCCATGGGGGTCATGACAAAATGCACAATCCATTGAGGCATATCACAATTGAATCGCATTAAGGTCTCGACATAATCACAATAGAATTGTGCGGCCCACGATCTTCACCCACAACCTCCCTTCATCCTGACTCGCGACAATCCATGGTGGCTGTGAACTCGCAATAAGTCGCAAGGGACTTCAAGCCCTATGGCGATCCCTTGTGAAGTCGGACCCATGATCGGTACAATTTTTATCGCGACCCATGGTGACAGGGATGGACTCGTGATATATGTTGTTATCGGGGCTCCAAGAAAGGGTGCATCACCACGAATTATGGCAATTTGAGGTCACCGACCACCTAGACAGTCGCCAATAGCCATGGCGTTTTCTTCTTCTTTTTTTAGTTCTTGTTTTTTTTTTTAGTTTTAGTTTTTTTTTTAGTTTTTGATTTTTTAAGAAAAAACTTGGTCTAGTTGAACTCATTGAATAGATAGTGAGCTTACTCGCTTTTAACCATTGGATCCAAATATGATGGACCAAAAAAGATCTTATTGATAGGACTTTTTAAATGGTCTTATCATAGCATTTCCTATAATCTTTTATATTTTTTAGGATAATAAAAATTTTAAAAAAATAAATTAGTAAGTTTCAAATGAGAAGCTTTATGCATATTAGATAGAATCTCCATTCCAAAAAGAAGTCCCTCATGGCTACATGATTAGGATTTCATCTTAATAATCCCATGACATATGTGAATACTGTTAAATATAGTTGTGAATATTGATTTGTTGATCTCTTCTCGATGTAGTCTATTTAATTCATATACTAATTTATTTTTAAATTGTATTGATATTTTCTTGATGTTTTCTAAAATTTTGTAGAAAATACATTTAGCCTGCTTAGTAAAACTTTTGCTTGTACTTTTAGCAACTAGAAGAAGATAAACAAAAGTTGTCCTTTTTTGATGAGTGTTTGAAATCATATATTTCAAAGAGTTTAAAGAGGACAAAATAATTTGAAGATGTTTTAATAAGGAATAGAAATGTTATAATGAAATTTATATGTCTTATTAAAACTTTGGCACAAGTTTCAAAAAAAATTATTTAAGAAATGCTTTTGTTAGAAGTCATATTTTGTGGCTTTAATTGGAAGCTATTATGGAGAGCGAAAATATTTTTAACAAATTATCCAAACTCTTGCAAAAATAACTTTTAGACTAAAGAAGCCAAACAAGCCCGTTACAACCTTTCTAAAAACTGATGTGCTTACTGACATTTTTCTTTTCAATTTTTTATATCTAAATGATATTTCAATACCTGATATTTTTAAAATTTTATAAGCATATTTTATTGGCATTTTTGGTATACAAAGCACACACATAAATTTTACAGGACAGGCCACAAGTATAAGTGGACCTCGTAAAGTTACAACCTCGACACAACTGTTGACCAGATGAAAACTTTAGCACTTAGAAGCCATTTCTTTTGCTCACTCCCGGCCAAGCTGGGACTCACCAAGTGGTTACGATTTTTTTTGCATACAAAGCAAACACATATACACAAATTCCCACGGGACAGATCGACTACAAGGGCCTTCAGAGGAGGACCACTTGTTAATATAATTTATCATCCTATTTTTGAATCTCGAGAATCATCATGTCAAATGAGTGAAAATAATATTTGAGGATGCATACTTGTATATATGGTAATGAAATTAGAATAGATGAAGTTTTTCACAGTTGAATCTATTTTTAGTGTTCAAATATTCTCTCTCATTAATAAGAAAGGAGGAGAGCAAACTTTGATTGAGGACCACAACGCGTTAAACAAAATCCCATTATTTCTAATTTGACTACTATCAAGATATTAAATAAAATCCAACACCACTATGTGGACTCCACAATATTACAACATTCAGAGACTAGAAGAGAAATTATGGCACTTATAATCGACTTGCTTTACTTACTCCCCGCCAGTGTGGGATTCGCCAAGTGGCTACGAGTTTTATTGGCTTTGGTGGCTTTAAAATACTTTTATATGGGTACTTGATTCTTTTGGTCTCTTATTCAAATTTTCTGGACTTTGACAAATGCTCTTATTATGTTGGGAAACTCTGAAATAACAATGAAGTAAGGCTGGCTTGCGGTCTATCATGTACCGACTGGTATAAAAGCCACTCTCCATTGTCAGGCATCAAAAACTATAAAAAACAATGAAAAAGACAATATTGTGTAAAAGACAAATGACGATGTCTATAGTAAGAAAGAATGAGGAAAAAGATGCATTTCATCTTTTCAGTGCTTGCCTCTGAAAGAATGTTGTTATTTCAAGGCTTATTCAGATTAAAAAACTGGTCTCCAAAAAAAATTTAGCAAAGGGTTGAACTGGGCAAGTGCTGCTATTTCAGTAATTGACTTGTCTAGAACCAGAAGCTTCACTTATGACTTTGAAGATGGAGCTAGTCACCATTTTCAGTATTCATCAATTAATGATTCTCTAATTTACTTATCATCTATTCAGATTGCAATGAATCCCCTTGGCTCATTTTTGGGAAGTTCCTAACGACGTGCTTGAACATAGCAGCCTCAAAATTAGAAACATATGCACTATAGCGATGTTAAACCGACGATTTTGGTCAGCTTGGTCGAATGAATCGACTTGTTTTTCAGATGCGGGAACTGAATGCAGTATGATGTAGAGGTTCTCATGCAGTTACAGAACACTTGCACAAAGAATGACACATCTTTTCACAAGGCCATTGCAGTTCTTAAGTTATTTTATGATGCTGGATTTAGTAGCTTATACTTCTACTTTGCTCAAGTAAAAGTAGTTTTCTATTAAAAAGCACAACTATATCAAATAGGGCTAAATTGTCTGAAGTCGAGTTTCAACTGCGATTTAGTCCAATTTGTGTTTCTGTTACAAATCACTTGTAGGCCGTTTGAAGGAATAGTTAGAACCAATGGTTTTGCTTTGAAAACTGTAACATATGAGAGCTTTATACTATAACCATTTTTACTTTTTACTGTAACATATAAGAGTTTTATATTATTTATAATTATAACTAATGGTTTTAATCGTTTTTTTTGAAATAGAGGATTGGTCCATTGTAATGTTTCTTAGTTGAAATGACATTGGAATTTTCATCAAACGGGAATCTATCAATCTGTTACTCATACATTGGGCAACTTGAGATAATTGCTTGCCAGAAGGGTAAAAGTATGATTTGACCACATTTTCAAATTTTAATTTGTTTCTCTTTTTCTTTTTTATAGTATAGGACAAGTATAATTACAAGGAAAGAATGGACAACAACACAAAAAGGAAGGGGACAAAAGATCAGATAACTACCGATATTTTTAAGGATGTCTGTTTTTTTATCATATTTTTCAAACTAAATTGTACGCTGTGTGTGTCTTTGTTCTAGCTCAAATTTTTGAATTCTTAGTGAATTCACTCTTTTAGCTCATTCATCTTTCTATGTGGATAATTGCATTTTCAGTGTGGTAGGTAGATGTTAGTTGGGCTTTGAATTTTTATCTTAGTTGATATGGTTGCGTTAATTAAGATGCTCCTAATGAAAAAAAAAAAAAACGTTAAGAAAGGGAATATCTCAGATCAAATATAGGTTATGCATCAGACAGCAAAGAAATTCCTGTCTAAATTTGTGTAAAATTTTGAACTAGTTTCTGTTTCTAGATCTTCTGAAGGAAACTATTGGTGTATTTTTTTTTCTACAAGATTTTTTGGACATTTCCAACATATTCCCAACATTTTTTTCCCAATATACAATATGATAAATCAAATCCTGAACTACAAAAAAAAAAAAAAAAAAAAAAAAAAAAAAAAGGAAATTGAGAATTCAAGGAAAACTTCACCATTGAAGAAGCTGTGTCAACATGTAGGAGGACCAAATTGCCTGCTGATTCATTCATTGAAAAAGGAAGCCAAATTCAATTCAAAACCATGTTTCCCAAATCTTGTGATCAGTCTCTCCTGGTTGCCAAAGGGACCACCTCGGCCAGAGGAGTCGAGAGCGGTGTCGGGATCGGGGAAGTCCGGCAGACCGGGCATGTCGGGTGCAGCCTTAGCCAGGGGTCAACACACTTGACATGAAAAAGATGGCCACAATCAGGCAGCTGCCTAAGCAAATCAGTTGCCTTGTAATCAGCCAAACATATTGAACAACATGAGGAGGAAGAAGAGTTTGTCTTGTGAAGCGCCTTAGCCTCAGAGTATGGCAACTTTGGATAGCTCTTGATGGTTTTCTCATCAAGCCCAACATCAATCACAAAGTTGGGCAAGTCTGGCGGTGGGACGGCGTGGCCTACGTTCCTCCGCCCTTCGTGGGCAGCGGAGGAAGGCGGAGGGTGGGAGCGGGAGCAGAAGTAGGAGGCAAGGGTTATGCTTGTGATGAGCAAGAGAATACCAACAGAAACTCCAACGCCATAGCCAAATCCACCTATGTCATTAGAGCCAAGGAAGCCACCAGTGTCACCTGTGGCATTCATGGTATACTAATAATTGACTTTCTCACTCCCTTATGAAAAGGCTAAAAAATAAAGCAAAAGGGGATTGGGATGGGAGCTGGGAATTTGCTTGGCCTGCCATTGAATATGGCCAAAAAAGCAGTTGGTTATCTGGGGATCCAAACTTTTTAGAAGTCAACGCTAACATATGAGAGAGAGAGAGAGGAAGATTAATATTGGGTGGAGTTTTAATCAAGGGAAGATGAATTTGGGGTTTGAGGTAAAGGCAAGGAAACGGGGGCATTACATGTGAGTGAGGACATAATAGTTGTTTCTCTACGTTAGATTATGAGGTTAGCTGTCAGCTAGTTACTTGGATGTCAACGGTCATCTAAATTAGGATTATTTATTATTTTATAACGTGTATTTTCTGTATCTTCGGCTCTACCTTGAATTTCAATTTTATATCAAATTTATACTTACCAGTTTTAAGGTACAGATATCTTCAACTAGATCTCAAATTTTAATTTCATATCAAATTTAAACTTACCAATTTTAAGGCACAGAGTAAATAAATTGATGATAACCGTTAAAGAGTAAAGTCGTCATTTAAATGGTCAAACTAATAGTTGATCAGGAAAATGTATAAAGCTAATATGAAATTAAAATTAAAAAAACACAATGTTGAGAAAATTCAAGAGCCTTGTACATTTTTTATAAGTCAAAATACATAATACAAAAGATTGATGATTAGCCCTCCACGTGATGACCCTCTTTGTTTATCTTACTCTTTTCTTTGTCTCATATTGATATGAGCAACGTCTTCATATTAATTGAGCATCTTCCACATATTCAATTCTTCCCTCTTTCAACCAAGCATTTCTCATTTCTTATTCATGTTTATCTCTCTCTCTCTCTCTCTCTCTCTCTCCGTGCGTGCAATGCACGTTTTCTGCACAAAAGAGAGATTACATTTAATGCCCATTTTGATATAATAATAAGGTTGTAATCCAATAATATTCACCCACAGGAACTTGATACAGTAATAGAAAATGCATCTCTCCATCTCTCTCTCTTTGTCTTTGTCTCTCATATAGTTTTTAATGCAATGTTTAAACCACAACCACAAGCAAGGAACAGAAAGAAGTTGGTATTGATGGATTTGGCACAACAATATGCAGAAACATTTAAATTCTTGTTCCTTTTCAAAAAAAAGAAAAAACTCTTTTGGGTTTGGTGGAAAGTATCCACAAATGCCTCCGAAGGAAGTAAGAATGGTATAAAGAAAAAGTTAGAGACCAAAAGTGGTGAACTAAACGAGGCTTTCTTTTTGTTTTTGTTTTTTGTTTTTTTTTTGGCGCCTTTATTATTATTATTATTATTTGGGATGATGCAGCTGGCTTTGATCCTATTCTTTTATCCAAATCCAGTTGTTTCTCTTCTTGGAGTGGGTTGGCGTTTTGGGAGGTTGGTTGGTCTTGGTCCTTCATCAATGATGATACAATAGGTGTCATTTTTTGGTATATGGTGTATTATAGATTCTCAAGCTGCATTAAATGTTATGAACAATACTATGCATTGTGGTCATTATCACTAACTTTCAAGGAAAATAAACTTTCATTTTGTATGAATTGAAAACAATATATAATTACCCGAAATCTAGCATTTTTGAGGATGTTTATATGGAGAAAGATCCCAACTCTTGTATGCTAATTTATGTGCCAAGTTGTCTCTTCATATTTTAATTTGTAAATAGGTCGTAATTAATAAAGATTCTTAACACTATTTACCATTTTTTTTTAAATGGTATTCCATTCTAAATTAGAACATTACAGACATTAATTCAGACACGAAAAACTAAGATGCATTTAGTGACTTAACCCAATAATAAACCGAAACCATTAATAGGTTTGATTGAAATGCTCAATAGGGTAATACCTTTAACAAGTTCCAACAAGAGGAATATAAATAGATATCTACTAATCGAACACACAAATAGCTTTTTCAAATACATGACTATACACGGTGGATAACTCCGATGAATCAAGATTAACAGACTAAATGCTCCAAGGCCACACCCAACTCTACAAAGGACAGCGACTTACAGACAATACATAAAAATAACACCAGAATGTGGACAGACCATCTCTGTTATTACAACAAAAAAGCCAACATAACAAAGAAAACAGACTAACACTACTTGGTGAAAACATCATGATTGTTATTCGATAAACATAAAAATAATACCAAATGGGTAATGCCAAAATGCCAATGACGAAACCTCTAATGAAGAGCCAGTCACCTCCTAGCAAGGTGGGTATATTATTTAACTCTTGTATCTAATTAATTTGAATTGAATTGCATGAGTGGGCTTCGGGAGGGGAGGGTTTCGAGTTAGCTTATGGTTCGATTTTACTTGCAAATATTTTTATTTTTTATTTACAAGATGACATATCTATAACACATGCTAATTTTCGTCTTCCAAAAAAAGCACATGTACTATTCTTTTCCAAAAAAATATAATTGCACGAGTGCTTTTTTACGTTTTTATATTTGAAAACATACAACTTATGCAAACTTGTTTAGATATCCATGGGTATAAAATATTTAACCATATATGTTTGCTCATATTTTTATAGGATACTTATAATTGAATCCTATAGTATCTAGTTATCCCCAGATTATATAATAACTTTCTTAGGGGAAAAACATCACTAAATAATGATAATTTGGTTTCTTAGTTTCTCGTTTGACGTCTTATGAATTTCTTTGTTTTTGTTATCAATAATCATTATTGTAATAATGGTTATACGCAGTGTTGATCCGTACGATAATTGCACTCAAATATATCATGCAGTTTTGTTCTTGTGATCATTTTTAAACTTAATATGATCATCATTATAATGATGGTTAGCAATTGATGAAGAAGAGAAATGACTTGCATGGTAGTCGTCGTGATGAATTCGTTGTTTTTTTTTTTTTTTTTTGAGAGGGTTGATGAATTTATTGTTGACAATATGTGTTTAGGGTAAGGTATATATCATTATATTGCTTATTTGACTGTTTATCATTATAAGTAGTATAAGAAAAGAAATGAAAAATATAAGTCGAATGCATAGGTATCCTTGAACGATATTTGTGGAAACGACAAAATAAGCATAAAAGTTTATCAAATTAGAAGTTTTCTTAGAATGGGAAACATAAACACACCAATACAAACCGCCCCGTAGTACATGGGATAATATCCTCAAACTTCGATAAGTTTTATCAATAAAATAAGAAAAAAAATTAAGGGAGAAAATGTACAATGAGAGCCGACAACAAAAAAATTTCTAGACATACCAATATTAGAGTACACATATAGTTCATTTTAATAAGATCTCTATAATCGATGGAATTCTCCGGTTGATTGAGAAGTATTTTGGTAACAAGAATGATGTTTAAAAACGTACATTTATTTATTTTTAAACAATCCGTAAAACATCAAGGAGAAAATACGAAAAGTGGTTAATGCTTAAAGATCCTTCCAAGACTCATTAACTCAAAAAAAAAAAAAAAAAAAAAGTTACATACACGACATTTTAATATTTTAGCTACATTTTAGAACACCTTTTACAAAACAAGGCGAGTTTTTTTTTTTTAATTTAAAAAAATTGAAGACAAATAAGTGGAATGCCAAAACTATAATATTTTTTTTTCATATTTTTGTTTTTGTTGTTCATAAATATTATATTGACGTTTGGCTAGTTGAGTTCTATTGCACAAATAAAAAAACTATAATATTCGTAGCATAAATCGAAAGCTGAATTTTTTTAACTATTTCTCAAAATTTTCAATGATTAATTTTTCTATTGAAAATTACACAAATTTATGAGAGTAGAGTTGAAATATAACAATTTATTGCAATTTTTAAAAATAACAGAATTACATAGTAATTATTAATATAATACACATATTTATACTAAAATAACGTAGTAACTATTTTAGTTTTTCTAATATATATTTTTTTTTGAAATTTTCTACTATATTTCAACAATGACTAGTAAAATTTTGCTATATAAGTAACTTTCCCCATTTTTTGTCACTTTTTCCGTGATTATTATGGATCAACTAGATAGCTAAAGCAAGAAATGTTTATTCTATATGTCACACAGTTTACAATTGGATTGATTTATGCCACAGGTTTAAAGACTATTTGAAAACTAATTAAAAATATACCATAATGACATGACTAGAATTTTGTGTGTTAATCAGAATATTCATAATTTTACCTAGGATTTTTTTTTTCCCTCTCTACCAACTCCCAGCCGCCCTATCACACCTCCCCCACACCCCCCCTCCCCCTCGCTCTCTCTCTCTCTCTCCACTTTCAACCTGTCAACCTCTCTCTTGTCCGTCTTCGTCTCTTTCACCTCTGCGACATCTTGAATCTGTTTAGGAGGGTACTGCGATGAGGACGACAATCTCCCTAATGTGAGGTCGAGCTTAGCCATGTTGCCACCACATTGACGATATTTCCTGCCCCTTCGCCTCCACCGGAATTGGATCAAGTCAGTGAGAATGTCATCACTGTGATGTCCGACGACTGGCGATGAGTGCGACTGTTTGTTCTCGGTGTTGCTGAAATCTCGTAAGTTGGAGCTCCATCTCTGACGGCAAGCAATCTCTAAAGGCGAAGAGGGGATCTCTGTTGCTGCATTGCACCGTACCCGGACCTTTGCTCCCTAGTGTCCTGCCTTAACCCATCACACAAAAGACATCTCATCGAAGATCTCGGTCTAGTTTGTTGTTATGGCAGTTTACGACGAGAACAAGTATATCAGTGCCGACAAGGACTAGGTCCTTCAATGAGATCGACAAGATTCAACTCCATAGAGGCGGCTTCTTCACGGCTTCTTCACTGTATTTTCGATTTGTTGTTTTGTGGGATTTTTTTGCAAGTTTTTTTTATTAATTTTTGATGGGTTTTGTGACTTTTTGTGTTGTGTGAAAATACAGTGAAATCCAACGGCTATTGACTGGTATTCCAATGGGTACCATATCGTAACCGCTGGCCACTATCACCATCTTCGGTTGGTAAACATGGCGCATACCAAATAGCGGCCAATAACCATGACGGATACCAGATAACGATGGGTAACTATGATGGATACTAGGCATCAGCTTGTATCTTGATTCATAATTGGTATTCCAAATATAATATGGTAAAATATCTGTAGTATTTTCTATAAATATTCTATTTTTGGGGTATAAATTAACTAAAGCCTTATTTTTGTAGACAATTCACATAAAAGTTACTTTTTAGACAATTTTTATTGATGTCACAAAATGTGAAAAGTTTTTATACTCCATACCTATTGTATGTCCCTCCGAGACATACGTGCCCCTCAAGGACAATTTCGTGTCCCACGTGGACATGTCGCGTGTCTCTCCTATGCATGTCACGTGCCCCATTGGGACATTTTTTGTGTTCTATTAAAATATCTTTTTTCTTCTATCTTTATCCCTTTCTTTTCTCGTCATTGTTGTTTCATCTCTCGCACCAGCGACATTACCCATAGCAAAAAACTGATAAAACTGAAAATAACAACAACAAACAAAGGCAGATCTGTTTCGCTGTTGAGGAGAGATTGTCGGAGCTCGCTTACACGGGTAACGACAACGACGACAGGGCTAGATCTTGTCCTGTGGGCGATGTCGTTGATATTGCGTGAGACACAGTCGACCATATGAAAATAAACCTTAATCAGAGCTTTTTTGGCGTTGATTTCTTCTTTTCTGGCGCAGGCGAGGACAACAACAATAGGGCCAAATCTCGTCTTGCGAGTGACATTGTTTGTCCACTGCGAGACACCATCAACCAAATCAAAAGAGAGAAGGAAAAAGGAGAGGCCAAATCTCGTTGTGGAGATCTCCTAGTCCTCATGCCTACAACACTCACCGCTAGTGGAAGAGAGGTTCCGATGAAGCTACTTTGGCGTGCACAGCTCAACACAATCTCCGATGTGAGATCGAAGTTCGAGGATATGGAATCTTGTCAAAGTTCATGGATTTCAAGAGAGAGAAAGACATAGATAGAGTGTGTTTACAAATGTTGAAAGAGGAAAAAAGAAAAAAAAACGTTTGGCATCACAAGTTATGGCATTACCCTTTTTGTGATATTAAAAGAATGTTTTAAAAGTGTGACATAAAATGTAATTTTCTCTAAAATTTTGGCATGCTATGGAGCCTCTAAAGCACAAGCTAAAGCCTAGTACTACTCCAATTGTCTCACATCCATCGAATCCTTGAGGAGATTGTTGTATCACCTAAAATAATTCTTTAAATGCTGACGTTTGTAGTATAAAAATGTTGTCGTATTCATAAGGAGTTAGGTATTGGAAAGATTGACAATCTAACAATTGAAAAGGCAAGGATGGTTTTAACGAGATTTTAAAGAAATTTTTTTTTAACAATTTTAAATAAGATTTTAAAACATAAAATTAAAACGGTGAAGCTTCGAGGATCCCTTTTATGTTTCGTAATTGTATGAAATTTTAACTCTAAGTAATAATTATCTAAAGCATTTAATTTATTATATCTTTTCTCATTAATTACAAGCACTTTAACTAATTTTATAAATTAACCTAAAGTGATAATATAGTAAGCTATCATGCAGTAAGAGTATTGCTATAAAAAATAGCAAAATAATCATCTCTCACTAATAATTTGGTACACTAATTATAAAAATTATAATCATTGTCATTATAATTATAATTAACATAATTTTAAGAGAAAAATAATAACAAATCAAAATTAATATAATTTAATGGAATAAATTATTACGTTAATTTTGGTAGAACCTCATCTTATTAAATAGTTTAAGAATACACTATGTCATTCTCTGTTGACAATAAATCAAGCATTACTAAGCATTTACTATGCCATTTTATGTCTATAATGTAGTAAAAACTCAACTTAATAAATAAGCATGATTTCAGTATTATTAATATTAATTGCAACACAATTAAATTACATAAAAAAGCATGACGGAATTTATGCAAGAATTGGGCAATATAACAACATTAACAATAATGACTAAAAACATAGAAACTATAATTTATTCTATAAAAATAAGAAGCATTACAAAGCAGATATAGATTTAAAAACCATACCAGTGTACTACACATATAAGATCATTTCGCTGACTCACCAGACTTTCTACACTAATTTAGGTATTATTTTATTATTAAAAGTAGGGTTGGAGCAGTGCCCTAACAGCATCTTCTCCTAAAAAGGGATACTACTAAGTTAAAGAGCTCAACAGAAGAAAAAAAAAAGGAAAGAAATAGGGTAAGAAGTGGCCAAAAGGCCGTGGAGATGTGTTGAATGAAGGGGAGAGTCACTCCCCTTTATAGTGAATAAAATTCACTATTTATAATTTTTTTAATATTACTTTTTATTTAGTTTTATTTTTTAATTATTTTTTTGGTTGCATCCTACGCAGATGCAACATTTTATCTTTTGTTTAATTATCCCCTTCGAGAATTAGCTCTAAGAGATGATTTTATTGTTTTATTTTTCTTTTTTCTACCTACCATTGCTTGTCTCTATACAAGTTTGGCTTCAGAATCTAGTGCTTCGCCTGTACTGATCAAACGCACGAGAGCCCTCTGATCACTGACCAAAGATTAAAGAAATGACTCAGATTGCATGAAGCTAAGCAGGACTGCATGGGCTGTAGGCTGACCAATGGATTGGTCTGGGTATGTTGATCTGACAGCTGAAGCGCGCGTATATGGGAGCAGCCACACCGAATTCAAAGCACTTATGAAGATTCTCTTGACACGCCAAAAGACATGCGGATGGCTGAGATCATTTGGTTGGCTTGATCATGCAGTTCGAGGCTTGCCATGTATCCCCCTTTTTATTTTTAATTTCTTTTTTATTTCTTATGCATTTGAGGTCTATTTTTCTCCCTTTTTGTATCGTTTTGCTTTGGATTTTAAATCTAAAATTCACAAATATACTAAAATTAATTATTTCACAAACAAAATATTTACAATAATTTTAAAAATATTTATTTTACAATTAAACACTCAAAACACACTAAAAAAATAAAAACTTCTAAAATTAACAAACTTTAATAGATATATTATTTATGTGTCAAAAATATTATTAAACATAAAAGACACTAAAAATACATTTTTAAACGTATTTACACATTAAGACACAAAATAATTAACACAAAATGTTATTAATTATAGGATTTAATAAGAAATAAAAACATAAATAAATGATTTTATCTTTAAAAATATATACTTTTACAATCTCATTAGGGATCGATTAATGCCACACCACAAAAACTTTTGTAGCTTATGCCTCAATAGTAAACATTAGCATATTGTGAAGACAATTTTTACCCCACCACTTTCCAACTCATTTCGATATTATAGGAGCCCATATTTCTTCTCTCTCTGCTTAAATAGCCAATACCACGTACTCCACCGACGCCTACTCCAACATTGCCCTTGCCTTCGAAACCTTCTAGCCGACCATGTAGAGACGCCGACCGCTGTCACATTCATCTTTGCTCCCGATGCTGCATGACGACGTGGATATAACCGTGAGGAGATGCAGAGCTCATTGGTTTCCCACTACAATCGCCCCTACGATGCAAAGGATATTGTTAGATCTCCTATTTCTTCGCGCGATGGTTGAGCTCTTACTTGTCGAGTTCTAAAGGCAAGATCGAAGATTGATGACTTTTTTTTCTCTGAGTTGTGCATTTGCTTTGAGTCGTGTTTTTTTAATCATTATTATTTTGTGAAAACGCTTATGAGATTTTGTGTGTTTTTTTTTTTATTTTTAAAATATTCTGACAATGGTGGTGCCACAATATTGGCTTGTATCATGGCGAATACTATCGGGTATCACGATGGATACCGTCTAGACACCATTATCGTATTTGAATACTGACTAGTATCTTAGTTGGATAACTGATCAGTATCGCGGCCTGATACCTTTAGGTTTTATTTGGCATTATAAAATATAGTAGCATAATGTTTTCTATAATTGTTTTTTAGTGGTATAAACCAATTCAAACTTTATTTATTTTTTGGCGTAAATCAAGGGTTAACGAGACAATTGGTCCAATTATGTTTATTGAATTAAAATATGACTCTAATTTATAAAAATTTTATAAATGTCTCATAATGATATCATTAAAATTATTTATATATAATTATATAGTACAATATGTAATATTATTAAAATAATTACTATATTATTAAAGATATTTTTAAGATATTTTAAATATTATGTTAGATTTTAATTTCATAATAATAATTTAGACATATATTGTTTTTTTTTTTTTCGTAAAATTCTACTTTTGGGCCTTAGCCCTGTCTCAGTCAACTTAAAAGGACCAGTTTGATTCAATTCATATCCATGTAACCATCCAAACAACAGTTTCAACGGCCTAGATTACACCAGGAAGTGTAAAAAAAAAACGAGAAAAAAAAAAGCCAAAAGAAGGAGAAGCAAAAGCATCTGTTCGTCTCTCTACCCTTCTGCGAATCAACCATGACGGTCCTTTCTATTCCGACGCTGATGTTGGCGGCGATTCTGGTAACGTCGATGGTGCTAGGGCTTGCAAGAGCGGGCAACACAAACCACGTTTACTCGCCGTGCTTGGACACGAAGGTGGAGATCTCCGACGGCTTCACGTTCGGAATCGCGTTCTCATCGAGGAACTCGTTCTTCAATGGCAACAACAGTCAGTTGTCTCCCTGCGACCGCAGGCTCGGCCTCTCCAACTCCAATGCACAGATCGCCGTCTTCAGGCCCAAGGTCGACGAGATCTCTCTCCTTACCATCAACACCTCCTCCTTCTCTCCGGTCAGTTCTCTCTATTGCTCATCGTTATGTCTAAATTTGGTTTCGAATTCATTGTTCTTGAGTTCTAAGTTCTGATTTTGGTAGTGATTTCGATTATTTTCCGTTTCTGAATTTATTAGTGCATTTTGGGGATTTTTGTGTGAAGACTGTAATTTCTTTTGAAGGGATTCTGCTTGGCGTGAGTTTTGAGGTTTTAATTTTCAGTTGTTTATATTGTTTGTACGATTATTCTAAATTTGAAACAGCTAGTTGTTGTAGGAATATACTGTTTGATGCTTGGGGCAGTAATGAGCTGAAAATGGTTTGCCTTTGAGGGTTCTATTGTAGTGATTATAGAAGAATGATCAAAATTAGAAATTTTCTATTAGACAATGTCTTTGACTTGGTTTGAAGATTTTGCTAAGCAGTAAGAGTTCCAAATTCATTGTTCTTGAGTTCTAAGTTCTGATTTTGGTAGTGATTTCGATTATTTTCCGTTTCTGAATTTATTAGTGCATTTTGGGGATTTTTGTGTGAAGACTGTAATTTCTTTTGAAGGGATTCTGCTTGGCGTGAGTTTTGAGGTTTTAATTTTCAGTTGTTTATATTGTTTGTACGATTATTCTAAATTTGAAACAGCTAGTTGTTGTAGGAATATACTGTTTGATGCTTGGGGCAGTAATGAGCTGAAAATGGTTTGCCTTTGAGGGTTCTATTGTAGTGATTATAGAAGAATGATCAAAATTAGAAATTTTCTATTAGACAATGTCTTTGACTTGGTTTGAAGATTTTGCTAAGCAGTAAGAGTTCCAAATGCTCAAAGCTGGACTAGGACATGTATTCTTCGAATGCTAGAAACGGTACAAGTTTGAGTGATATATCTTATTTCCTGAGAGTCTTGGCTAATCCATGGAAAAATGGGGGAGCCAATACATAAGATACTTGAATTCACTTCTAAACGCAATTTTCTGAATTTTTTTTTTCAAGTCAAATGTGCCATATCGAACCGTTCTCATTTTCCTTAGAGTTCAATATGTTCTTTTCTTTTTAGCAATCTCTTCTTAGCATTGCTAATTAGACTGGTGGAGCTACCAAAATGATGGGACGTATATAAGAAGTCTAGTTATTCCATTAACTGGCTCAACATGAAATTGACGAATTTAGTTCAAACTTTTCTATTGAGCTCAATGTATATAACAAAGACAGAAACTTTATCTTGTCCTGATTGTTTGCCTCTTTGTTTTGGATAAAGTTTCAAACTTGTTTTCTGCCTTACTTTTCTATTGAGCTCGATGTATATAACAAAGAAACTTTCTCTTGTCCTGATTGTTTGCCTCTTTGGTTTAGTTAAAGTTTCAAACTTGTTCTCTGCCCTAATAAATTTTTGTTTAATGTATTATGGGTTTATTTCTTATACTCGTAAGTCTATTTTCATCTTTTTATCAATGGTACTTTGGGGTTTTCACACTTGTAATTTCAGCTGCCCTAGTTTTCTTTATACCAAGGGGGCGCCTTTTTTAGCTTAAGAGAGAAATTTGAGAAAAACAGAGATGTGTGCAATTTTTGCTTGTAATCTTCATCATCATAGTGAATTACTGCAGTGCCTGAAAGTGAACTTTTTAACTCATATTGAGGATCAATTACTTTAAATCTTGTGTGTTTATTAGATTGTCTTTGGTAATTTTATTGCTCTTGGTAGCAAAGAATTAGGATGTCTAATTTCTTCACACTTTTGTCTGTAATAGGATAATTATGGTGGATACATGGTTGCATTTGCTGGTCGAAAATATGCTGCAAGGTCGCTCCCTGCTTTTGTAGCAGATGGCACCTACACTGTGACCAGCTTTACTCTTGTAAGCATTTCAAACTTCAATCCCCAATTGATTCTGATCTCAGTTTTACCTTCATGGTTACCTGGATAATCTAAGAAGCTTTTGTACTTATAGGTGCTCGAGTTTAAGAAGGGCAGGCTCCAAAACTTGTACTGGAAAAGGTATGGTTGTGCCAAATGTCAGAGTAACTCTAGCTTTGTATGCCTCAACAAGCAGGACTGTGCTATCAAAACATCGAGCTGCAAAAACCATGGAGGCTCTGTAGATTGCAGCCTCGGAATACAGTTGGCGTTCTCTGGCACGGACAAGCACCTTTCGGCTCTCAACTCATGGTATGAGGTCGATAACCTTCGTCAGTACTCGCTCTACAGTTTATACTCAAATCTCAAGGACTCTCTGACTGGCCAGTATAACAAGATATTTTAATTGCGTTGTAGCCTGTAGATGTATTTTTCTTTCCTTTTTGATCGTGTGCTGTAATTCTTTATTACATTCGGTCTTTTTTTCCTTCCTTTGATTTACATGTATGTTGAGCTTTCTCTCTTCTTCACCACGTTTTGGAACCCTCCATCGAGGAAAACTCTTCAAACTTATGGTGTGTAAATTTATATGTGAAACATGTACTAGATATTGGGTTTCATTGCGTTTACGTTCTTTCTTGGTTGTGTCGTTGGACTGGCATTATCCTCTTAAGATGGTGTCCTCTAGATTTTATTCTAATTGATTAGGGACTTGTAGGATTGGGAATTTTTCCACTCCAAAAATAGTTAATTGTTTCCAACACGTTTCAAATGTTCAAAAAGTTTCACCAACCTCGTAATGAATAAGTGCTGGTAATCCACTGGGATATATTATGTAAACAATTGAGATTTATTTGAAAATGCGAGACTGCATCATGAATCATGATCGATGAGAGGTTCAACTCCACAAAAGCATGACGAGAACGCAAGCTTAAATATTAACTGTAGAACGCGAAACATTGATATTCAAAATCTCAAGCCAATGTGGCGTTTCTAAACATAGTTCTGCAAACTAAGAACGTAGTTTAAAAATTAATTAAAACCAAGAATTTGAACTAAAATTAGTTTAAAAATTCAAAATTTGTGAGAGAGAATTTTGTAACAAAATTGATTTAAACCACAATTATGGCTTGAATTAGGTTAAAAAACGCCACTTTAAATTATGGTAGCAGGTTTAGCCTAGAAGTAATTTTCTAACCTAACTCGTCAACCCACCTCAAAGTCTAGGAAAAAGAAAAAAAAATCTCAAGCTGAATCTCCTTGTAAACAAATTTTTTAAGGGGTAAAGAAATGATAAAGCTTGTTTAAATACTATTAGATTCATAAGTTATGAATCTAATAGTATTTAGAAGTCATTTTTCAATGATAAGAGGTCTTTTGAGGTAAAGCTCAAAACCAAAACTACGAGGGCTGAGACCTAAACCAAATAATATAATACAAAATGAAGATGTGGATAACGGTATTAGAATTAGGAGTTAGCTGAAAATATGACAAACAAAGATGTTGGTCCTAAAAAAGTAAGGTAATTGTGACAATCATTAATTCTTGAGGTAAAAGGACAAAAAAAGGATAAATTGTGGGCTCTTACATTATTTAGAAAAGGTTATAATTTATATGTGGTATAAGTAAAGATATCATCTCCTAATAGTAACAAGGCTTTTAAGGCATAACTCAAAAGCAAAACTTGGCGGTGTAGACTGTTATAAAAAGAAAGTGAAGGGAGTAACGTAAGAGAGAGATAGGAAAAGCTCTTCTGTTGTTCCATTTTAACATGTGTATGGGGTTTCACAGAGAAGTGGACGTATGTATGCGTGCGTGTGTATGTGTGCGTGCGTGTGATTAATTAGTGGCAGTTGTAACGTGGACCGAGTGGAGGCTTCCGTTCACATTGAGTTTTTAATTTTTTAAATATTAAAATTAAAACTTTTAGAATTTCTCTACTTTGCCCACACACAAAATTCGTGATCCCACGTCAGCCCCTCAAAAATGAAGATACTGTGCATTATTTTCAAATAATCGAATGAAGATATTGTGCATCATTTTCAAATAGTGGATACTCGCCATCCTTTTTAAACATATATGTATTGGGTAGCTTTTGAAAAATATTGATAACTATTTTTATTATTAGTTCTAAATTTGGCTACGGTTAATAGAAGCAATCCCATTTTATCCCATACAATTAAAATGGCACAAAACTCACTTCTCCCCACGAGTTATCATAAGTAGTTGTAACTTTGGTATTTCCGTCAATAAATCATAAATTTTTAATGGTTTTAATCCTATATAGGCTACATGACTAGTTGACAAAAAGCAAAATAGAAGGTGATGACAATAGGGGGTTGTGGCTATAGGAAGAGGTTACGCCTAAGTTTGAGCAAGAAAGAATTTGCAATTCTTTTTTAATTTTTCTTAAATTAGTCTATTTTGTATAAATTTATTACGTTGCTTTTTACAAATTAATTACACGAGCCATGCATAATTAAAGCCATCAGAAATTGACGCCTCAATGATAAAAGTATTAAAATTACAATTTATTATTATTTTATGGGGATTTTTGTGTGGTTTTAAATGAAAAAAGAGAAAATGAGATAACGGTTGATTTTAAGAGCCAATTTTTTTCCACGTTACTTTAAAAAAATAAAAATAAAAATAAAAATCAGTATTCGCCCCCACTGAATTTGAAGGCCGGCTCTGTCATTGAATGGAATGATTGAAACACGGCCACAGCCAAACTTTAATTTTTTCTTTGAGTGTGTTTAGACCATAATTGGAACTATAAGTTAGAACTAAAAGACTGTATCATATAAGAGCTTTATACTGTTGTGAACTTTTACTTTACACTGTAGCATGTGAAAACTTTACTATGTAGCAGTTGAAACTAATAATTAGTTCCAACTGGATTGCCAAAGGAAGCCTTTAACATTAGGGTTATGTTCACATTGTAAGCTGTTGTAACCGTCCTTTTGTGATATTGTTATAATTTTTATTATTCTTTAGGTGTAAATATTGTCATTAGACACTTTAAATCACTAAGGCTTTCCTTCAAGTAACTTACAAGTATTTTTGTAACTTTAAATAATCTCAACATTAGGCCACATGAATAATCTCAATAGTAGTAATTGAATTATTTATTTTCCTCAATTTTGTTAAGAAAAAAAAGTTCTGCGTGTATATGTTTGGCTATTTATGCTCTTAATAAAAAAGTTGTACCTATTTGGTTAGAGAAATCCTTGTATCAAAAACATTTTTTTTTAACAATAACAGCTTCTATTCAAAAAAAAGAAAGAAAGAAAGAAAGCACGTATTTTGTAGTTTAGTTTAAGCAATTATTCTTAATTTTATAACAATATTCCAGCCACACATGATTAATTTAACAAACTAATTGAAGCAGGAAAACATTTAACATCATCAATATCGGGCTTGAAAAAGAAACATTTCATAATGTACATTTTTGTAACTACCATACATGCATGGATTAAATCACACGCTCACCAAAAAAGGAAAACAACTTATGTATAATAGATATATTTTTTCTAGAATGTTTTCTTTATAATTTTCTTTATTTTTGTTTCTTTTAAAGGAGATGAAATTTGAAAAATCAATAAATATTATTATTAAGTCAGGTTTTTTTCTTGGTAGAAATTATTTAGTCAGGTTTAGATGGCTACTATTCGCCATTAATAAATAAGATGTTGTGACCAGCATTATCGTGGTTGAATGTATATATTGCTACAACAAACAGTGCACTAGTTCTATCTAGAAGGGGGAAAAATGGACATAAATAAGTAGTCTCCTTATCCATTGTTTATGTTTCCCTATTCAACTTTTTATAACTTGTTACAAGTACCCAGATTTTATAAATACAATTATAGTACTTAATTAAGCCACAAAACATCCTCAAAAAAATTAAGCCATAAAAACATCCTATATTGACTCTTTAATAATAAATCAATAAAGATTTATTAATTTTCTGTAAAAACAAATATTTGCCGAACATATAAAATTATAAAAATAATCAATAGTCACTTTTTTAACCAATAAGCGTGTAATGATCTAGTATTTACATAATTGAATAATTACAATAGTAACTACAAGTGCAGAATATTTTTTTATTTATTCAACCAAAAATATTCTCCGATTACCATGATTTACGTGACTATAAAAGAATATAGTAGTATATGATTTATTAGGATGTTTGGCAAGCATAGTTAGAACCAATTTTTTAGTTTAAAGCACTCTAACATATAAGAATTTTATACTATAATAATTTTTACCTTTTAGTATAGTATGTAAAAGCTTTATATTATTCTTTAATCAAAAAATTAGTTTTAACCAATTTGTCAAATACTATGTATAAAAGAATATAGTGGTATATATCACACAAGGTTACACGAATCTTTGATTCATCATCAAACAAAAAGCATTTGCCGATCATTAAAGTCAAAAATTAAAAAAAAATATTCAGACTTTTAGCCAATAAGAATTTGTCTATATTTAGTATTTATGTCACGACCCATTAAAGCGTAATTATATAAAAAAAAAAGTTCAAATCATTTACTTAATTATCATTACATATCATAACTTGTTTAACAGATATGTTTTTATAATTACATATTCAAAAATACCAAAAAATATAGCTAAAGTTCTACTGCAGCAGTATCCATACCCTAACTACACACTTGTCCATCCATCATTGCCAGCTTCATAGTGATATTATTTCAGCCTCTTGGCATGATTCCCTATAGCATGAAATAACTAGGTGAACTATTGCTTAGCAAGTCCAAACATAACCCACAAGATGATTTTTCTACTAACATGTATGATCAAATTACACTCATTTATGAACTTCTGTTATGACATGTACTAACTTAGCTAGAGCCCAATGTTTATACCAAATGTGCATAATAGTCATCATAACATTGAAACTGTATCTTAACTTAGAACTTCTCTTATGTCGAAAGGTTGGTACAATACTTCCTTATGCCCTTTTGGTGTATCATTTACTTGTTTTTTAGATTATGGTGTCATACCATTCATGATGCTCAACTAACTTAAAATGAGTGCACTATCAAAGTATTTAATTTTTTTAGTACTATATTACTTTTTCTCTCCCTCTTTTTTTTTTTTTTTTTAAGAGAAAACCATTGTTATCCATGCTGTAGGTAGGATTTGATATTTACCTGTTAATTGCACCGTGCTTAATCAAAATTTTTTTCTCATCCCCTTCAATATTCCCCTACGTGTTTTGTTTTGGACAATTTTTCGTCATTGACAATCTTACTTAATATCGACCCACATGTCAATAGTCAAACGTAAACACTAATTACCACATTTGGTCATTAGTCGGTTCTTTAGAAGCTTAGGCGTATCGGAACTTATTCGCTCATCTACCAATGCCTTTCCATCACACTTGGTACTAGGCGAAATTCCTACTAAGGGCCTTGCTCTAATTTGAGCATTTAGGGGTCTGTTTGATCTTTTTTGTAAAGAATGACATTTTTGCTCTCAACGAGTACTTAAGACGTTCCGAGCCTACTTTTATTATAAAAACTTACATTTTGTTCTCTTTTTTTTTGTAATAATGACAATGAAAACGAGGCGTCGGTACTCATTTTATGGTAAAAACTCATTTTGACTAAACTTCATGATTTAAACCCGGTTTGTGAAAATTTTGACGATTTTGCCGCCGATTTCAAAATCAACCATGTTACATTCTTGGGTACGAAATTTTTTTTTCCAATAGGGTATAAACTTTCCAAAGTTTCTAAATCTAATTTCTTTAATTAAAAACTTTCTTCTTTTCTTTTTTTCTTCTTTTATTTTTTTTTCTTTTTTAATTAAAAATTTTGTGGTTAAAACTTCCAAAATTCATAACTCATGAACCATGTAGAATTTTTGTAAACTATCTATAGTTCTTAACCTTTTCAATGAGTTCTACAACTTTCATGTTTTAACTTTCTTAAAATTCGGATTGCACAGTGGGGTTTCTGGCCATTTTTTAAAACTAACCCTAAAATAAAAACTTTACAATTTTATCCTCAAAGGATTTTACAAACTTTTGTTCATAAAAATGGTCACTTCTACTGTGTTGGGCATAACCAACATTTTTTCAAAAAATTCAGTTGCTTTAAAATCCATCAAAACAATTAGTTTTTTTGAAACACCGAAAAATTGTTGTTTAATAAGTTTTCAAAATTAGGGTTTTTAAGCATATAAACCCTAGTGTCCACACAACTCACATCACTACAAGACACAAAAAAAATCACAAAAATATGTTATAATGTCTCTTAAGCATGTCATTGTCTCTACTTAGTTATTACATAACGATTACCAAAAGAAAACATAATTTTTTAATGCATATTTTATAGTTTACCCAAAGTTTCCTTGATGAATGTTATGCTTCTCTAAGAAAATCTCCCATCAAAGCCCCTTCCAAAACCAAAAGAAAAGTTCTAAAGAAAATGGAGAAAAGCTAGTGTTGAGATCCCCGGCCCGATCCTAGCGAGCACCTCGAACGTATTGCAAAGAAGGTCCCTGCTCGGGGAGGGACCCAGCTTGGATTTGCCTCCTATGGGGGAAGCGCGTCCCCCATGAGTTGAACCCGTATCCTCTTGAATAAGAGGATCTTAGGGTATCTCTTGGGTAACAATCCCTCATCCCACGGGGGGAGCGCGTCTCTCAGGAGTTGAACAGGTATCCTCTTGAATAAGAGGGTCTTAGGGTGTCCCTTGGGTACCAATCCATTCATTTGGAGGGATTGGTACCCAGGGGACACCCTAAGGCCCTCTTATTCAAGAAGATATGGGTTTAACTCCTAGGGGACGTGCTCCCCTCGCGGGAGGCAAATCAGAGCTAGGTCTCTCCCCGAGCATGGACTCTCTAGGCAATACATTCGAGGTGCCCGTCAGACTCCGGCCAGGGATCTCAACACCTCAACAACTAAGTTTTACCTTGAATAAAAGATTGTTTAACTTGATTTTGATCTTGAATTTTCTTGGAAGTTGTTTTTTGATACAAATTGGAAGAAAATTTTAAGGAATGGGTTTAAAGGCCTTTGGGTCAATTGAGGGAGGAAATGAGAATTTTTTTTCAAGTTGTCAAAAATTTTGGTAACTTTTCTTTTTTAAAAGTTATTTTTGGGCCATTTTGCAATTTTCTCAAACTTTGTAGGCAAAATTGAATTAAAATTCTTGCCTCCATACCAAGTTTTGCCATGTGTCTCCATAGTATAGGTGGCAAAATTTCATCCTCTAATGCAAAAGTAAGTGGGTCCCACATCCTTTTTACAAAGTATAAATATACATTGTACCATATTTAGCCTATACTGTCAGTGTAGAATTTGAATAGATATTATCTTTAACAATCTAAAATTGCACTAACTTATTCTTCCCTATACTGATCATCCCCATCACAGTATTTCATATATCTGCATTTGTAATTTGTCAGTACCATTTTACTATAATGTGTACTCTTTTTACCAATGTATATCTTTTTACACCGCATTCATCAACAAATGAATTATCGACATAGAAATCTTTTACCAGTTTTTCTAACTAGCAACTGACAATTCTTATTGTAACACCCCTTTTTCGGACGTCACAGATGTCGTTACATTCATACATTTATACATAGTTAAAGAAAACATAACCATGATCCATACATATATTTTTTTTAACAACATTCATTAACTTAATCTATAATTTAATTTCACATTAATATTGATCATAAACTTGCTTTAATAAAGTAAATAAACCAAATCATAAAATGATAACAAATAAAAACATCACATCATTTAAAAGCTATATGCTCCCACAATTCGGCAGACCGAACATGATCGGCAGGCTGGAAGTCATCCAACGGTAGGCCGGCAGAGGCTCTGCAAAACTGGGCTTTAAAAACTTTCAAAGTTTGGCAGGCAGAAAATGTGATCGGCAGGCCGAACATTCTTACATCGGCATGCCGACCTCTAATGTTCGGCAGGCCGACAGAGCTAAAAGCCTTTAGAAAACTTAATTTGTAAAGCAGATTCAAATTTCAAAATGTGGAAGATCGAACTCTTAAAATGATAAAATAAAATATTTAAAACATAGTTCTTATATTCTTAAAACTTAACAAATAAATATGTCCAAAATGTAAACTTGATTTAAATCATATAAACTTTCTTCTTGGCATTCTTCCGGTTACAATTCATCGTACTTTGCTCACACGTCTTTCTATATCCTTTGCCTAGTCTATGACTTTCTTACCCTTATCTGCAACATGACATAAATTTGAATAAGCTAAAGCTTAGTAAGTACATATAATTCTCACAACTTAAAAACATTTCATAAACATCTTCATTATTATCATATCATAACAGTGCATTATGCACATTTTCATAGTAACATATCTTTCATTACTTGACCATATTCAAACTTATTCCATTTTATCTTAAGGGCTCAACTGTTGCACCATAAACATCATTGTAGGCGCGCCGTCATGAGAGGAGAAGGGTAGCTAATTCTAAACCAAACATGACATCATAACATATCATATCATAACATTGGTGTGCAACACTTATTAGGTGATACATATATAAATAACTTTTATGCTTTAAAACTTGTCATGATCAAACATGCATAACTTTAAATCATGAAAATATTTCATAAGAAACCCTTTAAGGAAAATCACCATAAAAATCATCATCAATATTATTGTGAACATAATATCAAACCTTATAAAACGTATTATGTTGCAGGTGAGAATGTACTTACTTTTATAGCTAGCTTACTTAACCTTATATATGTCGGTGACGATGCCACGGTCTCAATGTGCTTGTTCCTAAGTGTGTTCATGCCATTTATTCATTTAAATATACAAAATAAAAATTAATACTTATATTCATAGAATAATACATCCATTCCATAAACAATTACACATACATTCATTTCTTAAAACATAATTTATAACATGCCTTCATGGCCATAATCACCAAAATTATCAACATCAATATATTTCTAACCTCCATGAATTAAAAACTTAATAACTCAAGATTCACACATAAATTAGAACACCCAAATTGGTAGGCCAAAGATATCATTTACACATATTACCATGATTTTTTTTTCTTTAATCATAAAGATTTCATACAATCCTAAACATTCATTAAAAGATGTGAACAAAATAACCTTTAATATACAGGGAGTTGCATGCATTTTCTAACAATTAGAATACATATATTTTAATTTTAAAACTCATACTAACATCTTATTATCATACATTTCAATATCATAAAATTATTTCATCATCAATATAATCATTTAAACATATAAAACATTACATAAAATAAAGGTCTAAAATTAACATTGTTAAAACAGTTTTCTTGACCTAATCTCATAGAAATTTCATAACATATAATTCGCTCATCAAATCATCACTAAACTTTGTAGTCCATAACATAACATATACATGAACATTCTTACCAAATTTCGTGAAAAACAAAACACATTTACCCATTGAACAAAAATTACATTTTCAAGCATCATAGTTAAACAACAATATTTTACTGTGAGTGGTAGAGGATAGAAAATTCATAACTTATCATAGAAACATCAAAATAACATGAAATTTGAAGGAACATCACATAACACATACATGAATAGCATATTAAAAATTCAGAACAAAATACAATACCTAGACAGAGATACTGCAGTCGAATTGAGGATGATAAATGCTTTTCAGAAACACCAAAAGAAATGAGTCCTTACCTTAAAAATTTCCTCTCAAAATCCCTCAATTGAACCAAAGAAATTATCAGTTTTTCTTTCAAATATTTGCAGAGAATTTTTTAGAGAAAGAAGGAATGGAATTCGTGGAGAAGAGAAGAAGAATAGATGAATAAGAGAAACGTCTCAGAATGAATGAGAGAAAAGACGTGAGAGGAAGAGAGAGATAGAGAAAAAGAACGTTAAAAAAAATTTAACGTAATGAGCATAACGTAAAAAAAAAAGAGAGTCAAAACTCTTCATTAAGTTAGAAATTTTCTGACTAAGATTGAGACTAATTGCGTGGAGAATGGAGAGCAAAGAGGGAAAGTCAAACAAATCATCTCATCTTACCATATTTTTGCCTTCTAAAAATAGGAAATCATATCAATCAACACCAATCAAAGAAAAGTCAACGATTTTATTTCCATAAATGAAGAAATTAATCCATAAATATGTCAATTAATCACAATAAACCACCCATTTAACGTAATCATCTCAACCATAAATTTAGAGAGATTTCTACTCACTGTTCATCAGCTGTCATCGGCCTACCGATTCACCTCATCAGCCTGCCGTTCCACAAAGTTCGGCCTGTCGATTCTTGGCAGACTTTTCGGCCTACCGAACTGTCCTTAAAATACTATACATTATAACATTCAAGTCATCATTGCATCATAATTAAACATACATTAAAATTAACATGAACACTTGAGCACAACGATTCCATGCGTTCGTCACCTGTCATAAAACTTGAAATAAATAGTTAGTAACATTAAGATCATAAATTATTAATAAAATTTTCTTAATATCGTTACTAACTTAACATGATCCGTTACATCAAAATTGGTGGATGTTACACTTATACTGCTTAGACTATGGTATAATAATTTACTTTAATTAACATTTATCTCTCTTTATCAATTCATACCACAAAATTTATATTTATTATGATATAAATTCTATCTTGAAAGCGTTTTGCAAAAAAAAAATAAAAAATTAGGCAATCATACTCACAATATTTGTATACTAGAAATACTTCCAATTGCACAAAATTTACAAACATAATTCACATTAATATTATCTGTAAACATTTTATTTTATCGTAATTTTACAAAATATGATTTATAATGAAAATGCATTATTTAAGTTCAAGTGAATTTTAGATTTAAGTAAATGAATTTTTTTGAACATTACAATTTAAAAGTTTAACTCATTGTTGCAATAAAGTATACAAAATGTTATAAATGAATCATTGATTTTCTTTTTAACCAATATACATTTGTCGTAATTATAAGTATTTACATAACTTTGACTTATTATAGTAGTAATGAATAACGCCAAACAAATCATAAATTTGTCTCTTAACTAATAAGTATTCACCGATCATCGATATTTAATAACTCTAAGTAATTATAGTATTTACAAATAACGGCAAGCAAATCATTGATTTACCTTTAGCTAATAAGCGCTTCTCGATCATAAACATTTTACATAATTTTGAATAGTTATACCCAATAACTGATTTGCTTTTTAACCAATAAAAATTTGTTCATTATTTGTATAACTTCAGATAAATTTGAAAGACTATTTAGTATAATATATTATTCAATCAGGTTTAGGTGACCAACATCGTGCTTAAATGAATACGTGTATAAACACAAACAGAACAAGAGTAGTTCTATAAAAGAAAAATAAAATAAAAGTGAGAACGGGCAGTCTTCACATCCATTGTTTACTTACTTTAGCCTATTCAACCTTTTCATTTGTTTTAAGGAATGACTGATTTTCTTATATATTATTATAATAGTTAATTAAGCCATAAAAAATAGGCGAATTAATTAATCAATAAAATTTTTTTAATTCTCTCTAAAAAAAGTATTTTTCTAATATATAAACATATAAATTTAAACAAATAATTAATTCTCCTTTATAACTAATAAGCATTCACCGACCAACAGTATTTACATAGTTTGTAATATTTATATCAGTAACACTAGTGCCAAAGGAATCATTAGTTTACCTAATTAAATAATTTAACCATGAAATAGTCTCCGATTACCATGATTAATACGACTATAGACAAATATAGGAATACATCACATAGCGTTACATAGATATTTATGATTTAAACGATGGGTTTTAAACTGGTGGTTTTGAATTGACGTTTGGAATATGAAGGTTTAAAATAAGAATAAAATATCACATCAAGTTTGAAGCGAGAACTAGAGTTTAAAAAACTATAGTAATGAAATAAAAACGAGAGTAAGAATGATTTTTATTATAAAAAATAATTTAAACGGTAAGAATTTGGGGGGGGACAAAGTTTAGATTTTGGGGTTTAAACCACTTAAAAACGGCCTCCATAATCTAAACTGGCCTTAGTTATTACTCTACTAAACATGAGTTTAAACCACCTTTATGATTTGAACTACCTTAAGCGGTGTTCAAGCCGTTTGGCGAAAAAGAATTTGTTAGTCCAAGTTAGATTCCCAAGTATTTCTAACTTGGACTCATTGTAGCCTTTAAGAACACAAAGAGTCCTATGAATCATTGATACCCCTTTTAAACAATAAGCATTCATCCTCTATCATTAGCGTTTACATACCTTTGAATTATTGTAGCATATATGCAGTAACAAATAGCACTAAGCAAATCATTGATTCATCTAATAAACATTTATCGACCGCCTATTTTACCCAATTTTGAATAATGTTATTCATAATAAATAACGTCAAACAAATCATTGGCTCTCCTTTTAGCCAATAAGCATTCGTCAATCAAAAATATATACATGACTTATGAAAAAATTATAATAGTAACGAATAAAGCTAAATTAATCATTTTTTCGCTTTTCAACTAATAAGCATATGATCGTCATTATTGATCTAATTTAGATAATTGTAGTTGTAACTAATAACGCCAAATGAATCATATGTTATCTACCTTTCAACCCATAAGCATTTACGAACACCAAAATAACATAACTACAAATAACACAAATATTTTACATTCAATCTTAAAGGAAATCTTCTATTTAATCTTTAAATTACACTCACTACTAGTGGTTATAATATTTATGTTCCATATATAATATTAAACTGATTATTTATTCACCCCCCATAATCAATAAGCATTTTCCGATCATTGGTGCTTATATTAATTTACTCGTACGTCAAATTTATTTTCGTATTAGTTAATTGGACCTCGTGCTTAAGAAGAATACATTCGGCATTTTTTTTTTTCAATTCAAATTCCACAATATTTAACAATTATATTCTAATGCTTGTAATAAAAAACTAAAGAAGGAAAAACAACATTTTCATTGATAAAATCAGTACAGAAATTCCAACGTCAATATCTCTCGAGGAGTGATGCTAGTGTTTTACCCATACATGTACCTGAAAAAATCTAAATGCAAACAACATGAAAAAGGAAATAAATAAAACCAAGGAAAAAGACAACGTTTGACAGAAAACAAACAATCTGTCCTCTTTAAAAGAAGTATATTGTCTTTTTTCCCTACATGCAATGAAACAGAACAAGTGTACATGCTGAAATAAAAGGAAATAAACGACCCACTAGCCTAGCTTGCTGTGTATAACATTGTTAAGTTTATAGGGTGTTTATGGTCAAAAGGTGTCTCTATTATTCCAATAAAATACAAGTGTATCAATAGAATTAGCCTTAACCAATTTTATTTTTCAATTATTACAATTAACATGATTATAAACAAGTATAGCGGTATATATCACACAATGTTGTATAAATCTTTAATTCATTTTTAAAACTAATAGCGTTCGCCAATTACGAAGGTCAAAAATTAAATAAATAGATGAATATTTGTTGTTTAGCCATAAGAATTTTTTTGATCTCTAGTATTTATTACTTTGACTCATTGTAGCAGTAAAGTACAAAAATCGTAATATGAATTATCGATACGCCTTTTAACAAATAAGCAATTATTGTCCATCATCAGTTTTTACATAAATCAGTGATTCGTCTTTTAACCAATAAGCATTTATCGATCATCATCGGTACTATTTATATAACTTTAAATAATTATAGTGTTATCGAATGACGTCAAGTGAATCATTGATTTGCCTTTTAGCCAATAAGCATTCATCCTCAATCATTAGTTTTTACATAACTTTGGACTATTATAGTAGTAATGAATAACGTCAAAAAAATAATTGATTCGCCTTTTAACCAATAAGCATTCATCGATCATCGATGTTATTGAATAACACCAAATGAATCATTGATTCCTCTTTTAGCCAATAAGCGTTCATCATCGATCATCAGTTTTACATAACTTTGAACTATTATAGTATTAATGAATAACGTCAAATAAATCATTGATTCGCCTTTTAACCAATAAGCATTCTCTGATCATCCATGTTATTGAATGACGCCAAACGAATCATTGATTCGCCTTTTAACCAATAAGCATTCACCGATCATCGATGTTATTGAATAACACCAAATGAATCATTGATTCATCTTTTAGCCAATAAGCGTTCATCATCGATCATCAGTTTTACATAACTTTGAACTATTATAGTATTAATGAATAACGTCAGATAAATCAATGATTCGCCTTTTAACTAATAAGCATTCTCCGATCATCTATGTTATTGAATGACGCCAAACGAATCATTGATTCACCTTTTAACCAATAAGCATTCACAGATCATCAATATTATTGAATAACACCAAATGAATCATTGATTCCTCTTTTAGCCAATAAGCATTCATCATCGATCGTCAGTTTTACATAACTTTGAACTATTATAGTATTAATAAATAAAGTCAAAAAAATCATTGATTCGCCTTTTAACCAATAAGCATTCTTCGATCATCTATGTTATTGAATGACGCCAAAAGAATCATTGATTCGCCTTTTACCCAATAATTATTCATCGTCAATCATTAGTTTTTACATAACTTTGAACTATTATAGTATTAATGAACAACGCCAACTGTATCATTTATTCGCGTTTTAACCAATAAACATTCACTGATCATCGGTACTATTTATATAACTTTAAATAATTATATTGTTTTTGAATAACAGCAAACAAATCATTGATTCGCCTTTCAGCCAATAAACATTCATCGTTGATCATCAGCTTTAAGATAACTTTTAACTATTATAGTATTAATGAATAATGTCAAATAAATCATTGATTCACCTTTTAACCAATAAGCGTTCACCGATCATCGGTACTATTTCTATAACTTTAAATAACTATAGTGTTATTAAATAATGTCAGACGAATCATTAATTCACCTTTTAGCCGATAAGCATTCACGGATCATAAATATTTGTACAAAATTGAATAATTATAATAGTAACAAATAACATCAAAAAGAATAATTGATTCGCTTCTTAAACAATAAACATGGATCATTGTTGTTTATCTAATTTTGGATAATTATAGTAGTAACTAATAACGCCAAATGAATCAATGGTCTACCTTACTAGCATTTATCGACAACATGACCATAGATAATTATAGCAGTTACATACACAAAATTACACAAATCTTTCATTCAATCTTTAAATAATCTTTCATTTGATCTTTAAACTAAGAGTGCGCCCATAATTAATTCATTAAGGTTTACATGGTTATAATTACTTATAATGTATATGTGTTACATATATAACATCAAACTAATTATCGATTCACCACTTAATCAATAAGCATTATCCCATTACTTGTACTTGTATTATGGACTCATACGTCAAATTTATTTTCGTATTAATAAATTGGTCCTCACGCTTAAGAAGAACATATTTGGTTTTTTTTTTTCAATTTAAATCCCGGTATTAATTTAAAATTGCAGCGATATTTCAATATGCTTATAGCAAAAAGTATACAGAAATTCCAACATCAATATCTCTCCATGAGAGATGGTCATTTTTTTTTCCATACATGTACTGAACCAAACTACTAAAAATATGAGAAAGTAAAGAAATAAAATTAAGGAAAAAGAGAACGCTTGACTAAGGAATTTCCCAAAAGATCAAGACCATCAAGCCGTCCCCTCGGTGAGAGGAAACATTGCCTTTTTTCCATACTTGTAATGAAACAAAACAAGTAAACATGCTGAAATAAAAGGAAATAAACGACCTACTAGGCTAACTTGTTGTGTATAACGTTAAAGAGCACCATTAATGTTTCTGAAGGAACTTTGATTGAAGACAACTCAAGGAAAGTTTGGGAACTAGAAAGAATCTGGCCCAGTAGTTGCTGAAATCACAGTTCGACAGCTCAGGCGCAACACCATGTCCAACATTGGTCCCATTGCCATTGCTTCCAAGCAACATCTTATAAGTTAGGAGAAATCTGCTCTCCAATCTCACTTTCGGCATAGCCATTGTTGCCTCCATTTATGGCATTATCTCCTTGAGCATACCCTTGAGTCTGCCCTAAAACTCATGGCACTGGTGGAGCCAGATAGTAATGAGTTGAGTATGTGACCCTACTTATTTTTTAAAATTTAGATTTTTACTTATATTTTGCAATTGGCCTTTACAGAATAATTGAAATATTGTGCTCTCAGGGAATGACTAAAATATGTTAATGTGCTCCTGAAAAATAATTCAAATTTGTTGTTGTACTTTTAATTTACAAGGAAAATTATTATTATATCCTTATTCAATCATTGAAATGTATAGTTATATATTTTCATTCAATAAAATATTAGTAATGTACAGTTATATATTTTCATTTAATAAAATACTATTTCTAATTTTTGCATTGTTTCCCTACTAAGAAAAAGTTTTGGTACTGCTCCATGGCCTGCATCAATTCTAGCATCGATATAATTAAAGTAATTAATAGTCATTATTGTTGTTATTCATGTTGTTAATATTATTCCCTCCCAGATAACCTTGAAATGAAATTTTTCTGAAATGGAATTTGAATTATGAAATATATTATTCATTCAGGTTTAGGTGGCTGGATTTCACCATTATAATAGGTAAGATGTTGTGACCAATATCGCGGTTGAATGAATATGTTACTATAAACACAAAGAACAGTAATATAATTTTCAGGAGGAAAAAAAAAAGAAAAAGAACAGCAGTTCTGTCTGAAAGAAAAATTCAATAAAAGTCCACATAAATGGGCAGTCTCCTCATTTATCGTTTACTTTGGCCTTTATATTCAACTTCTTCACTTGTTGTAAGTATTGACTGATTTTCTCATATATAATTATAGTAGTTAATTAAGCCACATATTAGATGAATTACTTAATCAATGAACATATTCGTTAATTCTCTCTAAAAAAAGAATTTTTAAAATATATAAACATATTAAAGTTAAAAATTTATTTTTCTCCCTAAAAAAATTATTTTTTCACCTTTTAAACCAATGTAAGCATTTACCTGTCACCAGTGTTTACATAGTTGGTAATATTTACAAGTAACACTAGCGCCAAAGGAATCATTATTTTATCTAATTTAGTAATTTAACCATAGAATATTCTTCGATTACCAAGATTAACATGTCTATAAATTCAGCTTTACCGTCCGCCGGTCAGTCAGGTCAAAAATTAAAAGAATAATTGAATATTTGTCTTTTAGCCAATAAGAATTCGTTCCTTGGTATTTCTAACTTTGACTTTTGAAGCAATTAAGTACACACGACGTCATAGGAATCATCGACACGCCTTTTAATCAACTATAAGCATTCATCGTGGACGTATTTATATAACTTTGATTAGTATAGCAGCAGTGTCAGGACCCGAAAATGGAGCACGACTGTTGACAAATAATTAAAATTAAATTAAATTGTTACGGTAAAATCGACTTGTAAACAATAATACTAATGAAAATAATTGCCTGATGAGGGTTTAAAAGTCTATAAACAACAAAATTGTTCAAGACTATTTTCTTTGAAAAACAACAACAAATAGGTAAAATGGTAATTTTATTTTTTAAAATTTTTGATGTTGTTTTTGGCTTTTAATGTCATTTTCAGCGTGGAAAATCCCCATAACGATCCAAAACTATTCTTCCACCATTTTTAATCAAAAATCAAGTTTGTAACATTAATCTGAGTGTAAAAATGTTGCATACATATAACCACAATCATCAAAAACTATTTTTTAACAAATTTCAAACTTAAAACACAATTTAAACCAAAGTTTGAATTTAGAAAGTTTACCTCAAATCCTTGTTCAAAATATGTTTTGATCGTAAAAATCCCCCCATTTCCTTACCCTAATAGTTTGTAGGAGATTGTTTTAGTGATTTTTTATGAAGAATGAGAAGTTTTGAAGCTGGGCATCTTTGGGTTTTCTTGTTTGTAGTTGCCGTGGAGAGAAAAGAAAAGCAGAAGAGGAAAAAAAGAAAAGAAGGAAAAAGAATAAGCAAAGGAAAGGGAGACAACCCTTTTTTTTTTATGAGCAGGTGAAATTGTCGAGGAGAGAGTGAAGAAAACATCTCCCATGAAGACTTTGAGCAAAAATAGCATTTACGTAAATATATGAAAAATCAGGGCATTTCAATAATTTCACAAAATAGGTGTAGAAAAATTTTGAAAATTTTAAAATAGATAAAATAAGTAAAATTAGACATATTTGTGATAAAATAAAATTTTACAAAATTTATATTAGCATACTAATAATTAAATTTAACATAATTAATACCCTTTTAAAATGGCTGGTGTTATAACTCTACCCTCCTAAAAACAATTTCATCCTCTTCAAAATTTATGTTAAAAAAAAATTACAAATCCATCGTACTTTTACTACCAACTCTACACTATCAATGTTATTTGTCCCCAATATAGGCTATCATATCTCAATTCATTTTCTTGAAATTTTAAACTTACTTTAAATATCTAATCTCTCGATAAAAGTTCTACTAATAGGCTCCAGATTTTTAACCTTGCATTGTGGCCTTGGAATATGGTCAGAGAAGTGCATATATTGATGATACCATTTTTCAATCCTTTATTGTTTTAAACTGTGGTTTATAATTAGATTTGGGGTGTTGTTGGGAAAACATTTGGGTATCTTGTCTTGCATCACAATCTCAACTAAAATAAATTAAAACATAATAGTAATAATAGAATAAATGACACAAATATTTATTAAAAAAACACACATCAAAATAACACATAGAGAGTTTAGAGGGAACCCAAAATTTTAGACAAGCTTAGGGGATCCTTCCATAAACAACTATTCTCTCTTAAAATACAAACACTCAAAATAAATGACATAATTTGTTCCTTTTTTTTTATGGAGCATTCCCACAGTCTACTTTGGCATTCCTACAAAACATTAACAGAGTGCAATATATTATAAACATGACGTGGATACATTTCGAGAGTACAAAGAACTCTGTAAAATCAGCTATCCAAATTATGCATGCATGGAGAATACAGAGGCATCGATAAATAAAAGATCAGATTTTAAACAGGATGCGTTTCAAGAGTACTAGTTACTCCGTAATATCAGCCATCCCAACACTGAAATCAATGAATCTAAATGTTTTAACAACTGTATGTCATTAAAAAATAAAGGATGTAGAAGAAAGCGGTTATTCAGGATACAAGAAATATAAACGAACATACTACGGGTAAATCCAAAAGATTACAAGTGGAGGCTTAAATTCAATGGCCGCTTCCTACTTTCTTTCTTCTAATCAAGCTTGGACTTTGCAGTGCCGGACTCCGGATGAATGACTTACATTTTTGTCAAGCAACTCTTCAGCTGTTGAAGCAGTAGTAAAGATTTGTCTCCCCGACTCTATAATAAAGTTTTTTTCTATAGTGTAATCTAAAAACTTTAAAAGGTTGTCATAAAAACCATTTAACTTCAAAAGACCTAAGAGTTAGAGTGAATGCCCAACAAATTCCTACTAGCAACTATTAATAACTCTTCAAGAGTGTCTAAACCACCAGGTGATGCTATGAAAGCATTAGAGTTTTGGATCATGTTTTTAAGACACTTAGGGATATCCAAAACTCTCTCATCCTTACCTATGGATTTCCTACCGAAGTTTCTCTCAGCTAGGAGATGAAAGATAATCCCTACGACATGGCTACCCCTAGAATGTGTTGCTATTGCTACATTCCCCATTAACCCCAAGCTACCATCTCTATAAATCAGGTTAATCTTTCTATATGTTAAGACTTGTCCTAAGTGTCCTACGGCTTCTAAGTAAACTCTATCTTTACCAGAATAGAACCACAAAAGACACAGATGGTTTCGATTTTTGTAGATGAATGAAAAGAAGACATATTTGGTTTCTAAGATAGACTGACTCTTTTCTTTTTTTAACTATTTCATTTTTTTTTTGTTTTAAATCCACTTTGCCTAAAATTTGAACTATGAATAAGCTTTTAAAGACAATGGAAATACAAAAGGGTTAAGGAGTTCGATAAGTACATAACTAACAGGTAATCAAGTAATCTAAACAAAATATTGTATAGGTAAAAAAGTAAGAAAAGTCGTAGACATGTTAGACAAGTCGAATCGACTTTTGAAAAATGAGACTTTGACACTCTGACATGATGATACAACTTTTGACAATTGAAAACAAATTGACAAAAGACACTTTGGCACGACTGTACATCTTTTCACAAATGAGCACCGAATCTAAAATTTTTTCATAAACAACAATTTATTGTAGAACTTTGGAAAAAGCAAGACACAAAATCTTGAAACGTCTAGATAAGATTTAAAAATTTCAAACATATTATAGTACAATACATGATATATCTGACAAGATAATATTTTTTTAAAGAAAACAATAAAATAAAGTATTAATTACAAAAATTCCCCTTGAATATAGGTTTTTTAACACTTTGCCCCATAACTTTAAATCGCAATATTTGTCCACCCTAAAGTATTAACTATTAACAAAAATGGGCATTCTGTTAAAATTTTAAAGGAAAATTGACAAATGACTATAAAGTTAAGGGTATTTTTTATAATTCTAGTTATAAAATAAACCATAAAAATGAAAACTATAATAAAAATAGTCTTTATTGATGATTAAAAACAAAAAACAAATCAATTAAAACCATTATATTATTGGAATCCTTCTTATTTGATATTCTAAATTTTATATTTATTGATGATTAAAAACAAAAAAACAAATTAATTAAAACCACTATACTACTAGAATCCTTCTTATTTGATATACCAAATTTTCTTTAAAATTTATTAATTTTTTTACACCAAAAAAGTATTTTAAAATTTTAAAAGTAATATAAATTAGTGAAATGAAAAAGAATATAACACAAATGTATTCAATATAACAAAAAAAATATAACACAAAATTCTCAAAGAGAAAAAAACTCTGATTGTATTAACAAAATTTCTTTAATATTTTTGAAGTTTTCAATAGTATTTATACCATTTAAAATTTCAAAATACTTTTTGAGTATGAAAAATAAAATTTCAAAGAAATTTCGGTATATCTTAAAAAAAAAGGGATTCATATAATAGTATCTTTTTAATTGATTTTTCTTTTGTTTTTAAAAATCAATAAAGATGATTTTTATTATTTTTTTGGTGATTCTTATAACTAAGATTACAGAAATGCCCCTAATTTTAAAATTTTTTTTAATTTACTGTTAAAATTCTAACAAATGACCATTTTTGTTAACAGTTCATACTTCAAAGAGAATAAATGTTACGTTTTAAAGTTCTAGAGGCAAAGTATAACAAAGGCTATATTTTAGGGGAAATTTTTATAATTAATCCTAAACTAAAAGCATACACAAGTCATTCAACACTTACTATAACAATCTAAAATAGACAATTACTCAGGATACAAAAAATACTTTTTTTTTACAAAAAATAGGTACAAATTATTAAACACCTATTGTAATGATTTCAAAACAACCCACACTCAATCGACCTAGATGGATTGTGTGACGACCTGCCTACGTGGCCGTCACTTAACTTGAACATAATCGTAATTTCAACATACTTTAACATAAGTATTGAAAATTATGGAATAAAAATTTTCCTTTCAAATACATTGCAAACCTTTACTTAATCTTTATATCTTTATGCATAACAAATGAAAATATATTTTAAAAATAACTTGTATAATATTTGCAAACACATTACAAGTCATAACTTGTATTGTAAAACTTACTGCATAAGAAATGCATCATAAAACTTATAACTTAAACTGTAAAACATTATGCATTACAAAATGCAAAAGGACTTTAAACATAATTATTTCAAATGAATTCTTGATAATAAAGATTCGTAACATATAATCTTGATAGAAATAGTAATCATTTCTCAAAACATAACTTTGTAAACTAACATATTAACATTAATTTCTCAAACATGAAAAAAAATCACATAATAATCATTACGGTTTAACGTATCCATAATTTGTAAAAACTTGCCTTGCATACCTCATAACATTAATCTCTTGAAACATATAATAATAAAATATCCTTAAAACTTTTCTTTAAACATAAAGATAATTATTTAAGAATTACTTCCTTTAAAACATTTCTTAAAACATACTTAAAAACTGTTGTGACTATTGTCGCATTTCAAGTTGAGGCCTTGCTCAACCAATGCCTTTAAAACCCTTTTTGAATCGTTTCTTAAAACTTAATAAGAAACATTTACTGAAACATAACTTTCCTTATCTTACTTTAACTTTCTATCTTCATTTCTTAGCTTTCCTTATCTTACTTAACTTTCTATCATTGTTCCTTATCTTTCCGTATCTTACTTTAACTTTCTTTATTTTGCTTTAGTGTTCGTACCAAAATCATTACTCATGAGATCATAAACATGATGCTTCCTTTGTGGAAGACTTAAGACCATCAAACTTCAAGGTCATGTACCTCACATTTAGGAGGTCAAACTTTAACTTTCTTTCATTACCTCACAATAAGAGGTTGGTACGACACTTTTTTTATCCTTACGTTACCTTCTTATTAACTTTAGTGAGCATTTTAAATGCAATCACATCATATGCAACACACTTGTAAATCATAGCCTGTAGCTCAACGGGTGGTGGTGCTAAGGTGCAATTGGGTGGGGCTTCTATTTCGCCTTAGTCCTCTGAGTCCATTGGGAGGGGCGGTGTCAACCACCTCCTCTGGCAAGGCGGAGTTCCACCATGGTGTGGCGGCGTACGGTGGCGATAGACGAGCGGAGCAATTCGACAGTTGTTGAGCTACCACCAAGGGTGGTTTTTGTTCCTCTCATCACGGTGGTCGTGTAGGAACAAGAATTACATCGATCGGACGTCGGATAGCAAAGATATCTCGCCAGAAAGTTTAGGTTTCTCCACCACTTTGGGCGGTGTGTGTGGCTTCCTCCGGCAGCTTTTTGGGTGGCATGACACCTCATTGGACTCAGCTCATCGAGAGCTTTCCATTGGTGCGAGAGGTGTCAAAAACAGAGGCTGAATCTTGGACTGAGTTTGAGGAGAGAGAAACTATAGATAGAGAAAGTACAGAGAGAAAGAGTGTAGAGAGAGAGCATATTTTTTTGTCCCTTTTTTTTTGCATTTCTTCAAATATTTAAAGATGCTTTTGTTGCTCTTAAAAATTTATACTATGTCGTGGTCGAATTGATCAAATTCTTGATCCGCAAACTTGAAATTTTCGTACACATAACTGTACTCTTATTGAACTGATATCATACAGGAATTTTCACATAATCATGTTAAGTTGGAAAATTCCACTTTTATCACATAATCTCAATTTAAATCTTTTACATTGAGATTCTTATAATTGCCACCACTATGGCTCATACATAAAATTAATGAATCATAAACTTTTAGTTTAGCACATTAAAAATAACTATTTTAATGCACTATCATAACATTGCAAGTACTTGACCAAGTAATTTTTGAAACAATCCTTAATTAATCACGTTTATTAATTCTTGGATTTTTCCCGGTCATTACAGATTGAGGATTTACTTCCTATCTAGTTTTCTTATTATCTGGTATACAGGGTCTTTAAATGTCACACTCCTAAGGCGTTGTCTTTTTGCATAAAATTTGGGCTAGAGTTTAGAAATTACACATTGGACATATCCACCTAGATGGTTCTGAAGAGAAGCATGGAGGTTATCCAAGTTCTCTTTAGAAAGACTATCCTTGCAGAAATTGATTTTATTCTCTCTATTTACTAACATAAATCTAGGCGAACTATATTCACCATTACAATTTTATAGTCCATATTTGTTACATATGACCTTAATGGCACAGTCTTTTTTTTTTAACGCACTATAACTAGCACCCATACCTGGTAGGCTGATATCTTGATTGAAATCACTCAGTCGAATCTTTCTTTCTATCAGCATCCTTATATCACTGGGGATGCCGAAACGCATGAGAATCCATTCTCGAGTGATCCTAGACTTCTATTTCTTCCTAAGAACTTTCTAAGAAAATGATAAGAAGTATTTTCTCAAGTGTTGGTACTTTGGGTTCATGGTAAAAAAAAAAAGAAAGAAGGAAAAATAAAGAGGAAGGAAAAATCAAAGCAGAAAGTTGTAGGTGCTTTTTTAAAAATTGCAAGAGATTTGAGACTTGATGGATGATCTAGATAAGGATTGAGAAGAATTAAGGTAGAAAATTGAAGATTCTAAAAATTTTTTAAAGAGAGAAAGAAGAAGATCTAGAAAGAAGGGAAAAGATTTAAGAGACTAGAAAGAGAATGAGGGGTTTAAAGAAAGAATGAGCTCCGAGAAATGAGCTCTGATGCACAATAATAGGATATATAGACACGGAATGGGCATTGTATTGGACATGTGTTGAGGACACGTTTGAGAGTCTGAGTGTGTGTGTATATATATTGATTTTTTTACATGGTCGAATTGAATAAAATTGGGTCAGATCCAATTTGTGTGATCTGTGATGGTTTGGGCTTGGTTGGGCTAGATTGGCCTAACTATTCTTAAAAAAAAGTGGCATGGATTGGGCCCAGATGTCCATGGGCTTGATGGACTATTAAAATCATGGGCCAACTTGAAATTGGACTAGGCTATTGTGATTTGGTCATCGACGGACCTAAAATGAGAGTCCAATATCAATGTTGGCCCAATTTTTTGTTCAATCCCAAAATGGAATCCTATTTTTTATTTTTGGCTCGAATTGGATCCACCTGAATGTGCATATATATATATATATATATATATAATAAAAATAACAAAGCAACAGGTCTAACACATGGGTAAAGCATATTTGGAACCTCCTTGAAGTCGTGGGTTTAAGTGTTGGAAAGACAAAATTTTTTACAAACAATTTTTTTAAAAAAACTGAGTTGGGCCATACTTTGAACTCGGCCAAATTGTTTTGGCCTAGAATGAGTGAGGTTATTTCAAATCTTGACATTTTGGACCAAATTAAACAACAAAGATGGATTTAAAACCTAATTTCAAAAAATTAATCGAGTTAAACAATAAGCCTAATTTCATATAAGCACGATTTTTTTAATCAATAATGGGTCCTTTTGAGTAGTATCCAAGTCATTCCAGGGCAATAAAATTCTTTAGCAATTGCCACATAGGATGGAGTTGTGTAGAGTTGCACAGTTACAAAGCTGCTTCTAATTATAAACTTAAATGAAAAAACACAGAGAACTACATTTAACCTCAATTATTATCTATTTTATAGATCCTCAGACTTCAGTTCTTAGAGTCCCAATACCAACTTAAATAATCATTTTTTTTCAATTACAACATCAACTTGTCGATTTCTATTCTTTTAAGATAAATACCCACCTAGAGTTCAAACTCTTAACATTGTATGGCTTTACTTCTTTGTTCTATAGATCTCTTCAAAACTTTACAATTTTTGTATTGTGTATGAAAACGCATTTGTAACAACATTTGTCTTGTTTATTAAAACCTGTAAAAATCAAAATAAGTCCGTCAAAACACACAGGTTCAGTTCCTGAGGGATCTGAAGCCTATGCTCTGATACCACTCTTGTCATGGTCCAAATGTAATACCCACCTATTTTTATGTAACAGATTATATTAAGTTAGTAACGACGTTAAGTAATTTCTTATTGATATATGTTATGATTTATGATTTTATGTTACTAACTATTTATTCTAAGTGTTATGACAGGTGACGATCACGTGTAATTGATGTGCTCAAGTGTTCATTACATTGTATGTTTATTTATGATTCATTATGATATGATGTAACCTTGTATATGAGGACAGTTTCGCAGGCCGAACCTTTAGGATCGACAGGCCAAATTGCCCCTCAACAATCAGTAGGCCGAGGGAAACTATCGGCAAGCCAGACTTCATGGAATCAGTAGGCTGAACAGTGCAGTCGGTAGACTGATGATAGCTAACGAGCAGTCAGCCGAAGTCTCCTAAAAATGTGACGATGATGATTGGTTGTGATTGGATAATGATTGATGATTGATTGGCATATTTATGGATTAATTTTCTCATTTAAGGAAATTAAATAATTGACTCTTGATTGGTTGAATGTAATTGATATGGTTTCCTATTTTGAAGAAGTGAAATATGGTAACTGGAACCATTCTTGGAACTTTGACCTTTCTTTTCCTCAATCCTCTCCACTTTCCATGTGAAGCTTGCCTCAAATTAATCAGAAAATTTCTAAAATTAAAGAGAGATTATCTCTTTCCATTCTTACGATTCTCATTTTTCACGTAAACGTACTTTTCTCTCTCTCTCTCACGTCTCCTCTCTTTCACTCTCTCTTCTCTACATTTTCTTCTCCATTTTTCTCTGTTGCAAACACCTAAAAGAACACCAAGAAATCTCACTTTCCACCTAGCCAAATTCAAAGATAAGCTAGAGAAGCTTCATTTTGAGGTAAGAGCCATTTTTGGTATTTCTGAAATATGTTTTCCTCCTAACTCCGACAGCCATAACTTTGTCTAGGAATCTTATTTTGCTTTGATATTTTGTTATGATGTTCATATATATGTTATGTAATGGTCTTCCAAGTTTCAACTTATTTCAATTTTTCTACATTAAGATATGAATTTTCTACCCACTGCCACTCACAGTAAAAATATTGTTGTTTGGTTATAATGCTTGAAAATGTGATTTTTGGTCAAGGGGTAAACGTGATTTGTTTGCTACGAAATTTGGCAAGAATGTTCATATATATGTTAAGTTATGAACTGGAAAGTTTGATAATGATTTGATGAGTATTTTATGTGTTATGGAATTTTTAGTAAGACTAGGTCTAGAAACTGCTTTAACAGTAAAATGGTTGGACTTTTTGGTTATGTGATGGTTTGTGTGATTAAATGATTTTATAAGTGTTGAGATAATTTTGTGGTATTGTAATTTATGTTAATAAGTTGTTAGTAAGAATTTTAGAGTTTAAATTAATGTGTTTTAATTGTTTGAAAATGTTTACTGAAGATTACTCACTGCCTGTCAAACCTAAGTTAGTTTTATTTCTGATTTCAAATGTGTGTTTTTAACCTAATTTGATTTTTTTTGAAGCCAATTTTTGGATATGTTAGGGTTCTATATGTCGACTGTATATGTTAACTTTTGTAGATTTTTCTATGGTGTTAAAATGTGTTAAACGGACCTGAGTTTAAGGTTGTTCACTGCCTAACTATTGCTGGCAGATTTCATGTTTGAAATGTATGGTTTGTTTTTAGATACTTAATGTAATTTTTACGAGTAAAGAAAAATCATGGTAATATGTTTATGTATCAACTTTACCCCTGTCAAATATGGTGCTAAAATTATATGAGAATGTCGAGTTATTAAATTTTTAATTCATTGAGGGCAGAAGTATATTTTTGATGATTAAGGTTATGGATGCATGTTTTGAATTATGTTTGTAAGAGATGAATGTATATGTGATGTTATATGAATGAATGTTTTACTCTATGAAAATAAGTATTAATTTTATTTTGTAATTTTAAATGAATAAATGGCATGAACACTTTAAGGATCGAGCACATCGAAACCGCGACGTCGTCACCAATACATATAAGGTTAAGTAAGCTAGCTTCTAAGGTAAGTACATTCTCACCTGCAACATGATATGTTTTATAAGGTTTGATATTATGATCATGATGATATTTATGATGATTTTATGATAATTTCCTTAAAGGGTTTCTTATGAAAGATTTTCATGATTTAAAGTTATGCATGTTTGATTATGGCAAATTTCAAAGCATGAAAGTTATGTATATATGTATCACCTAATAAGTGTTGCACACCAATGTTATGATATGATATGTTATGATGTCATGTTTGGTTTAGGATTAGCTATCATTCTCCTCTCATGACGGCGTGCCTACAATGATGATTATGATGCAACACTTGGGCCCTTAAGATAAAATGGAATAAGTTTTAATATGGTCAATGTAATGAAAGATATGTTTCTATGAAAATGTGCTTAATGCACTATTATGATGATGATGATGATGATGTTTATGAAATGTTTTTAAATTGTGAGAAATATATGTACTTACTAAGCTTTTGCTTATTCAAGTTTATATCATGTTGCAGATAAGTGTAAGAAAGTCATGAATTAGGCGGAGGACATGGGAAGGCGTGTAAGCATAAAGAAGATGAATTGTAACCGGAAGAACGCCAATGATGCAAGTTTTATGATTTAAGCTATGGTTTATTATTTGAACATATTTTTATGATAAGTTTTAAAGAATACAATAACTATGTTTTAATATTTTATTTTATCATTTTAAAAAATTAATCTTCTGCATTTTTGAAAGAAAAATGAATTTATCTTAAAATTAAGTTTTCTAAAAGTTTCTGTTTTTTCTCGGACGGCCTGCCGACCATTATTGGTCAGTATGCCGATGTGATATTCAGCTCACCGAACTGTGAAAGCAAATAGTTTTAAATGATGTGATGTTTTATAAATTATGATTTTACTATTTGGTATATTTACTTTATTCAAGGAAGTTTATAATCAATTTAATGTGTAATTGAATTATTAATAGTATGGATTAAGTTAATGAATGTTGTAAAAAAAAATGTATGTATGGATCCTGGTTACGTTTTCCTTAACTACGTTTACAATTAAAGTTTCATATAAGTTTTGTACTTAAAGTTTATCTAAAATAAATAAATAAATAAGTATATAATGTATGAATGTAACGACATCTGTGACGGCCGTAAGGGGGGCGTTACACCAAAAATAGGGCAGTGACTATTGAAAAATAATTAAAATAAAATAAAATACAATTAAACCATTAAGGTGAAATTGACTCGCAAATAATAACACCAATGAAAACAATTGCCAAAAGAAGACTTAAAAATCCATATATAACAAAATTGTTCAAGACTTTTTTTTTTTTGAAAAAGACTACAAATAGTTAAAACAACAATTTTATTTTTTTTCTTCAATTTTTGGATGTTGTTTTTGGCTTTTAATGACGTTTTCAACTTGGAAAAAGCCCAAACAATCCAAAACTATTCTTCCACCATTTTTAATCAAAAACCAAGTTCTTAACATCAATCTAAGTGCAAAAATATTGTAGTTACATCCACAATCATCAAAAACTAATTTCTAACAAATTTCATACTCAAAACACAATTTCAACCAAAGTTTGAATTTAGAAAGTTTACCTCAAATCCTTGTTAAAAACGTGTTTTGATCGTGAACATTCTCTCATTTCCTTGTTTTATTAGTTTGTATGAGGTTATTTTAGTGATTTTATTATGAAAAATGGAGAAGTTTTGAAGTTGGGCTTCTTTGGGTTTTCTTCTTTGTGGCTATCTTGGAGAGAAAAGAAAAGCAAAAGAGGAAAAAAGGAGAAGAAGGAAGAAGAAGAAAAGAAAAAGGAGACAACCCTTGTTTTGAGTACGTGAAGTTATCGAGGAGAGAGTGAAGAAAATGTCTCCCCTGAAGACTTTAAGCATAAAATGCTAAAATGTCATTTTCATAAATATATGAAAATTCATGGGGCATTTTGGTAATTTTAAAAAATAGGCGTATAAAAATTTTGAAAATTTTAAAATAGAAAAAGTAAATAACATGAGACATATTTGTGATAAAATATTAGCACACTTATAATTAAATTTAACACCATTAACACCCTTTAAAATGACAGGTGTTGCAAGTAGCAAATAACGCCAAACAAATCACTGATTCGCCTTTTAACCAATAAGCATTCGCCGATCATCTTTATTTACATAATTGTAAATAATTATGATTTTAGCAAATAACGTTAGACAAATCATTGATTCTCCTTTTAACCAATTAGCGTTCGCCGGTTAAAAATATTTGCATAACTTGAATAGTTATAGGAGTAACGAATAACGCCAAACGAATTATTGATTCATTTTTTAACCAATAAAATGTGATCATTATTTATCTAACTTTGAATAAATAATGCCAAATGAATCAATGATGTACCTTTTAACCAGCAAGCATTTACACAAATCTTTCATTCAATTTTTAAACTAAATCTTTAAACTAAGTGTGGCCCATTAATTCAAGATTTACATATCACTAGCACTGTATTATGTAACCATACGTCAAATTTATTTTTGTATCAATTAATGGATCCTTGCGCTTAAGAGAATAGATTCGGAACTCATTTTCTATTCAAATTGGGAAATATTTAAATAAAATTTCAGCAATATTCCAATGCTTATAATAAAAAAATAAATAAGGAAGGAAAAACAACATTTTCATTGATAAAATCAGTACAGAAATTCCAACATCAATGTCTCCGGAGGAGCGATGCTTGCTTTTACCCATACATGTACTGAACAAAACTACAAACAACATGAAAAAGGAAAGAGATAAAACTAAGGAAAAAGACAACGTTCGACTGAGGAATTCCTAACAGAAATCCAGCAATATGTCCTCTCCGAAGGAGGAAGACATTGTCTTTTTTCCATACATGCAATGAAACAAAACAAGTAAACATGATGAAATAAAAGGAAATTAAATAAAGGACCAATTCTAGCCTAGCTTGCTGTGTATAACGTTGAAGACCACCATTAATGTTTCTGAAGAAACTTTGATTGAGCACAACTCAAGGAAAGTTCTGTTCCCCAATCCCACTTCCACCATTGCCATTGTTGCTTCCAATATTGATGCCATTATCACCTTGATAATTGTTCTCTTGAGTCTGCCCTAGAACTCCATGGCCTGCATCATTTCCAGCATTGATATAATTAAAGTAATTATTAAAAACATTAACATTGTTGTTGTTGTTGTTAATGTTATTCCCTCCCAAATAACTCTGACCCGTTTGCAGCCCAAATCCCATATTCTCATTATTTCCACCAGATCCAATGTTATGCCCACAGTTAGGATTCTCAAGAGCACTACCAATCCCCATCTCTTGATTCCCTCCATTGTTGGGAAGACCCCCAAAATTTACCTGTGGAGGAAGACCAAAATCACTCACACTAATCCCGCAACCATATTTATTATCATTAACATAAGAGCTACTCCCTCCCCCAAAAAACCCATATCCCAAACCCACTTCATTCCCAACATTAACACTCACATTGTTCATGATGTTATTCCAATATGGCTGAAACCCTACATTGTTTTTAACCTCATTCCCACCATTATTGTTATTCCCAAGCCCAAAAATGTCCCCAGAATAAGCCTGGAGAATACTACTGGAACCGCCATTGCCATCACCACCAGCAGATGACAAAGAAGAAGAACCACCAAGGCAATTATAGCCATTCAGATCCAGTGATTGCACCCCTAGGGAGTTAGCACGAAGCCACTCCCAAGGGAACTCCTGGTGGCCTGTTATTCCCTCTGTTGTGGGAGGATGAAGACTGAAGAAAGTGTTATTGCCACCACCGCTAGGTTGATAATAATCCAATCTCTTATTGATCTCCTTCATCTTTTCCTCCAGCACCCATACAACGCTGTTGAGCTCGCTGATCTGGAACTGGCTCAGCGGCTTGCCCTCTTCCATCTCGTATATGACGTAGGATGTCACCTTCTCCTTATTCTTCCGGGACAGCTTTTGGACCTGCTCGGTCATCTTCGTTGACCGCTCGCGGAGGTAGGTTTCTTGGTTCAACATCTTCTTGCATCTCTCCATCTCAGGAACCAACCGAAACCTGCTGATGAGTTGACGGGCCTCCTCCAGGGAGGGCCACACCGTTGGTATGTCCTCCCCAGGGCCATGGATCACGATGAAGGCACTGACACCGCAGAGGGTCGTCAACTCCTGCACCTTCTTCACCAGCCCATTTTTCCTCTTCTTGAAGCTTTGCTTCCTTGATGTCTCATTTTTTATCCACTCAAGTTTGATTTTCTTTCTCATTAGGACAAACTGGAAAGAAAAACTTCACTGCTCACTCTGAAAGGTTAAAGTGTGGTGTCTTGTTTTCAGTGAGACTGTGGTGTGGAGGAGACTCCAATAATAAGATGTCTTTATATATAGAAAAATTTTGGGTGAGAATGGTAGGGTTTAGGACAAGAAAAGGTAAAATTAAAGAGAGGAGTCTTGATAGAGATTTTGTGAAAATTCAAAGTAAAGTATGTCTTGTAGGTGCTTTAATATAATTAAGAAACTCATTTTCCTCTTGGATTCTCATTTTATGAATTTCGGTTAGGAAATTTAAGTGTAGGTATGGAATTTATTAACATTTTCTCTTTTTGTACATGTGGTATTCTATTTCTGAGAGGTGTGAAAAAAGAAATAAGCATTTAATTTTTTTTATAATTTTTTTTAAAAGAAAGAAGCATATGGTTTTCGTCAGAGTTGACCATCAAAAGGTATAAAACACATGGAACGAATTATCTGTTACTTTGTAATTATCGGATTATCACGAATAATATCAACGGCTCATATCATGTAGTATATATGTACATAGAGTGGTCGATGCCATATGTAATAAAGGGCAAGAGACGATAAGAAAGATTCAATTTAAAAAGAGAGAGAGAGAGAGAGAGAGAGAGAGAGAGAGAGAGAGAGAGAGAGTGAAAGAAAGAGATAAGAATGTAATTAAAATCTTAACCCAGGGAGATTGTTCTTTAAAAGATGCTGTTTTTCCCTTCCAAAAAAAAATCTGTTTTGATAATAAAGAGACTTTAATTCACTCATGTTCTTGCATTTAAAGCTATACTTCAACGAGAAGTAAAAAAGCAAACCTTTTGTTCGACGCATAACAAATTATAAATTGTTTGCATATTAATTAGTAACTAATATTATGTCCCAAAAAATCTACTGTGTAATATTCAATAATCCTAGATAGTTGTAGAAAATTCTCAACATTTGTTTCTTCAAATTTTTTTTTTTTATCACCTACTTTTAAGTGGGGCTAAGCGTGACTTGAACCCTCAACTTATGGTTGTGGTGGAGGGACTTATAACCAACTACACTGCCATCACTTGTCTATTTTTTTTTAATTTTATCGTTACCATTTACAAATTAGTATTTTATTTCATTCAAAGTATGAAAAACTTTGGTTAGGTACGTGATGGTTAAAGTGAGTTTTTTTTTTTTAATGGATTTGTCAATTGCTGGTTGTGTTGGCAATTAGGATTTGTCATTAAATGATTCTTTGTATTCATTGATATTTATGAAATAAATATTACTAAACCTCAATACATTTTGGTCATAAATATCTATATAAATCGTAGTATTTTGTGAATATCTTTGCATCGGAACAAAACAATTAGAATTAGTCGGTCAAGACTTTTTTTTAATTCATTAATTGTTTGTTTCAAGATTTGGGACGAGGGATGTTGGAGCGCCGCTAAATCTAACTACCGTCGAATTAAAAATGATCGTAATGGTTAACTTTTTGCCAAATCAGTAATTTGCTTTTCAAAAAATCAATTAATAAAACATTAAAATAGAATATTCTGGATTATATTTCTATTTATAAAAAATAATAAAGTGATAAAAAAAATACTATGCTTTCCTACAAAGTATATGTAACCTGATTTTCTAGCCTAAATTAACTAGGATGGATATCACGTTGAAAATCCAGTTATTCAACTACACTACCTTTTACTTGTAAATGAAGCATTAAGCATAAACTTTCCACAAAAATGCCATATCAAAATACCAATATCTAAAATTTATTCCTCTAATTCATCCTCCTATTTTTTGGGGGTGAATTAAGGGGATACCTCTTGTAGAAAGTTAGATTCAAACACCACTTGTTTTCAAAACTGTTATGAATAGGTAGACTTCAAAAGTGCTAAAAGTGATATGCAGCCTAATTTATATTACTCTGGGATGGTGTTACTTTCATGTGTAAGTTAGACAAATTTTTACAGAAGTGGTATCTTTAAAAGTTTATCAATTTTACAAAAGTAATAGTGCCAACGTATACCACTTTTAAATTCCTGTTATTTATTCGTGCTATTTGTGAAAATTGAAAAATCTTTTTCATCCTTATGAGAATAAAACCTCACTACTCACAAAACTATAGGTCCTAATCTAAAATATAGTGTACTTTTTATACCAAAACTCACTATTATGTGAATAACGAGGTTGTAATCCTATGAAATTAAATAGGATTGCTCGTCAAAATTAGACTTTAATTCCTCATATATTTTACTAAAATTTGTATTTTGATAGGGTGTTTGAGAGAGTAGTTTTTAGATTTGAGAACTATAGTATATGAGAGCTTTATATTGTAGCTTTTACTATAGCATGTAAGTGTCTTATACTTTTTACATTTTAAACCACTACTCTTTCAAAATTATTTAATTCTCCATGAATTCCTCTAATTTACCCTCAGTTGGTGTTGGACCTAGCCCGGATTTACGTGGACTGGGATTCTGAACATGAAGAAAGCCCAGTTTGGACCAAGCCCAACTAATTCTCAGAGAAAAAGTAAGTTCGCCATTCTGTTTTCTCGTACATTCAATTTCTTATTAATTTTTTTACACTACTTCGTTCTTTTTTTAATTTCATATACTACCTATTTTGGTGTATATACAATGTGAGATCAGGTCATCAGAATGTTCCTTCACACATAAGATCAAAGGAAAAACTTCGGTCCCAAGTTTTTTGATATAATAATAATCGATGCTATGAGCTTGAAACATTCTTTACATTTAATCTTATTCAGAGACCATTTTCAATACAAATGTCAATACTAATATTATATTTGTCATTTAAAAAAAATATAAATACCACATTTAGGCTATGTTTTTAGTGCACCATATTAAAACACCGTATTATATAATAATATATTAATACAATGTTTGGTATGAATATTATATTGTATAAGTTAATATAGATGATAAATTAATATGATATATGTCATATTATAAAATTCAAGGCAATTTAGGTATATTATATTTTATTATTTTGTACTAAGTTTATGATTCTTATCAAAGTAAGATCCAACTCGAGGTTGAGGTTAGGCCAACATAAGATTAGGTTGGAACCTATACTTTTCTAAAATTTGACAATAAATTTTATATTTTTTAAAAATTACATTTTAGCTCCTTAATTTTTAAAAAATTATATTTTTAACCCTTATATCTTAAAAAATTATATTTTTGACCATATATTTTCTTAAAATTTATATATTGATCACTGAATTGTGATAAAATTATATTTTGATGTTAAAATTTTTGAAGAATTACATTTTGACCCCTCAAACTTAAAAAATATATTTAACCCCTTATGCAATATGTTATGCACTAAATATTATATTGTATTTTGATAATACAACACAAATACAATACAATTCAATATACCATATACAATGTGTTATAGCCTACCAAACATAGCCTTAATGTGCTATTTTATTTTGAGCTTCAATGCATAATACTATTTCTAATGCTATATATACCTTTTATTATAATAAAAAAGCTTTGAAATTTGTAAAAACTTCTAATATTAAAAATAATTTAAAAGTGATAATATTATGATAATTAAAAAGAACAAGTTACTGTATCAAGTGATAAAAATCAAATGACAAATTTTCTACATGCTATTCTTGGTGGTAAATCTATCATCAAGTTTAACATATGATAAGTTAGGACTCTTCAAACAAACTAAAAACTGATCAAAAACCATCTGCAAAAACCAACAAAGACAATTTAGAGGCAAAAACTGACCGGTTCAGTTGGAAATCGACTAACCGATCTTTTCAAAAATTATTTATATATATATATATATATTAATATATGGATAAAGAGCAAAACTTTTAAATTTAAATGAATCTTTAGTTAGATTATTCTTTTTAAATTTAAATGATTTGTTGTTAGATTATTTAACTCACACATTATTGTTTTCATAATGACATTTTAGACTTCTTTAATACATCAAATTTGGACTAAATAAAGACCATCTATTGCTCTTCAAATGTTGGACTACTTTTAATATCTTGGCTGGTTCCTCTAGTCGAAAACCGATCAAAACAAAACTGATATTGTTGGTTGAAAACTGACTCTCTGTCTATTCAGTCGACTCTTGGTTTTGTTTTCTTAAAATCGACTGCCATTGGTCTGTTTTCGATAAAAATCGACTGATGAACACTTATATAATAAATTTGACATAAAAAATGGTACTACATTGGAGTAAGTTTTACACTCAATACAAAAATTTACTATTAATACATTAATTTAGCATTCCTCGGAGATGCTCCAACGTTAAGAAGCATGTAGAGTCTCACGCATTGCTTGCTTGTATTTATAGCATATTGTCATTTTCTTCCGATTGCCCTTCGATTGTATCGTGCACGGGCCAATGAAACACAAGAAAAAGGTCATGACTCAACATGATTTCTTTTTTCTTTTTTTTTTCTTCTTTAATATTTTGAATTTTATACTGTTTATTTAGTTTGGGACAATTTAAGACCATTGAACAATCAATGTCTCGCCACTTGTCTATTGCTAAGGGATTCTTGGGCTTGTTGGATGCCTAGTGAAAGAAATAATAGCAACTTAGAAAAATGCCCCCAAATACACCACCTTATTAAAAAAGCCCTCTAATAAACTACTTATTAAAACTGTCATTTTATTAGAAATTAGGGATTTATTAAAAATTCAAGTTACCCTTCTTCAGAAATGAAACCTGCCATGTTCTGTAGTGGTACCCGCTAGATTTTGTCGTGAAATCCATCAAGTTATGCCTTGGGGCCCGTTGGAACCCACCTCCGGTCGTCAGAGGGCGTGCCAAATTAGAACCTGCCAGGTTTCAACTTAGAATTTACCAGATTCTAACAAATTTTTTTTGAAACAAAGAAGAGCCGACCATCTCTAGCCGCCAGCACAGTGCCGGATTCTACCAAGTTTCAACTTTGAACCTATCAGATTCCAACATATTTTTTTGAACCTACTAGATTCTATCTCGAAACCCACTGGAATCCACTAGGTTCCGTCCCCAAACTAGCCGAAACCCGCTAGATTCTAACACGAAACCTGCAAGATTTCGTTTAAAAAATCACCAGAACCACCAGACTCTGTCCCGAAACTTATCGTAACCCACCAGGTTCCAACATAGAACTTGCTAGATTCTGTCCAAAATAATGTTGGAACTGCCAGATTTTGTCACGCAATTATTGTGGATACTCGCCAATATCTACTACAAATACCACTGTGCTTATCGACTTGCGAATACTGACATGATTACTAACCGATAACCACCAAGACCGGTGGCATCGCGGCTGTCTCGACATAGAGAAATTACGAAAACCTACAAAAAATCAGAAAATCCAAACAAATCTATTGAAACATAAACACACACCCATAGATCTATGATCGAAAACAAAATCCAAAACAAACAAAAAAAAAATAAAAAAAAAAGTTCTATTGTCACATATTGAAGAAGAAAAAAACGAAAAGAAAAAGAAAAAAATTACTCGTATCCCAACCAGAATCTACACGATGTACTCGAACCCGTCAAGCAACAATGGTCCTGTAATCCCTATCAGAATCTACATGTATCCAACTGGCATTTTGTGACACTATCGCCGCTTATCCTCTGGAGTGCTTCATGCCGTATTGCCATCATCCTCCTTGTCATCCTTTGGAGTGCCTCACGCTGTATCACTACAGCTCGCTTCCACTCCCTCAGCCATGATTTGAGTGAGTATGAAGACAGGATTTTGTCCACCACTGATTTGATGATCTCCTCATCTTCTTTAGAGTACAATGGGGGGACCGCCATAAGCAAAGGAGGACGACATGCGTTGTCGTGGACAACGACGTGGAGGTCTTCGTCGTCATCGTCGTTGTCGGATGCTTTAGGCGTTCGTCAGGTATAGAGGCAGTGGGAGTACATTGGAAGCTTTAGGCGGCACCAGCACAGGAGGAAGAGAGAGAGAACTCGTCTCTAGCATCGGGTCCATCGTGGTAATGCTCAAAACTACATCATATATGAGTTAGAAAGAGAGAGAGAATTTAGATCTAAGATAGGGTGAAGAGAAACGTGAAGCGAAGAAGAGAGAAGAAGTGAGAGAGAGAGAGAATTTAAATCTGAGCTAGGTTTTTCTAATCAAGTTTTGAACTGGGATAAAAATGTAAATTTAAAAAGTAAATTAAAAACAATAAACAATAAAAGAGCAGTTTTGAAAAGTAAGAAAAAGGAAGGATATTTTTTATAAGGAGTGTCCATAAAAGGACATTCTATGTAGTTTTCTCAAGAAATAAAGTTGGTGAAAGTCCTTATATATATAGATTATAGTACAAGACTTGTTATCCAAGCAATTAAAGTAGAAGCCTCATTTTAAATTTAGATTCCCTTTTCTTGATTATCTTTCCGATAACTTAGATTCAGATGCACATGTGTACATCCTTTAAATGCTTTATCAACCTTTAGAAGTGATTAACCATATTATTTTACCACACACATTTTGAATATATGCTTTTTAGTCCTTTACCATTAATTTAATTTAGTAAATCTATAGTAATAAAAATTAAACATAGGCCCCTTAAAAAAAATAAAACACAGGCAGATATATCATATATACAAGGCCTTTGGGGTTGTAGAGGACAACTACGAAAAAGGGTGAGGGTCAAGCGACAAGTAAAGTATAAATTTTTCCAAAATAATACCTTAAATTAATTAAGTTCTTTGATGGGAGAATTCTAACATACATACATACATGTGTGTGCGTGTGTATATAATATATATACACATTTGTGACTATTCTCAGTCTTCTTGTGAATAAGGAACATTCAACTCTGAAGTTGTTTTACAGAAGAAGAAATAATAATTAAATCCACATGCTATAAGAAGATGCCCAATGTATAGGTTCCCAAAAACTTCAAAAAAAAGACAATTAGTTGACTAAAAATGCCCACATTTAGTGCTCAAACATTGAGCTCGAATCAAAAGCTAGATTTTTACTAGGGGTGAACAAAAACCGCCCCGCAACCGCCGGCCGCCCGCAACCGCCGCCCGCCCGCCCAAAAAAAGACTATGCGGGTTCAACCCGCCCATTGGCGGGTTCAACCCGCCCGCCTACATATGTTGGCGGGCGGGTACGGTTTTAAATTTTAGGGGGCGGGTTCAACCCGAACCCGCCCGCCTAATTCTTAAAAAAAAAAAAAAAAAAAAAAAAATTAATCTAAACCTCTCCCACTCCTCATTCTTTAAAAAGAAAAAGAACATTTGACTTTGTTCATCATTTCATCTGTAGTATCCTGTTATTTTCGAACCCAATGAACAGGTTTTATGGAAGAACAAGAATTCTTGACTTTGTTCATCACTTCATATATAGTTGATGTTTCTTGTTGCAATGAATGATTATGTTTCTTAATTTGTTGTGAATATGGTTATTGTCTTTAGGCGTCAAACTTGGTTGTTGTTGAGAATGCTTCATACATTATCGTCTTATATTTTCTACAAATTTTCTTCACTTTTTTTTAATAAAAAAGAGCTCAAAAAATTATATTGTACATTAGTGTAGACCCAACCCGCCCAACCCGCCCGCACCCGCCCGCCCCCAAACCGAAACCGCCCGCCACTCCATGGGCGGTTTGTGGGTTGGTTAATCGCCAACCCGCCACTTAAAAAAACCGTCCCGCACCCGCCCAAAAACCGCCTACCCGTCCGTTGTTCACCCCTAATTTTTACACATAAAAATAACTGATTCCATCATTTAAACCATGGTTAATGCGAACATCTCTATTTAACCACCAACTAATAACTAAATGGTTAGGTTTTTTTTATGTCATGTTGGTACGGTAAAAAAAAAATGAACTTCCCACTAGCTAGTTTGGTCCCTCCACGACAGAAAAGAATCTTATAAGCTATATATACTGAATAAGAAGATTCTGATGGTGACTTTTAATTTAAACAAACTGATCATGCATAATATCTAATCACCACTAACAAGGGAACGACAAAGTTAAACAACACACACCCTAATCCACTTGCGTACTTAGTGGTAATGCCATTCCAGAATCCAAACCCCAATTAAAATTCTTTTCAGCAATAATTTTCCCTTTACAAGCGACAAGAAAAAAAAAACTATTTGGGGTCTTTTAACTAATTAAACAATTTAAATAAACTATCACTCTTTACACTAATTATAAACATATATAAATTATATAGTCATTACATGAACATGACATATATAGTACATTCGTACATACCAAAATTTGCAAATCACACACGCAGACACACACACACACACACACGCACACATATATTCTCATATATTTCACTCTCCTTATAAACTAAAATTTAAGCCAAAGGTTTTGAAAATTGGAAGCAAAAACGAACCTTTTATTTGACATGAGGGACTTTATTAAGAGTGTGTTTGGTAGCAAATCCAACAGGGCAAAGACCGATGAATAAAAAAAAAAAAAAAACAGAAATCCACTCAAACCTTTTCTCGACGTGCCAATTCAAGAGCATTCCACTTGGGCACCAACTCTAACACACACATTTATGTATACATATATATATATATATATATATATATATAGGAAAAAAATGCCACGCGCAAACGTCACATTCCACAATGATATGAGTGGTGACACTTTTTTCCTTTAGATCTAGTACAAAATTCATGAATTATAGTACCTTCTGTGAAAGAGAACTAACCTATACGGTTTGGTGGGACCAAACCGGGGTTTGCTTCATGGGTATAGATCATTAGATCATATATGCCAAATATAGGAGAAAGTTGGGGGGACCCAACTGTAGGAAAGGCTTATGAATAATGGAGGGGAAAGATATTGCTTTTACTTTTGTTGCAGACTATTATATAATTATATCCACTTTGGGAAAATTAATTTTGGTTAGCTTTTTGGTCATGGCTAGGTTTGGACCATAATGTTAGTGTTTTTTTTTTATTGTTTTTGCTACGAAATATAAACTATATATATTAGGTCTGGTCAAAACGTGAGGTTGAAGTTGGAATAATGGGCATTCATTCTTCTTTGAAGGTTCCTAACAAATGCCTTTAGAGTAGTTCTTTTATAAGTTTTTTGTTGTTTTGTTCCATGCTTTGATTTTTAATATAGCTATTAGCTAGATTCATCCCAAATCTACTTGAAAGTAGTGTTCCAAATTCATGTACGCCATTCAAATTAGTTAGCAAATTCTTTGCCACTTATAGGAAAATTGTACTTAAGTTTTTGCCTATTTATTACATGATCACACAAAAATGTATAGATATCCATGTTTATGTGACGCAAATGATTCTAACACCACAAAGAGATACAAATGCGAAATTTGAAAGTGAAGTTTTAATTAAAGTTTTTAACACCACCAAGTATAAAGCTTTTAATACATGGTTTTTATGATATAAAGTTTTTGCCTATAAAGCTTTAATAGATATCCATGTTTATGTGATACATGGTTCTAGAAACATTTACAAAGTTTTTACTCAAACAAAATGCGAAATTGACCCCAATTGTGTTTTAACACCACCGAGTGAGCCCGTGTTGCCCGTTCATTATGTGGTTCTATCAAATCACTTTATTTGAATGTGAAGCTTCTTTCCAATAGAAAATTCGCCACTATAGTGTTTTTATCATTAGTTTTAGGCTGTTTTTTAATTTATTTACATACATAGATATACCTGTCCTAACCGAGTAAAATTAGACCAGGCGGAGTTTTCTGGTTTTAAGACTCATGACCCTTACAATTAAGGTTTTCTTGTTTAGCCAGCATTAGTACTCTTTAATACTAACACGACATGTATATATATATATATGTGCGCGCGCGCGTGTATAGAAAGAGAGAGATTTTGCTAATAATATTAACACACAATTACTTTGGAGCTCGAGCGAGAAGGGTTTGGGAAAGGGTTTAAACTAAGGTTTCAATTTTTTCTTATAGATTGTTTTTTTTTTTCCCCTTACTGTTTTATTCTTATTGTTATTTTATTTGCATTTGGCTTTGTCTTTATTATTATTATCATTATTATTATTATTATTAGGTTTTAGTTTTGTTCTTTTCAATAAGGGTTTTGCTTACTAAGAAAAAAGATACTAACAGCACACAGTTAGTACATTGATCAGATTAATAATAATAACAAAAAAAGATTTTAGGCGTTATTATTACAAGGCAAACTAGAAAACGACAGCAATATAAAGTTTGAACCAAATAATGGTGATTAACATTGTTTATTATCTAGGTAGGTACTAATTCTTAGGGTCTGTTTGGTAAATGGATTCGAATTAGTGATTTGATTTGAGTTAGCGTGATTTGAATTAGGATTCGAGTTAGTGATTTGAATTATTATCCGAATTGACATTTGGGTGTGCATTTAAGTTTTAATTTGAGTATAGAATAAAATTAAAATTTGTGTTTGGAGAGGTACGTAGTGAAAATAGTTTTTGATTTATTAACAAATCTAATAAAATCTTAACGTTAATGGTCTTAAAAAATATGCAATATAGATATTAATTTATTACTCTCTTCACTATGAACATAATGAAAAGAAAAATCTCAATTAGATATCAAATGAGCAAGTTATGATTTTTTTTCCTTAAATATAGGAGTGAAAATTTTAGTTTTTACTGTAACAGAGATATCCAAGTTTCAAAAGTTTAGGAGGAGCAAAACTCTGAAAACTTGGATCCTTGATACTCAAAGAATTTGGATTTTAGAAGAAACAAACAAGTATCCAAAGGATTCTTAATATTCGAATCTAAATTTGAGTCTATTAATCACCAACAGTACTCAAAACAAACAACCCCTAATGAGATGTGGCACTGATTATAAAGCTCGAAGTAAGATAGATTTCTTCTATGATCCACTTAGCGATCGACCAGCACTCTAGATTTTGACGCATTTCTTACTCATCAATGTCCAGATAGAACTATCTTGAAGACGGTACTAATGTTATAGGATAGAGCTTTTGTTTTAATATTTATAATAACATAAGAGCTGTTAAAGTATTTATGATAAATACTCTATAACGCCCCTATATGGGGGTTAACAATTTTTAATGAATTAAAATAAAATCAAAAATAAAAGTAAAACCTTTAAAATAAAGTTGCCTAGGACTTAAATGAAAACTCTCAAATCAAAAATAAAAATATAAATGACAATTAAACCACAGTTTAATGTAACACCTTAAATTTAATAATATAAACTGTCGTCATCATCATTTTAACCCTCAACGCATTTTAATACAGTCACCGAAAGTAACAATTGATGCTTACATTATCATAAAGAACATTCTTAGTAATTGAAGCAGTCCCAACGTATATAGCTACATAGCTTTCTCAACTATTTTTCTTATAGCCACCTCACACTTAGTGAGTCCTAAAAAGATGAAAATATAAGGGAATGAGCGACAATATGCTCAGTAGAGAAAACCATTACTCACATTTAGGTTTTTATCATTACCATATTAAAGCCTGCATGGTTAGTTAATACTCATTAGTATCCATATTATGAGATTTATTATAATCATATTCCATTGATACCATAGTTAATCATTACCGAATTTCATACATATACATATATACAAATGTTACAGTTCATCATTATTCCTAGGTACCCCACGTTCAATAGAGTATCATTCAACTCATCGAAACCCAAATGAGCGCGCTTGATCACCCTCTAAATATTCCAAAGGTGTTCCGATGAGGGGACATCAAGCTCTGAGTCCTCACCAAGTTAATTCCTGTAGAGTGTGTTTTGGGACTTTCAACCCAAGGAAGCGTCATCACATTTCTCCTATTTTACCTTGTAGGGTATTCGTGCCCAAGGACGTAACCGTCGCGCTCTTCACGTCTCACCATTTCTCTGTATTCAATCATTATTAATAGAGTCAGTTTTTCTAACCATGCTTCTCAATTTATAACATGTGTCAATTCATTATATTCATCACCGTACAATACAAGATGAGTCCATGTCATAGTTTCATATGTGATACTCATATAATAGTAGTTCAACAAAGATATATATATCTTGCGGTAAAACAATCAATTTTAATTCCATAAAAAAATCACAAAAGATGAGTAATAGAATCCCTACCTTTCAAGCTTATCAACAATCTTTCAATCTCAGAATCAATTAACGTTAGCTCCACACTCCCTTGATCCTAAGGCGTGCATAAGGACAATTAAAACTAAAGCACAACATACAACACATTCATAAATAAATCATGTGTAAATCCATCATACTTGTAACGCCCCTTAATTCGGACGTCACAGATATCGTTACATACTTATATTCATACATGCTTAAATAATTAAACTCATAGATAATATCAACTCAATCGTACTATAGATTTTAAAAGTACTTAAACTTACATTACCAGGATCCATTCATACAAATTTTTTTTTTTTAAAACTTAACTAACGTTGTTTCGAAGAACATAGTTTAATTTTATTCCATAACATAATTTATTCGTTTATACTTAAATTATTCATGAACTTATTTAATAATATTTGTTAATCAAATTGTAAAATCAAGACTTATTAAAATCTCACATTAAATCTCTTTGATCATCACATCTTTGAAATCCACTTATTTCCACGGTTCGGCAGGCCGAACTTAGGACTTCGGCAAGCCGAACAACATCGGCAAGCCGGAGCGTCTTCCACCGGCAGGCCGGCAGAAGCTTTGTAATTCGGACCAAAAATTCATCCAGGTTCGGCAGGCCGAAAAATAGATCGGTCGGCCGATCTTCTGGTCTTCGGCAGGCCGGACACGGAGTTCGGCAGGCCGTCCGAGACCAAATTTACTTTAAAAAAAATTAAAACGTTCTAACTTTACGTAAAATATAGCGGAAGTTCATAATTCATAAAAATATGATATAATAACTTATAAAACCATAATATAAGTATTCTTAAAAAAAACTCAACATATAATATGTTCAAAATATATAATTTTATTCAATCATAAATTCATTTCTTCTTGGCGTGCTTCCGGTTACAATTCATCGTTCATGTTGCTCACACGCCGTTCCATGTCCTCCACCTATTCCATGACTCTCTTACCCTTATCTGCAACATGACATATAAAACATGAATAAGCTAATGCTTAGTAAGTACATAAAATTCTCACAATTTAAAACATTTCATAAACATCATCATCATCATCATCATCATCGTATCATAAAAGTGCCTTAAGCACAATTTCATAGAAACATATCTTTCATAATATTGACCATTTTAAAATTTATCCCATATATATATTTTTTATTCTTAAGGGCCCAAGTGTTGCACCATAAACATCATCATTGGCGCGCCGTCATGAGAGGAGAAGGGTAGCTAATCCCAAACCAAACATGACATCATAACATATCATTTTATAACATTGGGTGTGCAACACTTATTAGGTGATACATATATACATAATTTTCATACTTTGAAACATACCATAATCATCATACATGCATAACTTTAAATCATGAAAAACTTTTCATAAGAAATCCTTTAAGAAAAATCATCATGAAAATCCTTGTAAACATATCATTAAACCTTGAAAAAAGTGTCATGTTGCAGGTGAGAATGTACTTACTTTATCCATAGCTTACTTAACCTTAATATTGCACTTGGTGACGACACCGCGGTCTCGTTGTGCTCGCTTCCTTAAGTGTCCATGCCATATATCCATTTTAAGATGCAATAAAAAAAATCAATACTTATCATAAAATATCCATACACTCATCTCATATTTTAAATATTATTCAAAACCCTACATCTTAACATAATTATCTTTTAAATAAAACATTTTCGAACAATTAATATATTTATATTTTAATTCAAAACTTCATACAAGCATCATATTATCATGCATGAAATTATTTTTATTATCATAAAATCTTTTAAACATACATAACATTTTATAATCAAAAATCCAGAAATAACATTTATTAAAACATTTCATAATCATAAAATACATTCATCTTACATACTCATACATAAGCATAATTAACAACTTTTCACGAAAACATCATTCTTTACCTATTGAATAATCATTACATTTTTCATACCTTCAAAATTAAACAGTAACATTTTACTGTGAGGGGTAGAAGACAGAAATATTCATTTTTCATAAAACGTTAAAATGACATAAAACGTGAAGAGACATCACACATAACAAAATACAATACCTAAAGAAGACATTGTAGACGAAATTTGAAGAGGAGAACATCTTTTTACATTTACCAAAAAAAAACTGAATTCATACCTTGAAGTTTCTTCTCGAAATTCTTGAATTCGATCAACGAAACAAGACTTCTCTCTTTTTTTTTTTTTTTTTTTTACAATATGCTCAGAAAATTTCCGTGGAAGAGAAAAAGAAATTTCTTGAGGAAGGGAAGAGGAAGAGAAGTGAAAGAATGTCTCAGAAATTTTTGAGAGGCAAAACGTGTGAATGAGAGAAAATAATGAAAAAGGAAACGTTAAAATTTTTAACGCAATAAACACCATAGATGGGAATTCAATTCCCTTCATTAAGTCAGAAAAATTCTGACTGTTGTGGCGTGACGTGAGGTGTGAGAGGAGGAAAAGAAAATAATGAGGGAACGTCTCAGAACCGAGAAAAATTATTTGATAAAAGAGCGTAAAAAAATTTTTTTTTAACATAATGTGTATAATAAAGAGTCATTACTCTTCATTAAGTCAGAAATTTCTGACTATGAAGAAGGTGATTGGCGTGGGAAAGGAGGAGAATAGAAAAGGAAGGTCAAACATCATCAATCTTACCTTAACTTACCTTCTAAAAATAGGAAACCTCTTAATATAATACAAATCTAATCCTTTAATTTCCTTAACTGATAAAAACATTCCATTATTATGCCAATTAATCACATTAATTCACCCAATTAACGTAATTAACTCAGTCATAACTCTGGAGAGATTTCTGCTGACTGTTTGTCAGCCTTGTTCGGCCTGTCGATTTTCCCTCTTCGGCCTGCCGATTTTCCCTCTTTGGCCTGCCGATCTGTCATTAAATGCCATAACATAAAACATTCACACATCATTGCATCATAAATAATCATATATTTATAATTTCACATGAACACTAGAGCACAACGATTCCATGCGGTCGTCACCTGTCACAAATCTTGACATAAAAAGTTAGTAACATGCACATCACATATCATATCATATAACGTTATTTATTAATAACATTCCTTAATAGCGTTACTAACTTAACGTGGTCCGTTATATAAAATAGGCGGGTGTTACAATACTAGTGTGCCATTAAAGCTTTTATGCAAATCTCTTTTGAATAACACAGTAAACAATCTTTGTCTTAACACGGTATAAAATGTATACAAGTAATCTATATGTTTTAGTCCCTAATAAGATTCTTCAATCACTTAGGATAATATTGAAAAGGTTGCAAGACATTAAGAATGTAGGTGGTGAGCAAAGATGGGTTCTTGGTTTAGGTTAGCAGCTGGTATACTATGGCAAACTAGCAATATACTATTGCAAAAAGGATAGGTTCACTATCTACAATCATCACATGAGTTAACAGGTGGTTTACTTAACGTAAACGGGTTGTATATTATCACTGGCAGGTTTACTAGTTTCTAATCCCAAAATTAAAAAAAAATCATAGAAAATAAAATACGACTCCGATTTAGGCTTATAATAGCTCGTTAGAAAGCTTAGGATGTCTACTTTTTAAATATACAACCTAATTTACAAAATTTATTTTTATTTAATCCTAGAATTTCAAGAAAGAGCCACTGCCCATAGAGGTATTACAAAATTTAACATTATAAATTTTCTGTCTACGGCATATACACTTAGCCTTTATACATATGTTCTAAAATAGCAACAAAACATATACTCAGGTTTGAGAATGTAAATTTGAATAATCCTTGAGTATATAAAAAAAATTATAAATGAAAGACTAAATTTGTTCATAAGATTCTAACCTTGGATTATGGCTAGTTGAAAGCTTGAAATGGCTTCAAAACAGGTTCGTTGACTTCGATATGGCTGAAATTCTTACTCAAATGGAGGTGATGGTGGCTGATTTTTATGGTTGCCTTGAAGAAGTTCTCTAAGCATTTTGCTTCAGCAAAGAAATGATAAGAAGAGTGTGGGAACCGTGGAAGAAAAAGAAGAAAAGATGAAGTCTTTGAAGAGAAGTGATAGAAGCAATTATAGAGGAGACATTTTGGAGCATGTCACGGAGAAATAAATAAAAGGAGGGTTAAGAGTAGTTAGGAAAGATATCCTCATGTCTCCTCTGGAGACTTTAACCCACATAATGCCAAAGTAGCAATTTCAAAATTTATTAAAAGTTCCAAGGCTTTTTAGTAAACATACTAGATACGTATAGGAGAATTTTAGAAAATTTAAAAATAGATAAAAATAAATATTGTCAAATAGATTTTAAATGAAGCAAATTTTTTGTTAGCACATTAAAAATTAATTTAATTATCTTAATACCTGTTAAGAAAATAACAGGAATCACATACTCTATTTACGGTAAACATTTCTTTTACAAAGTATATAATGAGATAAATTTATCGTAAATATACTTTGTAAATAAATGATTTATCGTAAATATGGATTTGCCTTAAATACTTTAAAATATGTTAATCCCCATAAATATATTTTCAACAAAGTCTTTTGAAGAAAGATGGTTGATGCATAAACCAAAACGCGTAGAACTTTTGACGTAAACGACAGACGAGTAAAAATTCTTGGATTTCCCGGCTCCAGCTGGTTGGAGGCCATGGCTGGTAACGACAACAATGGACCTTTGCCTCATCTTTCAAATCATGGGATGAATCCAAAGCTAAACCTACCCACATAGGACAAAGTTTGAAATAAATAAATATAATTAAAAAAGATATTCATTAATTAATTAATTAGAAGAGTTATTAATGATGTGGACCTATTAATTGAGATTATGTTCATGGTATTCATTGATGAGCTATCTCTAGGACATAAAAAGCCTTCTAGGTAGCTTGCCAGCAATAACAGCTACCCGCTAGGGTGGACCATCACACAAGTACAACCTTGTTTTTAATTTCTTAATCTAATATGCTTTTCTAGTATTCTTTGCCTTAACAATGCCTTGGATTCTTCCTAGTTTTGACCTTATGCAAAATAATATAAATATATAAGGTTGGTCTCCAATACTCGCTCCTTTCTCTTTTAAAAAATGTAACTTTTTTCTTGGTTTATGTAAGTTTTAATTTGTTCATATATAACGTTTAACAAATGCAATTTAGAAAATATAACATTAAAGGTTACATTTTAATAAATTAAAATATACAAATCACAAATAAAGTTACATTTTCGAAGAAAAAAATTACATATACCAGACTAGTTCTGTGCTGGACTTAAGACTTTTCCTAAATTTATATACATATATAAACAAAGTTTTTAGCCTAGTAGCCACATTATACAACACTTGTAACTTTTTTTTATAAACTTGTAACCTCCTAGCATACCCAAAAAAGTTAGATAGAACATAATAATAGATCATATTTTATTGAGTGTTACACTTGAACACATTAAGTGTTACAAGTGTCAGACTGAAGACTATTTTATAAAATATATTTGTGGAACCAATTTAATTGTCTTTTGATTCTAAACGATGAAAATTCAAAAATTTAAGTGGGACATATGGAAAATAGATAATTGGTATGATATGTACGCCTTAATACTACTATATGCGGCTAGCACAAGAATGTCGACCATTAATTTTTTTTTTTTTTTTTTGTGTGTGGTTTTTTTTTTTTTTCCCTGTTCTAAAAGTGGGCAGATGCCGTACTAATCCGTGCAATGAAAATGAAGAAGATGAACAATTATATATCATGATCAAATATAGACAATACAGATGTTGGAATTAATAGATAGTACTGCTAGCTAGCTAGGCGGCATATAAATATGTATTTATATATTATATGTGTGCTATATATGTGTGTGTGTGTGTTAATGTAACGCCTACATAACTATATCTGAAACGGTGGAAGCCAATTTGCTGTTTAGGATCCTCTTAGTACCATGTGACTAATGAAAATGGCTTGGAATTTGACTATCCATTAATTAAAAATAAAAAAAAAAGAAAATAATTAGGAAAAAGAATTTGAGAGAATATGACAAAGCATCTGTTTTCAAATTAAAAACCTTAAAACCTACCAAAGACAAGGACTGTGAAGCTTAATTTTCAAAAAATATTGCTTACCTAGCCAATAATTATTGTGGTCATATTCTCCTTTCATCACTGTGAAACCTCTTTTCTTTTTCTTTAATTTTAAGACTGGGGGGAAGGGTATTGTATACAATGATTGATGGCTATGGTTTTTCAACTTGTAGATTTTTTTAAAAAAAAGAAAAAGAAAATTGTATATACGTATATAATCACACATACTCGCACACATGTAAGTTTGATGAAAGATGGTGATGAGGGCAGAATAGTGTCTTTGTCAGATAAAAAACTAATATTGACTTGTATAATTCTCTATAATTATATTTTAAATTCCAAATTAAGAGAAAGAATGATGGTCATGAATTTAAATTCTTTCAACTATACATAGTCTCAAATTATTTTAATCTTGATGGTTTAGCTCGATCCATGTGTTCGATTCAGCTATTAACATCTTAAAATTTGGATCAATAAAAAAAAGAAGAAGAAGATCAACAAGAAGATTTTCTTAGAGAAAAATTAAGATTGTATTATTTACAGGAATGGCCGGCCAAAAAACATGCTAGGAAAAAAAAAATATATATATATATATATATATATATATATATATAAATATGTGGTCGTATGCATATTTCTAATGGCTAAGGAAGCCGCATTCAAAGTCCCTTTCCGCTTTGTTCTAACAATATTTGTGTGAATTGGCCGGCAGTTAAGGGATAGATAACCCAAACTCGAGTCTGGAAGGCATAATTTTACACATTTACGTTGTGTTTGTGTTACAAGTGTAGAGCCCAATCAAGTCAACAACCTAACAAAAGGAAAAAAAAAAAAAAGGAATGAAGGTGTTTCACTGTAAAGGAAAATTACCAGGATTGAAAACTGTTGATCACAGTTTGTGTGAAGCCTACCTCTTTGGTAAATAGAAGAGAGTTAGCTTCTCAACAACAAGTAGAGAGCCTAAGTCCAAGAAATTAGAGCTAGTTTACACTGATGTGTGGGGTCCTACGACAGTGACTTCCCTTGGTGGCGCTAATTACTATGTGACGTTTATTGATGACTCAAGCAGGAAGGTATGGGTTTACTTTCTGAAAAACAAATCTAATGTCTTTGATGCTTTCAAGAGATGGAAAGCCATGGTGGAGAACGAGACAGATTTGAAGGTGAAGTGCTTGCAGTCTGACAATGGGGGAGAATACTTAGATGAAGACTTCAGGCGGTACTATGCTGAGAATGAAATACAGATGAAGAAAACCATTCTAGGGAAACCATAGCAAAACGGGGTAGCTGAGAGGATGAAAAAGACTCTAAATGAGCGCGCAAGAAGCATGAGGTTGCATGCGGGGCTGCCAAAGTCGTTTTGGGCTAAGGCAATTAACACAACAGCTCATCTGATCAATAGAAGTCCATCCACACCGCTGAAGTTCAAGCTACCGGAAGAAGTATGGAGCGGCAAAAAGGTTGACCTCTCTTACATGAAAGTATTTGGGTGTGCTTCCTATGTTCATATTGATCATGCTACTAGAAGTAAACTTGATGCAACGTCTAAAAATTATTTTCTGGTTGGCTATGGTGGACTTGAGTTTGGTTATTGTTTCTGGGATGACCAAAGTCGGAAGATTATTAGGAGCAAAAATGTGATCTTCAATTAAGGTGTTCTATACAAGGATATAGACAACACTGACTCTAGGAGTTCAGATTTTGAAGATAAGAAGCCTGAAGTGATTCTATTGAAGAATCTTCTTGAAGTGGAAGTGGAAAATTCAGAAACTGAAGACCAAGAAAACATTGCTCCAGAAGGAAATCAGAGGACTCCTGCCACACCAGTCAGGATGTCTAGTAGGACTATCAGACAGCTGTAAAGATACTCCCCTTCTCTACATTATATTTTGTTGATTGACAGAGGTGAGCCAGATAGCTATGATGAAGCCGTGGAGGCTGAAGATTTGGTCAAGTGGGAGTTATCCATGAGGGATGAGATGGATTCCTTAGTGTCCAATCAGACATGGCAACTGGTAGAGTTAACATAGGGCAAAAAGGCCTTGCACAATAAATGGGTATACTGGATAAAAGATGAAAGTGATGGCAACAAACGGTATAAGGCAAGGCTGGTGGTAAAAGGCTTTCAGCAAAAAGAGGGCATCGAATTTAACGAGATTTTTTCTCCAGTGGTGAAGCTAACCACGATCAGGACGATACTTGCACTAATGGCAAATGAAGACTTGTTCTTGGAACAGTTGGATGTTAAGACGGCCTTTCTCCATGGTGATTTGGAGGAGGAGATCTACATGAAGCAGCCACAAGGGAAGGGTTCGAAGTACTGGGTATGGAGAACTTAGTGTATAAACTTCAGAAGAGCTTGTATGTCCTCAAACAAGCTCCCAAGCAATGGTACAAAAAGTTTGACGATTTTATATACAGCAATAGTTTCTTGAGGTGTTAGAGAGATCACTATTGTTATGTGAAGAATTTTGGTGACTCTTACATCATATTGTTGCTATATGTCGATAACATGTTGATAGTAGGAGGTTGCAAACAGGAGATTGACACATGAAGAATGAGCTGTCTAAGGAGTTTGCAATGAAGGATTTGGGTGCTGCAAAATAAATCCTTGGGATGAGAATAACGAGGAACAGTAATGGGCTGAAACTGTCACATGAAGAATATATTGAAAAGGTGCTGAGCAAATTCAACATGGATAATGCGAAGCCTATGAGTACTCCTTTTGCCAGTCACTTCAAGTTGTCAAAGGAGCAATCACCTACCACGGAGCAGGAATGAGACCACATGGCTAAGGTGCCTTATGCTTTCGCTATAGGCAGTCTCATGTATGCCATGGTTTGTACCAGAGCAGTATTGCACATGCAATGGGAGTTGTGAGTAGGTACATGAGCAATCCAGAAAAGCAGCATTAGGAGGCAGTGAAGTGGATTCTCATATATCTGAGAGATACTGTGGGTTTAGTACTGTGTTTCAAGAAGTTGGACTTGGGACTATAGGGCTATGTTGATGCTGATATGGCTAGAGGCATTGATGGTAGAAAGAGTACCACTAGTTATGTCTACACTTTGGGTGGTACAATAGTTAGTTGGGTCTCGAAGCTGCAGAAGATAGTTGCACTTTCTACAACAGAAGCCGAGTATGTGGCAATGATAGAAGCGAGCAAGGAGATGATTTAGTTGCGGTCGTTTATAGAAGAACTGGGTCACAAGCAGGAAAGGAGTGTATTACACAGTGACAATCAGAGTGCCATTCACTTGGCAAAAAATCCCTCATTTCATGCTAGGACGAAGCATATACAATTGCGGTATCACTTCATTAGGTTGGCTTTGGAAGATGGAGTGTTAAAGGTTGAGAAGATTCTTGGGAGTCAGAATCCAACAGATATGCTCACCAAGACGGTTCCGATCAAGAAACTGAAGTTGTGCGCAACTTCAGTTGGATTTCTCCATGAGGCGTGAGAAGTTGTTGCCGCTGCAATTGAAGACATGGTGATTGATTAGTCTCCAAGTGGGAGATTATTGTAGGTGTGGAGTCAAATCAAGTCAACAACCTAGCAAAAGAAAGAAAAAGGAGAGAAAGGCAGACTCGGGGGGGCCGCGGCGTCAGAATTGGGCGCCACAGCGCCCGTAAGGCAACAAGGCAGTGCCACGGCACTGTAGGAGAGCGCCGCGAAGCCAAGGCGCTGGCAGGATAGTGCTGTAGTGCTGAGGCACAGTGATTCACGATTTTTTACGAGTTTTCGAAGCCAAAAATGGGAAACTACTGAGGCTTCTCATTAGTTGCTATTTTTCTCTTCTTTGGTTTATAAATAGACATAAGGTGGTTAGGGTTGGGTGTGTGTGATCTTGTGAGTGTGACAGTGTGTGACTGTGAGAGAGTGTCATTATTTTGTGTGAGACATATTTTGTGAGAGCTCCATCTTTGAGAGAGAAAAGTTCCCACAGAGTGCTAAGTAGTGAGAGATTTGGAAACACTGCTTGAGAGTGTGAGAAATTTCTGTTATAATCTGTAATCTCCTTCATCATAGTGGAATTTGCAGTGGGCAGAAACAGGACGAAGTATTGAATTTGGACGAACCTATATAAAAATTTTGGTGTCCTTCTTTTTCTTCTTTTCTCCAATTCCTTTCTATAATTATTTGTTCTTGCGGTCCTTGGAATTAGGAGACGCCTAACTCCCCAATAGTTTGAACATGACTTAATTCCAAGAAGATGTTGACTACTCAATTTTTCTCCTTAATAAAAGAAATTTTCTCTCAATATCAAGCAGTGTTTATTATTTAATAATAATAATAATAATAATAATAATTTATTATTATTATTATTATTGTTGTTGTTGTAAGAGGGCCAGTTCTGAATTTGAACGCTGATTCTACTAGCTGTTTATGCCTAAAGTCACTATAAGTTAATTAAAGATAATCTAGCCCTAGGTATTGGTAGCTGACACGTTCTCAACACTAGGTAAGGAATTTTTGCTGGCTTCCTAGTGACAACCCACTATCAAGAAAAGATAAATTGAAAAAGTGTTAGACGACAACCTATTCTGATTATTCAAAATATTGCCTTTAATTACTCTAAAAATGTTTTTTTTTTAAGTGTAATAACATAATATATTATATGTAAGCATTACTATACGAGCCATAAATTCCATGTGGTAGTAAGCAAAAGTAATGATATAATAATTCTCAACAAATACGTTTCCTCCTTTGGAAATAACCTGTTTAATTTTCTTAATCATTTATTAAAGATCATCTAAGCAATGGATGCCGAATTCTTTTCAGTTAATTAATTGCATTTTGACTTGAACAATGATATTAGTTGCTTATAATTAGACTTTTCTCCAACTAAAGTATGAAATAATCAAGTTTAGGGAAACACTTGCTAATTATAGAGAGTTGAAAATCAAGCACAACTTTTTTTTTCAATTCTTTAACCTTCCGGCCAATAACATAATTTCTAATCATTTTCAAAAGGAAATTTCATGGTCAATAATTGAAATTCATTAATTTTATCCAAAAAGCTCTTGGTTGGTTTTGAAAGCCGTGCAAACTTGGTGGAGATCATCAGAAGATTTTGCTGCGAACTAACTCAGAAATGGATCAAATTTGATTGATGGATGAGCTGCAAAATTAGTAAACGACTATGGATTAAAAAAAATCCCAAATTATTAGAATCCCTTAAGATGGTATTTGTTTTACTAGTTTAAACTAAATACGATGGTAATTTAAATTTTATAAAAAACAATACCGCAACAATTCGATTTGAACCAAAACTTTTTACGAACACGCTTTAATATATCCGAAGTTGTGAGCAGGAAGGTAGATAATCTATTTCTGGAGTTTTCTCAAAATTCTAACTACATCAAAGGCTCAAAAGCAGTCGATTTTGTGAGAGATTATAAGTCAATACTTTAAGTCGACGTGGAAAGATTTGGTCTACTAATTCATTGTTAGCGATATTAGACAATAATACTGAAAATATTATCTTTTTTATCGTCGGTTTTATGCATGTCACATTGGTGCCAATTTGCTTGTGTATCTAGTAAAATCTAATAATTTGACCGTAATTTCATAACTCTGTTATAAGATGTAAATTTGAATTCCTGTTTTCAAGTTCAAAAGAAAAATAATTTTTTTTAAAGAGATTTCATAAATTTTATCTTTTGGAACTTACTTAATGGTATCCATGTTTGAAGTTTATTATACCACTAAAAAAAATTTAAATAGTTGAAAGAATATTAAAGTTTGTTTTTTTTAAATTTTGTTGATAAAAAGTTTAAACAATTCAAACTAATTATTAAAAAAAAGCAATATTGTAACACAACTTTTTTGAAGTGCGACATCGATATATTAACAAATTTTTTAAAAGTATGATACAATATATAATTTTCTCAAAAGGAAGGGTCAATTTAATATAATTAAGTTGGCAATTAAAATTTTCACTCGCGACAATGTGTGTGTCCGCGTGCTCTTGGAACAAGGATTTGCCTAATTTTGTTAAGGAAAAATCAAGTTAAAAGATCTTCAGATTCTTATTTACGTACCTTATTCAAGTTATCAACAGGAAAAAAGAAAAAAAGAAAAAAAAAGAAAAAGGAAGATCGTTCTTCCCAACTGCCTTTTTTAAATGAGTAAGGGTCAAAGTATACTTCTTTGAAAATAGTTTTAATGTTAAATTGTAAAACTTCATAATGCTAACTTTTAGATGCAAATGAGAGTTAACAGCGGAGGAAAAAGAAACGTAGTCAGTGAAATATAGGATTTTTCTACGGTCGTTTTGGAAAGACCGTCCTTCAAACTGGTTCTGCTTTTTTTTTTTTTTCGTTCCCATTTACAGTCTAGCTTCAGAGGATTTTCTTTTGATGTTCACTCTTTGCCTTACAGAGTTGTTCTTTTATTTTACTTGACATTTTGAATTTTTTTACTTTTTATTCAATTATATTGAAATGTTCTTCCATTATAATAATAATAATAATAATAATAATAATAACTGAGTTGGGAGTTTAGCGTAGGATGAACGTTTCAGTGAGTGTCAATTTAATTGGGATAAACTAAAGTCCTTTAAAACTAATTGCCCTCTCTTTTCATTACATACATACATATATATATATATATATATATATATATATATATATATATATATAGTGCCGGAGGTAAAAAACTATTACGGGGGCTTCAGCTTATTTCTTCCTATGTAATGTAGGCGTATACGAGTAATATACTCAAAAAAATTGCTAAAATTTGCACAAAACCCCTTCTATAAAAGTTGAATATATATAATCTTAATACATTATAAGGTATTAGTCCTCTAACAAAAACTCCCTAACTCCATCACTGTATATATATAGAGTAAAGATAAATGTAGTCAATTCTTAAGATGAACTTTTCACGCGTGAAACACAAATGTCACCCCAACTCTGATGTGAAATGTGAAATATATAACACGTTTTTGTGGTGTGTGTTTATGTTATATATATATATATATATATATATATATATATATATATATGTAGGTTTATATGTGTGTGTATACATTATTCTCAATGTTGCCTTATCATTGGCAACAGCAACAATTTTGACTATCATAATTAACTATAGTTCTTTGAGTTTGTGATTTTGTTAAGCTGTTACTTGCAATATAGCCGAAGGAATATAATAATTGATTAGAATTACTTAACAAAATCTATTATGACATATGCCAACTCAATATTTCCCACTTCAGTTTAGGGAAAGGGCAAGTTTTAGTGGTTATCTTTAGATAATAGGAAATAATAGATTGACATTAAAGGGTTTTTGGAAGCGTATATAAACAAATCTTGTTTTTTTCCCCTTGTATTAGTAATCCTTTTCTCTTAGAATCAAAAGATGTCACATTGACACTATTGTTATAGTTGAAGTTTTTTCTTTTTCTTTTTTATTTTAATGCACAGGAATCGACCAATTGAAGGAAAGGTCTAATTGATTTTTGGCAACTTTATGTGTAACAAATTCATACATACTACATACTTTAAGATTGGAGAATTTGTTAAAATGACTATTCTAAAATTTTAAATTAACAAAAAAAAAAAACTTTGTTCCATTTTGCACTGAACGATCATAGCGTCGCATGGGGTTTGTTCCGCAGTTGTGTGCGATCGCCTTGAGATCGCACAACCTTCTAAATTTACAAATGTGTGTGTGTGTGTGTATATATATATATATATATATATATATATATATATATATTCTTCAAAAAATATACATATAAATTATTTTTAAAAAAGGCTAACTTTTAATTTTAAGTGCTTAAAGTTGCATAGGCAAAGTGGAATTAAAGAATTATGGCACTCCTATCTGCCCATGCACATGCTCTAAGAGGATCAGTTTAGAAGTCCAAAGGCAAAAACCTTGCAATCTCCACATCTTCTATGCATATATTTAACCTTATCTGCATTTTTTTTTTTGAACTTTTCTGGAACCCACTTGTCCTTCACAAAAACAATAATTTATTTGAAATTAATATATTAGATGGCAGGCTTTTATAAAATTAAAAAAAGGCGACTTTGGCATTCCAATGCCTCCCAGTTGTGCCCTTCAGAAAATACAATTCTAAATGGAAAATAACATATAATCTCCGTAACTTTTGTTTTCTTAAAACCAAAAAGCAAAATAAATAAATAGAATTGTTAAGATGGGAAAAAAAAAAAAAGTGAGGCCAAGAGAGATTTGAGACCGCACGTTCTTATATATGTATATATATAGGGACTCGTTTCTAATGGTTACTTTTTAATCTACGTATATTTTAACAATAATTGATAATATGACGTGATAATAATTTAACCTAATTAATTATTATAATTTTTTGTTAAATATATATTTTATTATAATTATCAAATTTATATCAATTGACTAATAATAACCGTATCTATTATAAATATAACCATATATATATATATGTGTATGTTATATATATATATATATATATATATATAAAGGGCATGGTACATGATACAAAGGGGAATTGCATGAAAGGCAAAGGTTATTGGGCAGTGACGTCTAGTTCCATTAAAATTGTGCTCATTTTATCATTCGAGTCTCTCTCTCTCTGTTTTTCAGTGCTGTGTTGGTACGTCGTTGGACACGAAACAAACTGTGTCTCTGCTGCAACTTCTACCTTTCTAGTACTTCTCGGATCTGTGAGTTCTGAAGATAATATTCCTTAATTCGTTTCTCCAACATAGTTGGAAAGTCTTGTCAGAATGATATGTTTTTTCACTATTCCCTCCTTCACTTTCTTCTTCCTCTTCCTTTTTTGTTTAAATCTCTTTTTCAGTTTTTTTTTCCTCCGACTTCTTTGATCAGCTTCGTCACAGTGCTTTTCTGGGTTTTGATTATATATAAAGTTTCTTGGTGGGATTTTTTTATTTTATTTAAATTATGATTTCCCTGCCTTCTGTTGCATATTTCTACGTATGTCTTAATCGAGGCAAGGAAATTCTTGCCTTTTAACAGTTGATGTAATTTGAACTGGGAAAGTTTAGTGTCAGTTGTGATCAGAGTTGGAACAAATAATGATTGGAGTTTTTCGGAAGTTTAATAACAAATTTAGTTTTTGTATTGTTAATAATTAATATATAGATTTAATTTTATGTGTCTCATTAATTTGTTCGTTCTTCCTTACTTTTGTTCTTCCTCTTTTATCTTTTTCCTAACAAAATTCTAATGAAACACTGTGATCTTAATCTTCAAATCATTTTTTTTAATTCAAATGGGAAAATTTTCCATTTTATATTATTTTGATGTTTTTGTTTCACCAATTAAAGGTATTTTGATCGCTTACAATTGTGTATGAATCTGCTACTGATCAGACAAGCACTCTGCAATTTTGGCTAAATTTTAGTGCACGAAAAAGTTCACGTTTTCTCCTTCTTTTTGGCATAATTAGTCCTTGTTTAATATGTTGTTTCTTTTATATATATTTTTTTTCCTTCTTGAAATGAGTGCTATTAGAGATAGTCAATCATGGTTGGGATGTGTGTTTTTTTTTTTTTTTTTTTGGACTTTTGCAGGCTTGGACTAAACAATTAATAATCTAAATCTAATTGAGTAACTGTGGATTTGATCCTTTTGGTGGAAGCAAAGTATGGCTATGCAAACAATATACTTCAAAGAACATGAAGGACTTATCCCAAACACCATAGGGCAGCTGTCCTCCTCAATACCAACTGGGCATTGGTGGGGCAGTGTCTTGGGATCTCAGTCACTTTATGGAGACTCTTGTGGCCAACAACTGAAGCCTTTGTCCATGGAACAACCTGGCGGCGGTGGCGGCGGGACGGACCAATTCATGGCCACCAAACAAGCAGGAAGAGGCATTGATTTTGGAGGACCAGACAGAGGGAACACAACTCAGTTTACCATGTTTCCTGGTAAATCTTCTCAATTCTCATCCTTTATTTTATTATATACATAGTTTTTTCCATAACTCTCATATGGGACATGGCATTTAGAAAAATTTATAATAGAATAAAATAGAATTAAGAAATTATTATATAGGATAAAAGTATCAAGTAAAAGAACAAAATTGGTTTAAGGAGAGAAGTGATATTTCGATTTCTCTTTTTTTTGGTGTGTGTGGGGTGGGTATTGTTCTCTTCTAATTATTTATGAGTTAGTAATTCTTAAAAATGTAATGTTTGCAAATTCTTCAAATAATTAAAGTAATTTGGCTTCTTTATTAAAGAAAGAAAGCAAAATTTGTAATATATTTCAATTAACTTGCAAAATTAGTGTATGAACATGCTCTAATTGACCTTCCATCTTAGAAGATTAATCTATTAAGAATAAGCCAATGTCTTTGTAAGTTTTAAGTTTATGTTTACTATTGTGTTAATTTGATGTGGGACTTGAATTTCTTTTACCTTTTATACTTTGAAGTCTTGGAGTTCCCTATAAGTTACAGTAAATTTTCTGCATTTTTTAATAGACTAGAATATTGCTGCAATTATTCTCTCCTCGTCAGCCCTTTTCCTAATATATCAAAGAACCAAATCTTAGTAATAAGTGAAATATCATCTTCTAAGCTTATTAGTGGTCAACGTTTTTTGCTTTACTACACTACATTTTCTTGGCTACCAACTTGATTTGATTATGCTCCTAAAGGAAAGCAGTTCACCAAGATTTTGTTGCAGTGGGAAACAAATGTGGTTAATCGGATGACTTATTTCTTGTTCAGGTGATTGTAAATTTTCAGGAGATGGCCAAAAATCTGAGGCAACGATTTCTCTGCAATCATCTCCACCAGAGTATCATGCTCGTTTCGAGCTGGGATTCAGTCAGCCGATGGTCCGATTTTCTGACTACCCCACTGCTTTTACTTTTTTTCCTTCTGATGTTTTTTACGTTACTTATTGGTTATTGCTCCTGTTCCTCGACTGAAACTGTAGGTTTGTGCAAAATATCCATACATTGACCAATTCTGCGGAGTCATCTCTTATGGACATCAAATCGCGGTTCGTCTTCCATCTCCTTCTAGCTTATTAATTTTTGAGCTTAGAAAATCTCTGGAAGCGTATTATCTTTTACTTAATCTAGGAAATCTTAGTTCAGGCCTTACTCGGATTAATTTTTAGGATGTATGTATCAAAGCTCTTATCTTAACCTACGGACTTACACGTGATGCAAAGATAAGCATAGAACTTTAGGATTGTTAGAATATATTGTCGAAATTGGAAGAAAGAAGATTCAATAATGAATATTTGAAGAGGAAATTTCCATCATGAACTGTCAAACAATAATGTACCTATAAAGCACTGTTTTGGAGATTGATTGAACTGTCACTAGATTTCCTCCTATGATATATTGTCCCGCAAAATTCACTGATCTTTACATCATTAACAACATTGTAAATGCACCAGGGACGCATTATGCTGCCACTGAATTTGACTGCAGATGATGGACCAATCTATGTCAATGCTAAGCAGTACCATGGAATCATCAGGCGCCGCCAGTCCCGAGCAAAGGCGGCAGTGCTGCTGAATAAGCTACCAAGGTCTCGCAAGGTATGATATGTTGGATAGCTCTTTTAAATCTTAAGATGAAACAGAGAATGTGGCAGATATAAAGCTATTAGGTCAAAGTAGTTTAAATGTTGAAGCTTGCTATTAGGACTAACCTTGAGAAAAACTAAAAATCTTGGCCAAACTGTTAAGATTATAATACCACTGCCTAATAGCTTAAGCTTTTGGGCGAAACTAACACGGTATCGGAATAGGTGGTCCTGAATTCAAATCCCTACAATTGTATTTTACTTTTGTCATGTGTGGGTCTGTCGCCTCCTTTGATAGGCCCATGTTAGACATTTGCATTCTCCCACTCAAGTCATTGATCCATGTTGGGTATTTTGCTCGGTCTGGGCCCACACATGAAGGGTAAGTGTTAGAATATGATACTATTTTTCACCAATGTCTTAACAACTTAAGCTTTTGGGAGAGCTTGTAGACTAACACAAACAAACTAGTCAATAGCTTAATTGAGAACAAAAGATCTTTTGGAATTGATTCTTTGTATTTACCTGGCTATCATGAAAACTCTAATCTGACCATATCGTGGTTTTCCACATTCTACTAACTTGGCAAACTTCTGCCAGCTTTGAAAGAGATCATTTTCTTTGAGGCCAACGTTTACTTCCTTAAAAGAAAAGTACAAGCTTCTTTGTTATCTCATACCAATCCATCCTTTTATTTTGCAGCCATATATGCACGAATCCCGCCATCTCCACGCGATGCGCAGGCCAAGAGGATGTGGTGGCCGGTTCCTGAACACAAAGAATGTGAATACCAACAACAACAACAACAAAGAGGGAAGTCCCAAGGCCAAGAAGCTTGGCAGCGTGCAACAACAAGCTCATCCCCCCCGCTCTCCAAGCTCTGAAATTCTGGAGTCAGATAGCGGAACTCTGAACTCATCAAAAGAAGCCAACAACGGCAGTGGCTCAAACGTCTCGGGAACAGAGGTGACAAGCATGTACACAAGGGGAGATCTTGATAACTTCCAGATGAGTCATCATCTTGGAGCAGCATCTATCCACCCCTTTGCGGGCATGATCGATATGATGCCCACCAAATGGATTGCGGCAGCTGATCACGGCTGCTGCAACATAAAAGTTTGACAGCAAGGAAAAGAATGGGGGTTTGGTGCCATTGCATTTTCCATGTGGGTGGCATTGGCGAGACTACACCCCATTCCTTGCTCAAGCAAACCAATGGGATAGGAAAATTCTCATTTTTGCAGATAGCTTTGGTATTGGTTACTGCAAAAAAGGGTTTTTCATGGTGTGAGGATTGTTTCCCCCCAAAAACCGTTTGGTTTGCACTTCAACTGGCAACTCATTCTTGGCTCAGTTGGCTGCCCTCGAGCAGCCAGCAAAACTTAGTGTAGGAGCTACTACTACGTGTGGATTTGAATAAATGAATTGTAAGTTCGTGGTTTGTGGTGTGACTTTGAGAACAATGTGGATTTTAGTGATTTAAGGCTAAAAACTTTTGGCTTGAAAAATGAATGTGACATGAACAATGTTGTGACTGGTGTTGTAGTTTTAAGTTTAGTATTGTCTCTGGGTGTTTGATGATTTGGACTGATGTAATATGCAGAACTCTACTTGTATTTGTGAACTCAGATGTATGAAAGAATAATTATGTCCGAATTGCTAAGAAATATGTTATGTTATGCTGTGTTGCTTCTTCTCTTCGGAGTATTTTTGAAAGCTTCTATGCTCTGTTTTGTTCTTTGTGTGCAAGTTGTTGTAACTCTTTCGAGGGTGAAGAAATTCATTATCAGGACGTTCAACTACTTGAATCGCTTAACATGAGCCCAATTTTTGTCGTCCGACTCCCCAAAAAAAAAAAGAGTCTGTCTTGGTAATCTGTCTTTTTTCTTTTAGTATATTTTTGCCGTTTAACATGTAAAACGGCATGCCGTTTTGTTCAATTAATTAAAAGACATGTCCTTAAATTTTATGCGGTTTAAGATTTTATAACGAGATTTTATTTTCGTTCGCAGCCTTAAATCTACAGCAATGACACATTTTAACGAAACATTATTATCGTTAGAATTAAATTCCTTACTATGTTGTCGTTTGTGGTTTGTAAATATTATGGGTGTGGGCAAAGGTATTAAAACGACGTATCATTCAAATTTGTAGTCCATAAATATCAACTCAAACATAATCTATTTATTAAATGTGTCAAAGAATGTCCACCTAAACACAATATATTTAGTAACCATTTGAATTGTGCTAACCGGCTTAACCTATTTAAATTGATAATTAAATAACATAATTGATACATTTATGACTTATTTAACATTATTATGATACATATAACAAGTTTATTAGTCAATTTATCTTTTATTAAAAAAAAGTAAATTTACTACATCACATAAACAATTATATTATATTATATATAATTAATTTTCAAATAATGTATATGTTTAATCGTGTCAATCATGTTAGGATAATGAACTCTACATGACCCGTTTATTAATTATTTTAATCATGTCAATCTGTTATTAATCCAAACCTATTTATAGTAAACCTAAACTTTCTAACTTGGTGTGGGTGTATCATGTTATCATGTCATCACCTAACCTGCCACCCAAATTTTCTGTCGTTTTACTATTGGAAAAAAGATTGTCTTTATAGGTTAGATGTCGTCTAGACAATGAACGAACATGTCATTGTCAGTTGCCCTTGGTCTTTTCAAATTTTGATGCAGAATATGGTCCATCTTTAAGTTTTTAAACACCAAATTTATTGTTATCTAGACGATTGATGTCGTTTAATCAGATAAACGTCATGCCCTAAAATGTCGTTTAGCAAAATAAGCAAAAAAAAAAATCGTTACCATTGCGTTATTTTTCTTTTGCATGTCGCTGAAGATATTAACTCGTTCATATTCTAAAATGACATGTCGTTTCCAATGGGTATCTCGTCTGTCCTATAGAGTTTATCGTCGTTCAGCTTTGATGTTGTCATTATTTGTCGTTTCTTTTATAAAATTTTGACGTCATTTAACCGGAAAACGACATATGGCTTGTCTCGAAGCAGTTTAAAGGCCTCAACCTAATAAACGACATTCCTCTATCAGTAGTTTGATAATGCAAGCTCCTTTTTGTCGTTTAGTATATCTACGTCGTTTATGCTTTAGAGCGACATCTTGTCTGTCGTTTTAATCCCAAAATCGAAAGCTAACAGACGATAATAAAAATAAATAAATAAATAAATAATCAAGCTGTGAAAGCTACCTCCTCTATCTTTCCCAGCTACATTACCTTCCATGGCTGCTATTTATGTTATTTCTTGTTCTCCTCTGTGATGGGAGCCTTCCACCAACATAGAATTTCTCTGTCGTTTTTGTCTTTTTTGCACAAAACAGAAAACGAAAAAGAGAAAAGGGTTTTAAAATGTCAGCAAGTTGGAGATGCGGGGTATCGATCCCCGTGCCTCTCGCATGCTAAGCGAGCGCTCTACCATCTGAGCTACATCCCCATTCCCGTCGACTGGATGAGATTTCGTTGATTTTAACAATGTACATCGGTTCAAGTTCTAACAAAATTGACAGAGTGATTATTGTACTGAAGCTTTGTTAAACTACGACGTGATTCATCACCAGAACGACATATCGTTTGTGGTCTAGAAGTGAGTTGCTCTTATTCAACATGCTTATGTGTCGTTTTATTTGTCGTCTTTGATGTTTCGTGTCTTTCAACTGGAGCCAGAGTTGATAACATGCGTGTAAGCTCCAAAACGACATCTCCTTTGCCCTGTAAACTGTATTGTTGTTCTGCTCAAGAAACGACACGTAGATTTTGTTGGTGGCTAATCGTTTAAAATTTTGCCGTCGTTTCAGTTTGGAAACGACATAAAACTGGTCGTCTAGCAGTACAGAGTCGTTCAACGTAATAACCACAAGTCGTATAATTCATCGTTTGACTTCCGCATTTTGATGTCGTCTGTCGTTCAACAAAATAAACGACAATTATATCGTCATATCCTCTTTGTCGTTTACTTCAGCTATGTCTACGTCTTTATCTTATAGTATTTTCTTCATATCCCCAAAATAATAATAATAATAATAATAATAATAGTTTTACAAAAATAAAAAAATCTTATAAAACCAAAAGCAAACAAACCTTATCCACGTTTACACTGGTCAAAGCAAAATCCTGTGTCGTTCCCAATGACCTTACCTTCCAAAAAAAACACTTCTTCTTCTTCTTTTCCTTCTTCTCACTCTGTTCCTTCCATGGCTGCCATGGCTGCCACTTCTTCTCCTTCTCTCTCCAACAAAATCTCCATCACCCACTCTCCCAACACCACCTTCATCTCCATCCATTTCTCTACACTCCAATATTCCAAGAATTTCCCTCTCAAACCCCTCTCTCTCAAGACAACCCATTTCCCCTACTTCACTTCTCTCTCTCTCCTCTCTTCTTCTCTTCCCAGTTTTCGGCTCTCTTCGGCCTCATTCGACGGCGCTGAGCGCGGAGCGGAAGGAACGAAGGCCGATGAAGAAATCCCAGAAGCGGAATTGTCTGAAAATGGAGAACAAGAAGAAGAAAAGGTGGAAGAGAGAAAGGTTTCGTCAGGGTCTAATGGTGAAGGTGGAAGGCTCTATGTGGGCAATTTGCCCTATTCCATGGATTCTACCCAATTGGCCCAGGTTTTTGCTGCGGCTGGTAGTGTCATTTCCGTTGAGGTAACATTACAGTTTTCTTCAATTACCCCAAAAAAAAAAAAATTACAGTTTTCTTCCCTCTTTTTGTGCTTTTTTATAATTTAAATATAATTTTTAAAAAGTGGTAATTTACATTTTAGCCTCTGATTTATTATTATAATTTTTTTAGCTTTAGTTTTTTAAGTAGATCCAAATAAGAACTTGGTTCGAATTGAGAAGTTTTAGTTCAAATTAATTTTACTACGAAGTTTTAATTTACAAAATTTGAAATTTTATAGTGTTTCAGGTTTAGCTTTTTTTTTTCTAACAGGCTACCGGACACGCTGCCAATTATTTTGAATATTTGGTTCCTCTAATGACAGCTTCAAAATAATAATAATAATAATTAAAAAAAAGATAATCGAAGCAGTCACGTGTCCATTGCGTAAAAGTTTAAAATGTTACAAAAACAATATGTTATATCATGTGAAAAATGTTCTAATTTTTTAGCGTCGTAAGCATTAAAACAATGTTTTATTCTTTAACCTATTGTTTTTGTAAAATTTCAAATTATCACATCTGTTTTTTTATTAAATTTTAAAAGAATGATAATTTTATGGTTAGATACTAAAACGGCGAAAAGACAGTAAGAATCAGTGATTAATTGTTAACCAAACTCTCACAACGCTAATAATAATTTGGAGACTAACAACCTGAAAAGCACTACATTAACTTTTTTAGAAGGTTTTTGTGATTTTTTTTCTTTTGAGTTTTGTTTTAGGTTATATATGATAGAGTTACAGATAGGAGCAGGGGATTTGGGTTTGTCACGATGGCAAGCGTTGAGGAAGCTCAAGAAGCTATTCGGCTCTTTGATGGCTACGTAAGTGCCAAATGTTTTTTCACTTTGAATTTCACTTTTAGCTCAAACAAGATTCTCTATATATTTCTCTATGTTCTGTACTTGGGTCGCGAAGGAATAAGTCATGGTATGCATATTGCTCTTTGGGGGCATTTTTCAGCAACAACAGTTAACCTTTTGTTGGCCATCTTGGTTGGTTTCAACCAACAAACAGTATAAAGCTCTCAATAGTTACGTAAAACATAAACTATTACAATATAAAGCTCTCACATGTTACAGTTTTCAAACCAACATCCCAAACACCCTATAAATAGACACTAGCTAAAGTCCTCAATTTATGCCGACAATTTGGTCCGACTGTCATGCATAAATACGTTGATGGAGTCCAAATTTTTTATAGGTTCTTGTTAGAAAATTTTGAAACCAAAACGTAGTATCACCTCCTTTCAAAAAACAAAATAGTACCACCACTTGACAACTACTTAACCCCTTTTTCCTTGTGTTCAAGTTACGAAGGCTTCAAAGACGCCTACCAAACTTTAGAATAGAAAGATATTAAAGAATAGGCTTAATCTCAAGGAGAAACTTATGATAGAACAAGCATTTTAACCATCTAGATAGGTTTTATCATTTTAACTATTGGATTAATAGAGTGTTTAGCAAAGTAAGTTAGAACTCATGAGTTCTAACTCAAACAGTGAAAAACTCTTTTATGCTACAGTAAAAAACAAAAAGTTGCTACAGTGTAAAGCTTCACATACTACAATATTTTTAACCAAAATTGTTTTTAATCATGGTTCTAACTCATTTTACCAAATACTCTATAACTTTTCAACGATCTAATTTATGATTGAAAACGGTTCTACATCGTGTGCTACAAATTTTTAACATATACAGTTGCAAGCAAATTATTGAAGAGTCAATCCAATGGTTAAAATAACAAGATCTACCAAGAAGGCCAGCATGTTGTACCATAAGAGCTCTCTATTTGCATTTTGGTTTCTCACAATCAAAAAGTCCTACAACTACTCCCTAATCTATAAAATGTTCCAGTTCAAGTCCTTCCGCTAAGAATACATTAAAAAATGGATGCAAAATGACATGTGATATTCATGTGACTCTATTTTTAACACTCACACTAAAGTGTCACATGACTGTTGTTGCATGCCATTTTACATCCACTATTTAATGGGTTCTTGACAGGACTTGAATGGGAAATTTTAGAATTCAAGTGCCAGTATTCCTAACTTCGAGGACCAAAAATGGAATTAAGCCCAAAGAATATTTACATAGATTAGTACAAGTGATGTTCTTCTTAGCTGTTACATTGGCTGACAGCAAGTGGGAGGGAGAACTGTCAAGGTAAACTTCCCGCAAGTGCCGAGAGGAGGAGAAAGGGAAGTACTAAGGCCAAAGTTTCGAAACATGAACAAGGGCTATGTAGACAGCCCTCACAAAATATATGCAGGAAACCTTGGTTGGGGCCTAACTTCGCAGGATCTAAGAGACGCTTTTGCTGATCAGCCTGGCGTGTTGAGTGCCAAAGTCATTTACGAGAGGGACACGGGAAGATCTCGAGGGTTTGGATTCGTCTCGTTTGAAACCACCGAGGCTGCACAATCTGGTTTAGATGCCATGAATGGAGTGGTGAGCAAAGACTTGGCACTTGAATTATGCAAACTTAAAAGAATAAAAATAAAAATTCTGTTGTTAAATTGATCTTCTTGTTGACTACCTGTTTCTTGCATGCACGGAGAAACAGGAGGTACAAGGACGGCCACTGAGATTAAATATGGCTACCGAACGAGCTCCTCCAGCTTCCTCTCAGGCGCCGTCGGAAGTTGCAACAGAAAGTGTCAATAGTGGTGAATTGCTTGCCGGTGTTAATACATGAGGAAAAATATGAATGGAGTTGCTGTTCCTTTATGTGCTTCTCAAAAATAGGATACGCACTTGTTACGTGTAATCTTTCGCAGAGGGTTGAGCCATGTAATCTTTCCTCTACCACAACTTACAAATTGGCATGAGCAGTTCAAGGGGGCACACATAATGCTTATTGTGGTTTCCATTTCGCCGTTAGATTTTCACGGCATGTGTTATCTTGTACATAATGGCAAAATGGCACTCTTTGTATCTTACTCCATTCAAGACAGACTAAAACCATGTATGTTAATTTCTTCTCCTTCCATGTGTAATTGGTGGATCCTACCTCATCACTGAACAGTCTAATTTTATACCGACAGTATTTTTTTTATACTGTCGATATTTTTTATACAATTTATTAGGTCTTACAATCTCTCAGACTTATTCACATCACCATATAGTATAATTCTTATACTACTTAACTTTATGCAATATAATTTTTATACAACATAAATTTTTCAGTGTAATTTCTTATAATATATTACTTTTGTAATATAATTTTCATACTGTATAACTTTATCAGTATAATTTGTATATTGTATTATTTTAATATTATATAATTTTTCATATTTCTATACAATATGTTCCTTAAATTGTGTTTTTGTCTTAACATTTGTTGCAACATATTTTGCAACAGCTAAGTTTTCCAGCTTATTTTTATATCATTTTTTTCTTGTATAAGACTATGACATGATTTTTAACCTTAAAAAATCTTATTTTTATTTTTATGAAATTTATCATAAAAATCATATTCAAACAATAATTCTTGTGACACGTATTTTGTTTAACATAATACTTTAATTATTATATATATAATACATTAAAAATACTCAAAGTCTTAAAAATAATCCCCGAAATAATTTTTAATAGCAACGTCATTCCTTTCCACTAGTCTTTGTTTACATTCAATTAAAAACCATCATATAGCTCGCACATGACTCATCCTTTAAGGGCAAAAAGAAAAATCAATCAACATTATTTTTATTTATAAATTTTATAAACAAACCTTGAAAATTAAAAACAAACGAAAGCACAACTTGTGAAGGGGTGGAGGTCTAGAAGTCTTGTGGGTGGCGAAATAGGTTGGAGCAGTGGGGAAGGGAGGTTGCGGGGTGGGAAGGGAAGGGAGGTCTTGACAGTTGGGAAAAAGGAGGCCGGGTGGCTGCGGCTTGGTTTTGTGCAGTAGCACAGGTGGCTTTCATGATGGCTGATGCAATGGAATTATGACGGAGTGGTGACGCTACGTGGCTCTCTAGTTGAAGTAGCGAGTGGGGCAGCTACAGGTTGGTTTTGTAGTGAAGAGTAGTGCAATGGGGAGCCGACGTGAGGTTGGGTGTTGTATTGCCGTAGGGAGGAGTGTTGCAGGGTAAGATTCGCCATGTGGGGGGTTGTCACTAGGTTGGGAAGCCGCCGTGGATGGTGTCCTTGGATGATCTGGTGGGAGGTTTGCTTAGGCATTGAACCTGGAGACTAGGGTTTCTACTTAGACGAAAAGTTGAATGGTGAAGATTAAAACAAATCAAATGCTGATATTCTTTAGAATTTCAACTATGATATTTATTTTGATTTAAAACAAGTTTTAAAGGTCAAATTTGTAATTGTACTTGAAAAGTTGGCCACATGTCATGCACATAATGCTTAAGCCCCCACTCAAGTTTTTTTGTTTATAAAACTCTTGCATACATAAATGAAAGCATTATGTTATATTATCTATATATAGATAGCCCCCACCAACGAAGATATCACTTTCTCTAAAAACTCAATAGGAATGATAGCACATAGGGAATAATTATAGTATGTTAATATGTATTTATTTTGATTAAATTTTTGTTTTAGTTATTAGCCTCCACTAACAAAAGTTTCTAGCTCTGTCATTGATTTTTTGAGTTTAGAGACTATTTATAGGATAAAATTAATTACAAAGACTAATTCTAGATAAAGAAAAAAGTTCAAGGACCATTCATCAATTTATCTTAAAATTTAAGTATGACTCTTACGTCCAAATGGTATACAACCTAGTGTTTAAACACAGGCTCACAATCATATTGATAGCCCATGAATAATCGCTCTTTCCCGCCATTTTCCTCTGTTTTCTTTTAGGACATTTTGCCTCTATTATTATAGAGCAAAGGCAAAGGAACGACATTTTGCCTTGTGTCATGTATTATTTGGCGTGTTATAATGGGAAAAACTAGAGAGTTTTGGCCAATTTAAAACTATCTTTATGGTTTAAATTAATCTCCGTTATTATTTCACCAAACGTTAATTTGAACCGCCTGCATAGCTTGAATTGACTTAAACGATTTTAAACTTACGAAACAAACGACCTATAAACGATTTTAAACTTACGAAACAAACGACCTATAAAAAGGAAATCAATAATCATCTCATTCTTAAAATCTCATTATTTTTCTTTTTAATCCTATTATTTTTCTCATTATACTCATCTACAATTTTTTTTCTTTTACATTTCGAGCTTGGAAATCATTTTTAAACAAGTTGATTTAGGAACGCAAAACACACTAAAAATCAATATAAAGAACCAAATTGAAACACAAGACATAGCGTTGAACATCAATAAAACTCTCTCCAAGAAAAATGCGTATACAAGAAACAATTCCATAAAGAATTCACAACTAACCACCACATAATAAAAACCGAGACAAACAAAACTCTAATAAATAATTACAAAAAGAAAAAAGCAAAAGAGGGAAAAATAATTCAAAAAAAAAAAAAGAATAAGCAGGCTAAAGGACGATGACCAATTATTTAATTAATAATTAAGCCGGAGGGTTGACTTTGAGCAGGTTGACTATTCACACCAGAACTCCCAGAATCTTACCAATTCCATGGCTGCAAGCTGAGAATGACGATCAAGACGATGATCAGCAGCAAGATGATGGCGTAGCAGGTCCACTTGCGGGTGTTCTTCTGGTACGCACGGGCTCCTTGGAGTCGCTCTGCGCCCGACCTGACGTACGAATTGGCCCTCGCCACGTGGCTTTCGATGTCGTCGAGCTGCTCCCCCTGCGCCTGGACCAGGACCGCCATGTCCAGGAACACCTGGTGGAGCTCCTTGAGGTTCTTCTCCATTTCCTTCACCGCGTCGTGGCGCTCCTGGATCTCCTTTATCGTGTCCAGAACTCTCCCTCTTCCTTGCTCCTGGATCGCCTTCTGCAAGAACGTCTCGCTCTCTCCTGATCAATCCAACACTTTAAGATGAAAGGAAGTTTTTATTGAAATTGGATTGATTTTGAGTTCTATGAGTGATCAATTAATAACATCAGAGGAGATTTTCTTTGAATTCCGATAAATTTTGAGCTCTATTAGTCATGGACACCTCAAATTAGAGGAATTCTGTTGAATTTCGATGAATTTTGAGCTCTCTGACTAATCATTTCTAAAAGCAGGGGGGCAAAATTTCCTTGAATTTCGATCAATTTTTTAGCTCTATAAGCAATAGAATCCTCAAGTTAGAGTAAAATTTTCTTGAATTTTGAGGTTTACGAGTAATCGATTCCTCAAAGTGATCGATTATACAAACCAGAGAAATTTCATTGAATTTCGATGAATTTTGAGCTCTATGAGTAATTGATTCCACAAATTAGAGGTAAATTTCCTTAAATTTCGACGAATTTGGAGCTCTGTAAATTCAATTTCTTGAACCAGAGGAAATCTTCTAAAATTTCGGAAAATTAACAAATGAGTTTGTGTTGTTCGTTACCTGTGGAGATGAGAAGGTCGATGGTTTTCTCGTCGGGATTCTCGCCGGTGACGGTGAAGTACCGTCGCTGCACGGTATCCCTATACTCCGACGAGATCTGTTGTCGGAGAGAATTAAAGCTCTCCATGGAGTCCTTAAGCTTCTTCCTCAAGCCATTAACAACGGAGGTCCGAGTCCGGTCGGAGGACGAGCCCGGTCCGCAGCCAGGCAAGCTCCGGTTGGCGGCGTTGGAGCGGTCGAGTGCCTCGAGACGGACCTTGATCAGCTTGGCCTTCTTCAGGGAAAGGCCGACGTCGGCGTCCATTCGAGATCGGAGGTCCTTGATCGCTTTGGCGTTGTGGAGAGTCTTGCTCTGCTGGTGAGAGGAATTGAGATTGTCGTGAAGCCTCTCCAATTCCTTGAGCTCGTCCTTGATCGACTCCACATCTTCGAAGAACTTGTCGAGATTAACTCCTCCCGTCGCCTCCGCCGCCGATGAAGACGGCGAAGACATCTCGATCACGTGGTGGTCCGGCGAGGCTTGCTCGTCCCGGAACCTAAAGAAGGAGCGGGAGAACAAGTCGTTCATGGCTGGAAATTGAAAGAAGAAAAAGAAGAAGAAGAAGATTAAAGAGCGGTTTGTTGGAGCGAGAGAGAAGAATTGAACGAGAAATGAATGGAGAGTTGTTGAGGGGGCTTTTGATGAGGAGAGAGAAAGAGGGGAGAATGTTTGGGAGGTGAGAAAATTTGGAGTGGTCAAAGACGAATAACAGAGACGGTCTCTTCTTCGATAACTATTCAGAGGAGTGTATCGGTGACTTTTATGATTGGCACTTTCCGGGAAAGAATAGAACGTTCTTTCCATATTGACTGCGTTAACGCGGGAAAGGGTCGAACCTAGGATTTTTTTTTTTTCATATTTATCTTAGGTTAATTCAATGCATATCTAGATATAATATACAGATCTATATTTGTTGATTTAACCTTTAAAATGATCACATTATTTTTAAATAATAAAAAAAACTTAACACATTCAAAACAAAAGAATAAAACAAAAACAACAATAAAAACACATAGAAGTTAGAACACCTATTTTTTAGAGTATTTTATATATTTTTGAAGTAAAAAATATTAGTATTTGTTTGTTTAACATTTTAAAGTTCTCTTATTTTCTATTCGGGGGTATTTTTGACCAGTTTTTAAGTAAAGTTGGAAAAATGATATGAAAATGGTATAAATTTATGTATTAAATCTAATTTAAATGTATACATTTGATAATATTAAAAACTAAAAATATAATGCTTGAATAAATCTAAATACATGGTATAAAAAAATAAATAATCCCTTTCTTCTCTCTCTTCTTATTCATCTCTCATTTTTCCTTTGAATTTTAAATGCAGAGAATTTTGGGGTGTGGGTAAAAAAATTAATAGTTGGGATTTCATTTAGATTTATTGATTTATCATATTTTTTTATTGTATGATTATTATGTACGACTTTTTTATAATCTTTTTAAAGACCATACTCATATTGATATTTATTCAACGTAATACAATGGTTGTAGATGTGTAGATTTGCAACATCATAAAAATCATTTTAAGTTTTTTGTTTCTATGAGTTATATACAAGTATGATCTTTTCCGAAAGACTGTAAAGCCGTATGATGTTATTTTACAACTCAAAATACGTATGGTAGTGTCATTTTTTTGAATCTTTATCATATTTCAATTTCCATCAAATGAGGGACTTTTATTTAATATCTAGGAAAAGGAAATGTTTTGAAAAAATGAGCTCGTGAATAGTTGAACGTGAGACTTTTAATCACCTTGGAATTTTGGAGTTATCTGCTTATACTTTTCGCAATTTCCATTCAATTTTCATATTGTTTAAATATTGATTAAGTTTGGATTCCAAGAGTCTTTGCCGTGTAAGAGAAGCAGATAACAGAGAGTGGAACCTTTACTCTTTTTTGAAATGTTATTGGTAAATTTACAATACGAAAAACCAGAGGCTACTTGGTGGAGTTTTAATTTGAGTTAATTATATAACTATATATCTTTTAGTTTAATTATTTTTCAATTTATTACTCTATTTAGATACTACAAAAATACCCCTTAAATTTAAAAAACTTGTTTCAGTTTATCCTCATAGATTTTTTTGGACAAAAGAAACATGAATAGAAGATAAGAATCCGTCGATTAGACCTAATTTGTTTTTAAATATATATTTCTTTGCAAATAAACTGAGGATTTACCTCTGCAGGGATAAATTGCATTCAAAAACAATGAAAGGATAAATTTAAAAATAGTTAAAATTAAAATATATAATTATATAATTAACCTTTTTTTATTTTGGTGAGATCTTCAGGTTGAAGACTGAAAGGGAAGGGCTTTTTGGTTTTGTCGTGGAGATTACTTTGTGGAGATGAATTCGTTTTAATGAGCTGAGACAGTTGGTCATTAGAAGTTTAATTCTTCGGCGGCTTTGTTGACCTAAGCCTTGAGCTGGATTATAAGCCATCGGGATTGAAAGTACACCGTACATGAACTTCTAGACAATCTTGACCTCAAAAAAAATAAAGCCAACATTAAATAAAAAAGAGATCATACCTCAATCCTAGTCAGCAGTAATATTTTCCTTTATCTTGTTATTTATTTTTTTTTTTGAAAGAAATACGGTGCTTCAAAAAACTGATAAAAACTAAAAATATTAATTTAAAATTTTAATATATAAGAGCTTCGTATTATAATTAATTTTTGTTTTTGTTGTAGCCGTTTAAAGTTACATTGTTTCTAGATTTCAACCTGAGACGTCTTAAAAAAAAAATCAAGTAAACCATCCCACAAGTGGAGATTCCATTTCCATCTCCAATGTGACTGCCCATAGCATAAAATATTAGCATGCTCCGCATGCCTTTTGTGTCAAAACTTTAACCCTGTTATAAAGATTAAAAAGAATACCATTTTTTGCATAAAATAAAAAACATATATATGTATATATATTATATTACTTGTCATAAAACGAGATATCGTTTTCTAACGTTTTCTATAGCAAGTCGATTCTCGTTTAAGGTTCCCTATTGTTCTTTCGAACGAACTGTCGAATTTACTGTTACGTTTATTGACCTAAAACAACGTAATTGTCTTCATCGTTTTGTAGGACTTGTAGAAAAACACGTAACGTTTTTCTTTATGTTTTTGTATTTGTTATTAAATGCCGTGCAATTGTAAATTTGTTTTTGTTCAATCGAAAGACATTTATCTTTTGAGAATTTTCATAAATGCCATGTTTTAAGATTTAATTTTTATAAATATCATCTGTGTTTATTTGTGGCATAATTTAATATTTAATATGAATGATAGTAGGATATAAACTATTTTAGATATGGCATAAATAAACACAATCTTTAAAAGTGTAACGTAGCATGTAATTTTCTCTTTATCTTCATATATATAAAGAAAAAAAAAAAACACACCTATCTTCTAAACGAGATGCCGTTTTATGCAAAAAAAAATAAATAGATAAAATTACTTCTACCGTTGTAGAGAAGACCGATATGCAATTTGAAAATTCGATATTTATGTCATTTCATAGACTGTATGTCGTTTTTATCTAAAGTTAATGTTGATCACTGCCCTTGGTACCCTACAGGACATGTCGTTTATTATCTGAATTTTCACCATGTCAAAAAAGAAAAAACGACATGCGGTTTAAGCTTCCTTTGTCGTTTTTCTGAGTTACATGCAATTAGTGTTAAAAGATTGCTGTCGTTGCCTAATAGAATGCTTGGCTTCCATTTATTCCGTCTAGTCCATGTCATTTAATATTTATCCCTTCAATTTTGCTGTCGAAAAGGAAACTACGACATGCTGTTCAAATTTCAATTTTTATTGTCGTTTTTAGGAACCACATGCCATTATTGTTTAAATTCTACTGTCGTTTACAAAAAAACAAACATTTTTCATTGTTGTTTTTTTTTAAAAAAAAAAATTAGTCTCTCTCAAAACAGTAACTACAATTTCAAGCTCTTTTGCATCAAGTATGTGATTATTAATCATTACATTATTTTATATATATATATATATATATATATATATATATATATATATTATATAAATATATGTGTGTGTGTAGGAATGAATTTAACGCTAAAACAACACAAGGAAGAGGACGTAAAGAAAAGAGGAAAACGAGGTTCTTGAACTAAAAAAAATAAGTGAAAAATAGAAAGAAGTCACACATAGAACCAGATCAGAAATCAAAGGATGACATGAAAAAACAAAAAGACTTAAATGAGCAATTAGTATTAGAGCATGCGTAAAATGATTGAACGAATTGGAATAAAGCAAGTAGAAACAAACGATGTGCTAAGATAGATGCTCTTAAAAGTATACGATGTTTTTGTAAGAGACATATTTATAAATAAATAAAGTGAATTTTTCATTATATTTGTGTTTGTATTTTAAATACTTTATGAATATTATTAAAATTTTATAATTATATATGTGACATTAAATATTATATATAAGTGATATACACAAGAGGATTATATTTAAATATGATAATTAAAATGATCAGTAATATATAATTAATTTTTATAATTTATTATTTAATTAAAGTATGGAATGTTTAATTGAGTGTTACTTCTGCAGATCATTTCTATTAAGAATAGAATAGTCTTATCCGAACCGTTAATGTAGTGAGTCATAAAATAAGTGCACTATACATAATGAGATTTTGTAGGATTGCGACATGATGTGATATAAACAACTAAATAATTTCCGTTAGATATAGCAAGTTCTAATCATATCAACCGATAATCATATATAAGATGATCTTAGTCCTAAATTATTAGCATATTCTTATTTATGGAAATTATGTCTTTTGATGTACTGGGTACGGATTCAAGAATCTAATCTTATCCCTTGTATTTTGGAGACATAGTGAAAGAAGTAGCTAAAAATGTTAATGTTATGAGAGGGAATCCATTCCTTCTTTAATGAGAAGTAGATAAATAATTCTTTTGAGTGTTGATTCGGGTCTTGAATAATAAAAGCGCTCAATTCATAATTAATTTCATGAATTTATTATTTATTTAAAAATCAAGGCCACTTAAGGATAAAGATGAAATTAGAAATGTTAACGAATTTTACGTAGCTCTAATTATGAATTATTTATAGAGGATAAATTTACATACAATGACTATGTCAATGAATGATTCTGTTCTTTGAATAAATTATATTTATAATTTTTAAAAGTGTAATTCTAAGTTTTTAGTGGAGTAACTTTGGAATTAATAAAATTGTTAAATTAATTAAGTTGTTAATTAATTATTAATTTTACTGGAGCTTGAAATTATAAGTCCATAATTCCTCATGTCGTTTGTGGGTTTGGAAAAAAAATCCATTTTTTTTTTTTTGCATTTTTTCTAGATTTCATTATTGAATAATTGTGGGTAAATTTTCATAAAAATTTATAGATTTTGATTTTTTATGAAAGTTTAACAATATATCCATAATTTTGATAATTTTATGAATTTTTCATATTTGAGTAGAATTTATGAAAAGATTCATAATTTTTAAATATTCATAATTTTTGGTAATTATTATGGATATTATTATGTGGATATAATTTTGTATATTTGTGTGCATATAATATTCTTATGTATAATTTGTGATTTTAATTATGCATGCAATATTAATTTGAATAATTTAGTACATTAAATTTTGTATAATTATGTGCTAGATTATGTTGTTTTGCATGTATAATTTTAATTTATGCATAAAGAATATTAGTACATAAATTTATTTTTGTTCATATTTATTTATATTGCTTTAAGTTATTTGCAATTTATTTATGAACAAAATTTAGAATAAATGTCTAGTGATCTATATAATTTTAATTAATTAGAGTTTAACCATAGCAGCTTTAATTATATAAAATTTTATATTAAGTGATTTAGGATTACATATAGAAACGATATTAGTTGTAATTTATCATAATCGATATAATAAATTTTATTCAACAGAAATTTTTATAATATTTCTATGATTAGTTAGGATAGAATATCAAATTATTTTTTAATTTATCCACAGGAATTAAAGAAAGGAACATAATTTGATAGTTTTATGATGAATTAGGTGAATCTAAATTAAATTAAAGCTTTAGCCTAGGGTTGTACAAAAACCGCCCCGCACCCGCCAACCGTCCGCCCCCGCGCCCGCCCATCTAAAAAAAAACGGGTTTACGTTAGCAACCCACTGGTGGGCGGGTTGAACCCGCCCACCAATATATTCGGTGGGTGGGTTTGGTTTTAAGTTTTTGAGGGCGGGTTCAACCCGCACCCGCCCGCCTATATATTTTTTAAAAAAAACTTATCATTTATTTGATTTTGTTCTTATTTTAGAGATGATTGAACAATCCAACACTTCAAGCATAGGCTCGGCTGTCTCTTGACATATTAGAAACTAGAAATTCTCCTATTATTTTATGAAGTGATCAAAATTCAAATCAAGTAAGTTAGTAGAAAAAGCCCTAAAAGAAAAAGAACACTTGACTTTGTTCATCATTTCATTTGTAGTATTCTATTATTTTCGAACCCAGTGAATATGTTTTAATCTTTATGGACTCTTGACTTTGTTCATCACTTTATATGTAGTTGATGTTTCTTGTTGCAGTGAATGATTATGTTTCTTAATTTGTACTTTTGAATATGGTCACTGTCTTTAAGCATCAAACTTGTTAGGAATGCTTTATGTATTATCATCTTATATTTTCTACAAAATTTTCTTCACTTTCTAAAAAAAAGGTCCAAAAAATTACATTGGGTAATAGTATAGGTCTAAACCGCCTCAACCCGCCCGCACCCGCCCGCAACCACCCAAAACCAAACCAAAACCGCCCGCCATGTGGTGGCAGTTTACGGGTTGGTTAATCGTCAACCTGTCATCCAAAAAAATCACACCGCACCCGTCTAAAAACCATCAAACCGCCCGCCGTTCACCCCTACTTTAGCCCATAGGCAAGTTTTATGTTACTAGATTCATAATTTTACAACATGATTTACATTGGCAAAACATGACATAAAATTATTACCTTCAAATTTTATAACATGAGCACATATGTTTAATTTATTGCAATAATTTAACTTGTTAATTTGTCTGATATGAAATGGAAAATTTCCAAGCTTAAGGGTGATAACTACAAGGTCTAGAAAGAGAGGATTCTTCTTCATTTAGGGTGGATGGACATTCATTATGCTATCAGAAAAGCCGAACCACCCGTTATCACTGAAACTAGCATTTCCGATGATGTTGATCGATAAGAAAAATGTAAGCGATCTAATCGCCTCTCAGTTATATTCATAAAGACCAAGATCTTTGTTGGGATTAGGGGTTCTATTGACCAGTATACAAATGTTTGAGCACTGCTAAAGGCTATTGATAAACAATTTGAGTCTTTAGATAAGGCATTGGCAAATGCCCTTATTATGCAGTTTTCATCCATGAAGCTTACCAGCATTAGAGGCGTGTGTGAGCATATCATGCGCATATGGGGACATTGCAACCCAATTAAAGACACTTGAGATTAAGATGTCCAATTCTTTCCTGGTTCATTAGATCCTAAACACTCTTCTCCACAGCATGGTCCCTTTAAGATCACCTACAACACACATTAAGACAAGTGGTCAATTAATGAGCTAATGATCATGCGTGTTCAAGAGGAGGGGGACTGGTTATAGAAGAGGGAAAGAAACTAAATTTGACAACCCATGATAGGAAGAAGAAAGATCAAGCTAAGCAGAAAGGAAAAGGCAAGATTCCTATCCAGCCAGAAATTAAGAAAGAGTTCAAGTGCTTCTTTTCTGAGAAGATGGGTCACATGAAAAAAAACTACCCCAAATTCTGGGAGTGGCTTAACAAGAAAGATACCCAACTCTCACTTATCTGTTATAAATCCAATCTGATTGATGCTGATTGAAACACAAGGTGGATTGACTTCGGTTCTATAATCTATGTTACTAATTCTTTGCACGGATTAAAAGACCCGCGGAAGCTAGTAGGAAGTGACCAACACATCTGCTCTGGCAATAAGATGCATTCACCTATAGAGGTTATAGGAACATACAAGCTAGTCTTAAATAATGGTTTTATTTTATGCTTAAAAAAGACTTTCTATATTCCTAGTTTTTCTAGGAATCTAATTTCAGTTTCTAGATTTGTATCAATTGGATATTCCTTTAACTTTTAGACACTTCCTTCAGTTTATTTTATAATCTGGACTTATTGGAAATGGTATTTTATCTGATGGTCTTTTTTGTCTTAATTTATAAAATGATTATGCACGTTCAAAAAAATGTTGGTATAAAACGATGAGTTGTGAATGATGAGTTCTCTATGTTGTGGCATCCAAGATTGGGACATATCTCTTTTGAGAGAATCAAGAGATTAACAAAAGATGAAATACTTAGTACTCTAGATTTCATTGATTTCAATACTGGTGTGGACTGCACTAAGGGCAAGCAAACCAACAAATCAAAGAAGGGTGCCAAGCGGAGTTTTTAAATATTAGAAATCATACATTTAGATATTTGCAGTCTAGACATAGACGCGTACCGTCAAAGGTACTTCATCTCTTTCATAGGTGACTCATCACGATACATGTATCTCTATTTACCTAACAATAACAACGAAGCACTAGATGCTTTTAAAATCTTTAAATCGGAAGTAGAGAAACAATGCGGCAAACAAATTAAAATTATGAGCTCAGATATAGGTGAGAAATACTATGGTAGATACACTGAGAATGGACAAGTAGCTAGTTCGTTTGTAAAGTTTCTTGAAGAACATGGGATTGTTGCCCAATACACAATACCTGGTCCTCCAGACTAGAGTAGTGTAGCTAAAAGAAGAAACCGAATACTGTTGGATATGGTGTGCAGTATGCTTGCTAGCTGCATACTTCCTGAGTCTTTATGGACTGAAGCTCTTAAAACGGCAGTGAACGTATTGAACCGAGTTCCAACCAAGGTCATCCTAAAGAAGCCTTTTGAGTTATTTAAGGAATGGAAGCCAAGTCTACGACATGTATGTGTTTAGGGATGCCCGTCTAAGGTAAAAGTTTACAATCCATAAGAAAATTAGCAGTTGGACCCAAGGACTATTGGTGGGTATTTCATTGGATATGGTAAATGGTCTAAGGGATTTAGATTTTATTGTCCATCAAATACTACTAGGTTTATGGAATCAAGGAAAGCAAAATTTCTTAAGAATGACTTGATTAGTGGGAGCAACTGATCCTAGAACACTATTTCTGAGAAAGATCATATATATGCTTAACCTTCCATTTCATATGGTAGAGTGAATGTTGTACACGATACACCTAGATTTCAAATGCATGATAAACAACAACCAGTCATTCAAGTTTCACAAATTTCTAATCAAGAAGTAGTAGATCCAGCTGAACAATAGATACAACAACCTGTTAAATAGCCTGCTGAACTACATTCCCCTCAGGAGAATGTTGAACCAACATTAAGGAAATCTGCTACAGAAAAGGGATCAGCGATTCCTAGTGACTATATTGTGTATCTGTATGAGTTTGACTACAACATTAGAGTTGAAAATAATCCTGAAACGTTTTCACATCCATGAGTTTTAATGAATCTGACTTGTGGTATAATGCCATGAAAGATGAAATGGGTTCTATGGCATCTAATGGAGTCTAGGATCTCATTGAGTTACCTAATGGTGTAAAATCTATTGGATGTAAATAGGTCTTCAAAACAAAGAAAGACTCATTGGGCAACTTTGAGAGACATAAGACAAGACTCGTTGCCAAAAGATTTACTCAAAGAGATGGAATCTACTACACGAAGACTTTTTTTCCTATATCTAAAAAGGATTCTCTTCGTGCTATTATGGCATTGGTCACCCATTTGATTTGGAATTATATCAAATGGATGTGAAAATGGTGTTTCTCAATGGTGATCTAAAAAAGTGGTTTGCATGAAACAACCAAAAGGATTCTCTTCTAGTGATGGTGAGCATTTAGTCTACAAGCTTAAGAAATCTATATATGGATTGAAACAAGCCTCTCGTCAGTAGTATTTGAAGTTCCATGATGTTATCTCTTCATTTGGTTTTAAAGAGAATATCATAGGTCAATGTATATACCAGAAGGTCAATAGGAGTAGGATTTGTTTCCTTGTGCTAGATGTGGATGACATATTACTTGCAACTAATGATAAGGGGTTGCTATATGAGGTGAAGCAATTTCTCTCAAAGAACTTTGATATGAAGGATATGGGCAAGGCATCTTATGTCATTGGCATTAAGATCCAAAGGGATAGATCTTAAGGAATTTTTGGTTTGTCTTAAGAGACCTATATCAACAAGGTTCTAAAGAGGTTTCAGATGAAGGATTTTTCACCAAGTGTAGCACCTATTGTGAAGGATGATAAGTTCAATTTGAACCAGTACCTGAAAAACAAGCTCGAACAGGAACAAATGAAAAACATTCCTTATGCTTCAGCCAGTGGAAGTTTAATGTATGCTCATATCTACACAAGACCTGAAATTGCATTTGCTATTAGAATGTTGGGCAGATATCAGAGTAACCCATGTGTTGACCACTAAAGAGCTGTAAAAAAGGTGATGAGATACTTTCAAGGGCTAAGGATTACATGCTCATGTATAGACGGACAGACTTTCTAAAGGTGATTGGCTATTCCAATTTAGAATTTGCTGGTTATGTTGATTCACAAAAATTAACATCTGGTTATGTTTTCGTGTTTGCCGATGGAGCTGTTTCTTGGAGGAGTGCGAAGCAAACTCTGACTGCTACCTCTACTATGGAGGCCAAGTTTGTTTCTTGTTTTGAAGCTACTTCGTATGGTGTATAGTTGAAGAGTTTCATATCTTGGCTTGGAATTATGGATTCGATTTCTAGGCCATTGAGAATATATTGTGACAATTCAGCTACAGCATTTATAACTAAGAACAACAAGAGCGGTAAAAAAAGTAAACATATCACTACAAGAAAAACTACATTTAACGACATATTATTTACGACATGCAATTTTTTGATGTCGTTGAAAAGTACATATAACGACATCTCCAATAAACCTATCTTTAATGACATTTAAAACTATAATTAACGACATCTGTAGAGACGCCGTATTAAAGGTCTCCTTTTAACGACAATAGTTTAGTGTCGTTAAATTATTTAACGACAAGTAGGAGGTGTCGTCAAAGTCTTAGAGATTTTATAACACCTTTTATAGACGATATTGGTCAAGATGTTGTCTATAAGGGTTGTTGTAGAATCTCCAAGGTTTTGACAACACCTCCTACTTGTCGTTAAATAATTTAACGACACTAAACTATTGTCGTTAAAAGGAGACCTTTAATACGGCATCTATATAGATGTCGTTAATTATTGTTTTAAATGTCATTAAAGACATGTTTGTTGGAGATGTCGTTGTATGTACTTTTCAACGATATTTAAAAATTACATGTCGTAAATAATATGTCGTTAAATGTAGTTTTTCTTGTAGTGATATCGACATTAAATATATAACCGTAAAAGAATGTTTTAAATCTAAAACAGTGGTCATCGAATACGTTAGTATTGAATTGATCATAGCTAATCCTTTGACTAAAGGCATGCCACCGTTCAAATTTAAAGATCATGTATATAGTACGGGACTTGGTTCCACTTTGTAATTTTCGTTGTAAGAATGACTTTATTTTTAATAAAACTCTATTTCAGTTGTGATATTTTCTTATTATTGTTTTGTGCGCAGATTTATTTATTTTGAGAAATATCATTAAGTTAGGACCTAGAATAAACATAAAGTTTATTTATTAAGTATAAAGAAACATGATACATTGTGATAAATGATAGATAATACTCGTTCTTAAAAGTATCGCCATGATTCATGTGTTTTTTTCTTACTGTAGTAAATAATGAAAATTATGGACTAAGTAGGAGAATGTAATGATAATTATTATTAGAGCACTATACTTGTAATATGTGTAAGTGATCAAAGCACTAAGGCATTATCATTATGTTAGTTAGTGGCCCATATTCAGTTTAATGCTTAGAGTACTTCATTATTTTTCTCTGCCTTTTGGATTTTCTGTGTGATGGACACAGTATGCATTCGGGACAAAAACACAGAGGTTTGCGGTCCCGAAGCCTCTTGATCACTATTAGAATTTTACACCATCACTTGAGTTCAAGGAAGGCTTAGAAGCTCTCCAAACCGAGGTTTAGTTGAGGAACGCAGCGGACGCTTGAAAGGCACAGTAGCATTCTTGGACTGCACAATGACGGATTGCAATGGCAGGAGGTTAATAATTTTCACATTTCCGCGTTTTTTATCTTTATGCTTGCTGTATATTACATATTAGATTATTAGGAGCTCTAACATCTTGATCTTCAAATTTTTCTTCAAGCTCTTTTGAGTACGGAGAGGAAAGAATCAAGAAGTTGCTGGTTATTTAATTTCATCACGGCTTTTGTGAATTGAATTCTCTGATTATCTGATGGAAAATGGGCTTTTCTTTTTACTGGAAACGCAGAAAATAGAAGAAAAGCTGAGAGGTGGAGAACATGAAAGAGAGGGAAGCAAGAAGGATTAAGTCTCTTTTGTGGCATTATATGAGTCAAAAGGTTTTGTCTAAACCAAGAGTAACAAAGCTTGTAGATAACAATGGAAAATTCTTGAATGCTTTCAACAAGAATGGCTACGTGAACAGGCAGAAAAAAAGTTGTGTTTAAAGTTCTCGTTGATTTATTATTATTTCTTCTTATGATTATTTACTTGTAAATTGTGACTCTTGTCCTTTTTCCTGTTTGGTTCCACGGAAATTAAAGATTTTATGAAACTTGTTTTACGTTAGTTTCTCATCTGACCTTTTTTATTTTTAAAAAAGATGGAACAGAGAACCAAAACTTGACTTTTTTAAGCCTAATAGTCTTTAAACTTTGAAATTTCCCGTGGACGACCATTTCATTTGACCTTTTAAAAAAAAAAAAAAAAGACAGAACTTGGCGGGTTTTAAAATGGAATCTAGCAGGTTTTGCAATAGAATCTAACGGGTTACATAATGGATCCTAGTAGGTTACTTAACGGAACCTGATGGGTTTTGCCATGGAATTTAGCAGGTTTGGAAATAGAACTTAGCTAGTTCCATTACACTTCGACACCTGGCGATTGGAGACTGTCGGTGTTTCTTTGTTTCAAAAAAAAATATGTTGGAATCTGGTAGGTTTCACTTTAGAACCTACCAAGTTATAATCCAGCACCCGCGTCAGCGACCGAAAATGGTTGGCGCTTCTTTGTTTCAAAAAAAAATGTTGGAATCTAGTAAGTTCAACTTTAGAACCTACCAGGTTACAATCCGACACCTGTGCCAGCGACCGAAGGCTGTTGCTGCTTTTTTGTTCTAAAAAAATATGTTGGAATCTGGTAGGTTCTAATTCAGGACCCCGCGCTGGTGATTGGAGGCGGTTGATACTCCTTTGTTTTAAAGAAAATATGTTCAAATCTAGTATGTTCCATTTTGAAACCTGGTAGGTTCCATTCCAGCATCCCGCGCTGGTGATCGGAGGCGATTAGTGCTTTTTTGTTTCAAAGAAAATATGTTGGAATCTGGTAGGTTCCATTTTAGAATCTACAAGGTTCAAATCTGGCACCCTGCGCTGGCGATCGGAGGCAGGTTCTGGCGAGTTCCACAATGAAATCTGGTGGGTTTTAAGATGGAACCTGGTAGATTTGAACAGGTTCTTGGATGGAACCTTGGATGAAACCTGATAGGTTCTATTTCAACATCCACCATGAGTAAGTGGAAGAAAGGATGAATTGGTCTTTTAATAAATCTTTAATTTCTAATAAAAGGGTATTTTTGATAAATGATTTATTGGAGGGCATTTTAATAAGGTTGTATATTTGAGAGGCATTCTTATAAGTCGCCAAAACAATTACTACCGGAAAACAAGGCTTAGAGGTGGGCCCAAAAAGAGGACATCTAAGTGAGCATATCGTCACAAGTACCCCTTTAGGCGAGTTTTCCCGGCGACATCTATTCTATCTGAATTGTGGGGCAACGTCTATTCTATTTTTAGACATCGCCTACCAAACAGACAATGCATAAAGTTCTTTAAAAAAGAAAATCAGAAGAATGAGAAAACTCCAGTAAATTCATAAAACGTCGATCTCATCTTCTCGTTTATTAGAAAGTGTTGTCGTGGATGTGAAAACTACACGTCGTTTTTTCTTTTGACTTTCAGGAAGTAAACGACATGTAATTAGGTAATGGAGGTTGTTTGTCCAGATAATGGGCGGTTAACTTTCCTGTTATTTCAGTAACGGCATAATACCTGTCGTTTATGTAAAGAACATTTTGTCCTTTATTTTAATCAAATTGTTGTCGTTTTGATGAAAACTACATCTCGTTCTGTGTTTGACGTTTAATTCAGTAAATGAAATGTCCTTTGCTTGCTGCTAATGAAACTGAATTTACAATAGAACTTTCAGACTTTCAGGCATGCAAGTCAATTAATGTCAATTATGGGATGTGGGCATAATCTGGTCACCTGGCATAATTAATAAATTAATAAGTTAGATTTTCATTTGTACTTGAAACTTTTTAGTCTCTAAGAACTACTATTGTTTTGACATTATTTTGGCTAGAATGTAGAGAAACTACGAGTGACTTGATCTCTTAATTAGCAACGTGGGCAGTCGCAAACAAAAATTATTATGTTTTTGGTTTCTAAGATTCGTTGCAATCATTATGAAAGAAGATCTTATTCTTTTGACATTGGAGTCATGAATAATTCTGACGAAAACTTGATAATAATTCCTCAAAAATCACTCTTGTGGGAAATCTTTCAACATCTCCAAATTAATATTGTTATGGTTTAGTAGTTTCCAACTCTTTCAGATTGGGTTAAAGTTAATATATTTTCCACTTGCAAAGATATATTTTAAAGTGATAGGGGCATCTCATAAGTTTTTTTCTTTCGTATAATTTTGGATTTATGTATGAATTTCATTCGAGAAACAAAAAGGAAATGTCTTAACATTGCACATTACACACATGATCAGTATCTCTTCCTCTCCACTCTTGTATAAAGAAAACAAGATTAGTAAATTTTGCACTATTTTACTATATGAAAGGAAATAAGAGAAACTCCAACTTAAGAAGCTTCCACAAGAATTGATAGAAATTTGTGCTTGCTTCCTGCATATATGAAAAAGTCAAACTATGAATATTGATCAAAGTCAACTAGGACAAAATGTACTTGACAAGAACCTACAAATAATTACCTTGCTATAATTTTCTTTGTCTAACTTCCTAGCCTGAAAGAGGACAACAAAAAAAAAGATCGTAAAAGTGTTCTTTTTTGTTTAATTTAACTAAATTGCCACGATGCTTATGATTTAGGGACTAACAGTGTCAATTATTTTAATTTAATTATTTTTTTTAATTTATGTACGACAAACCTGAAAAAGTAACCACAATGCAAAGATTGAATGAGCGGGCAACATCAAGTAAGACTTGAAAGCCTGTAAGCAAAAAATAAAAAGAAATTGTTTATCAGTTCTTATTCTCCCCATTTTAACGCGAAAATATATAGCAAGCAATAAAAGGGATTCCTAATTACCTACTTTATTAGTAGGAAATATAATTCTTATTCTTCACTTAAACAAGGATCGATTGAAGAAAAAACAAAAGAGAAAAGAGAAAAGGAAAAGGAAACTGCGATGAAATCCTTCTAAAAAATGTGCAAAAAATATAGTCCTTTATTTTATGTCTAATTTTTGCATGGTACATAGTCATTTCCTTGGGTAGATCTATGATTGTTCTCACATATTAGGAGTAAATTCGTGATTTACTTTTTTTGTAAATTATTAATTTACCTTCTGTAATTGATATACTATATATAAGAATATATTTTTCTTTAAAAAAATTGTCTAAATATATATACATATATATATATATATATATATATATCTCAAATATTTATGCAAATTTTTCTCAAAAACATATAAATAAGTTTCAAGGAGAAAGAATTAATTACCTGAGGCATGTAAATGGTCGCCATTATAGCTCCAATGTAATTTATGAGTAGCATCCCAGTGCAAAAAAAAGCAGTGTTTCTAAGTCCGAATTTTGCAGCAAATGTTCGAATGTTGTGCCTGTAATATTGTTATATATTGTACTTTTAAATTATGCTAAAGATAAAAGATGATGGCAAAAAAATTTATCGTTATCAAAATTGAAAATTTGAAGACTTTGTGTTCTTGAATAGATATATAAATAAAAAAAAAAAACTTACTTCATGTCACCTTCAACGTCGGTGAGATCTTTCGCGAGGCAAATGACCGCCCCAAATAATGCACGAAAGATGATGATAAAAGCAACTGGGGGACTACAGAGCAAATTCAAATTCAAAAACGAAATTTATTAGGAAAATACTAATTAATATAAAGTCTTTGTCTCTTTAGAATAATAGAGAACAAAGAATTAAAAAATATATATTTGGTTTTATATGTAAAATTGTACATACCTCCACCTAAATGGAAGTCCAAGGGAAGCTTTAGTAGCATAAAGTGTACCGACATTGCGAAATATCGAGATCTGCACAATTTGCTTTGTCTATCAAATTTTATGATCATTAATTTTTTATTTTTTATATTTTTTTCCTTCAGAAGAAGGATTACACTAGATACACGACATGTCGATATACGTAAACAACAATGTCAAAAATAAACGACAACAAAATGAAAACCAGGAGACAAGGGCTTCCAACACGAAAATATTTCTCCACTACGTACGTCACCTTTTTTAAAGCCAAATAAAAGGGGGACGAAAGAGGGAAAAAAAAAGAAAAAAAAAAGAGAGAAAAGAAGCCAAATAAAACAATGTTTTTCAGACAATATGTAATGTAACTTTTCAAGCCCTTTTTTTTAATTTTCAATGACCCAATAAAGTTTATATATCGAAGTATAATTTCATTACAAAATTCAGAGGATGGGAATAAAATAATACCAAAGGAAGAAAAAATCATGTTGCGAGAGAAGATCTCTTGAATCTGATGGGAGGAGCCGAATAGAAAGTCGCAATGAAAAGGCCAAGACAATAGAGAGAAATAGTGATTAGGTCGGCGTTCATCAATGGCAAAATCCACAGACCGGCAAGTGAACTAAGTATAGTCAAGAACCATACTTGTTTTATTGAAAGATCCCCTGCTGGTATGGGTAAATAAGGCTTGTTGATCCTGAAAATATAACATAAAGACAAGACAAGCTAAATAACTTTTTGTTAGAAAGAAAAAAAAAAACACTTTAAACTTGCAGATTAAAATACTTTTGCACGCCACTTTGATTACTTTTTTTGAGAAATTAGTGAAGGTGCAATGAACACGAAATAAATTACTTTTATTACTTTGATTCCTCAATATATTTTTTTTATTATTATTAAAGGACATATAGATATGCATCAAAATAAAATTTTAAATCTGATTACACGCACACACACATATATATACAGATATTTGAAAGCATACCTGTCAATATCGGCATCATAAATATCATTGAGTCCAAAAGCATAAACATTCGCAAGTATAAGAGCAATTAGTCCAGGAAATGTCTTAAACATCAGAGACCATTTAAATAATTGTGGATTTTCGACGAAAACTCTTGCAAACAAGCAACTGCCACAAGAAAAGAGGCAGCATCCATATATATAATGAATCACGTAAATTTAATATTCCAAGCTGGGCTAGAAATTAAAAAAAAAAAAAGGACAAGTTTTTTTTTTTCTATGTAATTTTCTGTAAAAGGTTTACTCACATGGACGACAAAATTACTTGATAAATTGCATAGGGCCTCAAGAATTTATAGAAAACGGATCCAAAACGTGATGCTTTGGCAAGTACTGAATTGGAACTAGCAGGTTGAGGAACTTGATGAGCACTTGCCTAGCACCGAATTTAATTCGCTTTATATATTAGTTGAATAGAAAAACCAATTGAATTATCGAATAACAAGAGCACTTCAATTATTGGTACTTTATTTTATTAAATGTGTGTTAGAAATTTGCAAGTAATAATACTTGGTTGATACATAAGGATTAAGGATACATAGCAATCCAAAAAAGTTGCATTATTCCGTTACTAAAAAGTAAACGTACCATTTCAAAAAAAAAAAAAGGAGTAAATGTATACGCACCAAAAAAAAATGTAAAATAAACAATATATTTGTTTGGAAGGGAATATAGACAAAAATTGAATTGCTCTAATATTCAGAGTTTGAATTGATAATTCAAACCGATGATCTAAACGATGAACACCCGAAAAATATACCTGGATAGAGTTACGTTTGTGTTGGCTGTATGATAAAGATTTTGATAACCTGCTTTGGTCATATAGCCTCAGTACTGGAATATTGATCAATTTTTTGGTGGAGCATTTTGAAGGAAAGTCTGAGGATTTTATAATATTTTGTGTTGTGGGCTTAATAGGTATAAACCTATTATTGTCATAAGAGGAGGCCTTGCAAGGTCGACCAATAATGGATGGCCTTCCAAATGAAGAGTGAGAGATTATGACCTCCATGGCTAAACAGGGAAACACAGAAAGAGAGATAAAGATAAAGGGAGAGAGAACAAAAGTGCTTCAATTTCAATAGGAGCATGGTTATTATAAAGATTATTTCCTTCGTTAATTAGTTTGTTGGCCGGTCTACTTGTCTTATAAAATTAATGAATTGACTTTTCTTCGGATGATTATCCCAATAGTTAATATATAATCCCCCACATGTCGGCCACTCACCTGAGCAGCTCCGGATTCTACACGCTGATGCCCAGATGTGAATCTGAGTTGGTTTCTCTACTTATTGATTGTTTATATGATTATTGTCGATTTAGGATTATGACCAATCAAAATGTGTTTGAGATAACGTGATAAGAAAGGAGGGGGAGAGAGAAATTAAAAAAAAAAAGGGAAAAATAGGAGAAAACACAAGTTGGGTTTTTGTGGAAATTAAGTAATGGGTGAAAGAAGGCAATTGCAAGTTTAAAATGTAGAATAAAAATTAATAGCATATTTTTTTAGGTGACAAAATAACAATTTTTTTTAATTTCGAAAATGCTCCATCCACACCAAAATCCCCCAAATTCTCCCCTAAACTAAATCCCCATTCACATTGGAAAATTAGCTTTGATGGTGCCACTTGTCATCCGGTCCCACAAATCTATTGAAGTAGCTGGAGCCGCTCGATGATCCAGCCTAGACAAGATCGAAGCTATCATCAATCTACTGTTGCCAATGATCGAGTAGCATCGCCTATATATATATATATATATATATATATATCCAACTCTTGTCTTCCATAGCGTCGACGATGGCGTGGAGCTCGCGATCTTCTGATCTCTCAAGTTGCTTCGTCTTCAACGGCGACAAATGAAGTTGTGAAGAAGTTTGCAATTGTGGTCGGGAAGAAAGGCAATCGACGACGTGCAAGGTGAAGAGGAGGAGGGAGAGGAACAGAATGGCTGCTGATCATCTCATCACAAAGAGAAGGAACTCGCTGTCATGCCAAGAAGTCGTTGTTGTGCCGTTGTCGCCGGAGGGAGAGGGGGAGGGAGCAGAGAGAACATTTTCTAAATTGAGATTAGGGTAGAGGGTAGGGTTTTTCAATTACATACTCAAAACGTAAAAAAAAAAAAATAAAATTGTTACTTTTTTACAAGTTAATTAATAAGGTTATTTACTTAAAAATATGTTACTTAGGACAATTTCTATTAAATAATTACAGTTGAAGTAACAACTTAATAGAAATGAATTATATAACATTGACATTAAATAGATAGCTGATGCATTATTTGGAAACAATTAAATTTTTTTTATACAAGGGGAGGAGGAATATCACTACATTTGAGTGGGGCTAGACGTGACTTGAACTTTCAACCTATGGTTGGGGTAGAGAGACAACCAACTAAATTGCCCCTCATTTGTCGAAAACAATTATTTTTCTACTCAAAAAATTAATTATAAAAGAATATTATATATAAAATTAAATCACAAATTTTCAATAAATTAACACTAACAATCTGATCAAATTAATTAATCATAATTAATTTAAATGGGTGTTACAGATCTCTGGATGGGGTATGGGTGAGTAAGGCTTGTTCACTTTAAAATAGAACAATTAATTTGCATGCAGCAATGTTTACAAAATCATCTTTTTCCCAACCACATTGACATTGTTAATAAACTAGTCCTCCACAAATTAATTTCTATACTCTAAATATTTTACTAAAAAAGAAAAAGATCCACAAATCCTAATAGCACTAAGGGCTTTGTCATGCCCCGGAATACGGGAGGTGACGTAGCAGATTATTTAAATTAATTAAAAGAGAATTTAATTAGAAATTAAGAGTCTAAGGGTTTGAATTAAAAATAAAATGTGAAAATTTAAAAAAAAAACCATCACATGAAAATTTAATATTGAAGAATAAACATAACGAATATGGGTTCCACAAACCCACAACTTGTGCACACACATGGTACTAACAATATCATAAATACAATCACAGTCCAAGTACAAATAAAGTTAAGACCTTACATGCCTTGATTTAAATAATACAAATTAGTCTACTAGTCCCTCTATTGCTCTTGGGTCCTGTCCGTTGAATCTTCTCCAAACCTAAATGAAAAACCACCTAGAGGGGGAAATTTAAAACAAATAAAACATGAGCGAAAGGCTCAGTAGGACTATGTTTCATAAAATAATTTAATTTAAAAAAACATTTCATTATCCAGGAATCATTTCAAAGAAACCTTAAATAAATAAATAAATAAATAAATTTGAGTAAAACCGTCCTTACACAGAACAGTTTACTCGTACAACCAGTAATATCATTTTTTCTTTCCTAGGCAAACCATAATAATATCACCACCGTAGTGGCCCAACTGGGTTTCGGGACCTGCCCCCAAGGTCGATCGCTACACGACCCGATCTCTGATATAGCATCATGCCTATATGTTTATTATCATCAACATTCAAAACCCAATTACCGAGTGTTGTCATTTACATTTATTATGAAGTCCGTTTCAGTTCACGGTATATTAAAATATAACCGATAAATTCATTTTCAAACAACCATTGAAAACATTTTAATATAAATCTTTTTCAAAGCCAAATCATTTTGAAACTAGGCTACCAAGGAATAGGGTAAAGTACTACCTCAATACGCGTACCGGTGCCTCACACCGTAATCCCGGTCCGCTATACATTAGCTCCGCGAAACCACGAACGATCCTAGATACCAACTAAGTTGATTAATATCTAGTTCAAGACATTTTGCGTTATTAAATCATTTCATTATGTCCTAGTGTGCCATTTATATCCTTAGGATCATTTTATAAGGTTGGAATTTAAATCGGGGTTCAAAACAATAAAAACGAGTGAAAAATCATAAAATTTTCTATGCTTCGGCCGGCCTACTGGACTCCCTGTTTCGGCCTGCCGAACTGCACAGTTCGGCCTGCCGGAAGCCAAGTTTGGTCGGCCGGTCATTTCCCCAGGTTCGGCCTGCCGGACAGATGAACACCGGCCTACCGATCCCTATTTCGGCCTGCCGAACACGTGGTCCGGCCTACCGAACTGGAAAAACATAGAAATCCAGCCACGGGTTTTCGAGTCCCCCAAAATCTAAATCTTGATTCTAACCTGTTTTTCTCAAATCCCAGGCATGGAAAACTATCATATTTGATAGAAAAACATACTAGGATACATTTGGACTCATTTAAGCAAGATTTAAACTCAAAAATCTCAAAAATCTGAAAATGGAAAAATGAGGAGAAAATGAAAAATCTTGAATCTAATCCGTTTTTCTTCAATCTAAGCTTAGATTCTAGTTGTTCTAAGTTCATTTAACTCAAATCAAAGGTTTTCTAATGTCAAACAAACCTAAATTTTAAAAATACACAAAATTGAAAAATTTGGAAAAAGTTTAGAAATTTCAAAACTAACCTCGAATCAAAGCTTCAATCCGCATTCTCGGTTACCAAATCACGTTCCCGAGCTTCCTCATTGCTAACCCGAAGCTTGGATTCGAATTTCGATTCAAAAATTTGAGAGAGAATTTGAAAGAGAAGAGAGAAACCGAGAGAGAGTGAGATCAGGGAGAGTGAGGAGAGAGGAGGGAAAAAAGAAATAAATAGAGAAAACGGTGGGCGGTTTTACTGTGCGAAAATCAAATGCCACCCATGGTCTTGTAAAACGAAATAGTCTTTTAACATTTTACAAATTGTTGTGTTTTAAAACTCAAAACATTATTTTAAAACAATAAGAAATCATTTGAATTCATCAAATTAACAAAACAACCAAAAATTTAAAATCCAACCAGGTAATCAAATTAATGTTGAAACATTAATTATGACACACTAATTCATCACTTACATTACAATAACATTAAATAAATTTCAGGGCGTTACAGGCTTCTTATAAAGTTGTGGATTGTGCCGGCAATTCTCATCATCTCACACCAATATACAAAGTCTTTTTCACTTTCACGATCAAGTTTTTATCCTCTCTCCTTTCACTTTTCCCTCTTGCCAAACAAGTTCCTAAAAAAAGGGAAAAAAATGAGGAGCCCACCTGTTTCTTTCATTTCCCATATGATTTTCCCATTATCATATGATAAGTTGAGCAAAATGTGGAGTGCAATAAATTTTGTCTGTCTTCGAAAAGTTTACTTTCCTAATTATGTGATTATTTCCATTTAATATAATTAGTTCTGATCTAGAATTATTTGAAGGTCGACGAAAGTGATTGTGAAGCCCCTTGATTTTATAGTTTCACGGCTGAATCACGTGTCCATACTATAATTCGGACAGCTATTCCTTGCATATATTCTAACTGGAAAAATCAATTAATGCCGTATGATCGTGATTTTGAAAAACCTTTTTTAATCCAAATGGACTACAGCCTGGGCGGCCCCTCTGGGACCCAACCGGTGAGGACCACTTCTGTGAAGACCCAGGCTATAGCCTACTCGAGCCAAATAGCGGTGCTTAAAAAATATATATATTTGATCATGATGTCTTAGAGTTTGGCCAAAGAAAAAGGCTGGCACTACTTCAGTTTCATTTTCATGTCCTAATTATGTGATAGTTTTTCGACACTTGTACGAAATTAAGGAACATTATAGATAGCTTGATGTTTGCCCGAAAAGACATGTGGTGATATTTGTCTTGTAAGCTCACTAGGTTTTGAGAAAGCTATACTGGCGAATACTTGAGGTTTTTTTTTGGGCATAATGTTTAATTTACCAACGACTTTGTACTTATGCTAAAGAAATTTTTCATCGGTAGAGAAAATCATACCTTAATCCAAGTTAGCATTAATATTTCGTTTTATCTTGTTATTTATTTTTCTAAAAAAAATATGATGTTTAGAAAGGACGTTGGAACTAAAAATATTAGTTTGAAAACTCTAATATATGGGAGCTTTACGCTATAATAATTTTTTACTTTTTAGTGTAGCTATTTAAAGTTATACTGTTTCTTGATTCTAACCGAAATATAAAACAACCAAAAATAATCAGGTAAACCATCCCACAAATGGAGATTCCATTTCAATCTCCATGTGACTATCCATAGCATAAAATATTAGCATGCTCTGCATGCCTTTTGTGTCAAAACGTGGACCCTGGTATAAATATTACTAAGAATATCATTTTTTGCATAAAATAAAAAACATGTGTGTGTGTATATATATATATATATTATATTCGTTGCCCTAAAACGAGATATCGTTTCTACAGCAAGTCGATTGTCGTTTATGTTTCCTTCTTGCTCTTTCGAACGACCTGTCAAATTTACCCTCTGTTTGGCATAGTGGTGGGAACCACAGTTTTCACCACAAACTCAGTTATAAATAGTGTAAAGCCCTCACATGCTATACTAACAATAAAAAAAATTAATACAGTGTAAAGCTCTCATATGTTACAGTAAAAGTGGTTCCTACCACTGGTTCCCACCACCTTCCAAACACCACCTACTGTTACGTGTGTTGACCTAAAGCGACATAATTGTCTTCATCGTTTTATGGGACTTTTAGAAAAACGCATAACATTTTTCTTTATGTTTTGTATTCGTTATTAACAAACATGTAGTCGTAAATTGTTTTTTATTCAATAAAAAAACATTTATCTTAAGGGAATTTTCATAAACTCAATGTCTCCATGTTTTGAGATTTAATTTTTAAAAATGTCATACATGTTCATTTGTGGCATAACTTAATATTTAATATAAATGATATTGTGACATAAACTTTTTTAAGTGTGGCATAAATAAACGCAACTTTTAAAAGTATGACATAGCATGTAATTTTCTCTTTTATGTTCGTATGTATAAAAGCAAAAAAATAATAATAAAGAACACACACTTATCTTCTAAACGCGATGTCATTTTATGCAAAAAAAAAAAAAAAATTACTTCTACCATTGTAGAGAAATCCGATATGCAATTTGAAAATGCGATATTGTTGTCGTTTCATGGACTGTATTTCGTTTTTATCTAAAGTTGATGTTGTTCACTGCCCTTGGTACCCCAGAGGACATGTCGTTTATTGTCTGAAGTTTCGCCTAGTTAAAAAAGCAAAAACGACATGAGGCTTGAGCTTCCTTTCTTTGTCGTTTTTCTGAGTTACATGCAATTAGTGTCAAAAGTCGTTTATTGTCTGAAGTTTCGCCTAGTTAAAAAAGCAAAAACGACATGAGGCTTGAGCTTCCTTTCTTTGTCGTTTTTCTGAGTTACATGCAATTAGTGTCAAAAGATTGCTGTCATTACCTAATAGAATGCTTGGCTTCCATCTATTCCGTCCATTCCATGTCATTTAATATTTATCCCTTCAATTTTGCTGTCGAAAAGGAAACTACGACATGCTGTTCAAATTTCAATTTTTATTGTCGTTTTTAGAAACCACATGCCGTTATTGTGTAAATTTTGCTGTCATTTATGGAAAAACAACATTTTTCATCGTTTTTCTTCTAAGAAAGGATAGAAAAGGCAATATATGTATGTTATAATAATAATAATAACGATAATAATAATAATATTAATTAATTAACAAAATTCCCCCTGGCCTTTTGTAATTAATCCTAATAATAATAATAATAATAATACAAACAATTGTAGTAAAATAAAGATTTTGATACTTAGAAGGGAGAGAAAGGAAAGCCGTATGCAATCTCCCTCCCTTGTGAAAAAAAAATAATTATATAAGGCAAGTCATGTGATGTTTTTTATATAAAAAAAACAGCAGCAAATTTTATTAAAAACGAGACTAGAGCAAAAAAAAAATGGTTTCAAACATACTAAAACATAAAAAACTCTAAACAAAGTTAAGAAAACCAAATCAAAAGTAAACAAAACCAAATCAAGACACTTATGAGAAAAACTTTTGTCATTTTAAAATCCTCCACACTACGAGCTCTAAGTTTGTAAGACGGATTTTTCTCCTTACCGATCATGTTTTAAGTCTCTCTCAAAACAGTAACTACAATTTCTACCTCTTTTTTTAGCAAGTATGCGATTATTAATTTTATTTTGCTTCAAGGCTACGATCTTCCCAAAAAACCATCTGCAAGATCCGCCAAGATTGCTTATTCACACCTTGTGAAGTGTCCGGTTCATAAACTGTGACCATCTTTGTAATGCGAAAAATCTAGACAACCTCCTAATTACTTGAAATTTTCATAGCATCAATTTTCTTTAATTCCGCATCTGGAACTGCCTCCACGGAATCTTTCTCAACGGTGATGTTTGTTGGTTTGTTGGACAGGTTTGGGTCCTGTCTGAACTCTTTTCTAAAATAGATCTTCCAAGCAAATTTTGTTCTTGCACTTGATTTTTGTGTTAGGATTTCTTCTACAATTAGCCAAAGAGTTCTCCACAACAATACAATTGTTGCAAAAGTAAAAAAATAAAGAATTAAAAAAAAATTGAAATTCCTCTAATGTGAAAAAACAATGGCGTTCCATTTCAATCATAAGACAATCCGGAGGATATTAATTATATCTATATTGACCAAAATACGAGCAAAATGACCAACCTCACCTACCTTTTAACATGGCACGAATTTTGAGAGTCTCAATAGCCATAGTAAGATCTATCAAGGATCCCAATATTCGAATCCAAGTTCATAAAAACAGAGCCAAGCTTGAGCAAAAGAGGGGCATTGTCCATGGGGATTGCAAGTTTCACAATCCATACCCCCATGGGCCATTCCTAATGACAATCTGCTAAGTTCAAATATGGATGTTTAGATAGCCTTTTCCCAAGAAAATAAATTTCCAGCAAGAAATTTTCCATGATTTCAACGCGAAGATTTTTCAGGACATAGTGAGAAGCCGTATACGCTTAAACCCATTTTTGATATATTTGCTCATGATTCTCGACTTTAATGACATTTCCTTTTTTGATATGTTCTAGTTTAAACCAAGCGATGAAAGTAAAGAAACTTTAAGGACAAATAAACAAAGCAAAAACGACGACATAATTCCGAATAAATAGCAAACTCTTGCAAAGTTGATGCAATTATTGATCAGGGAACAAATGAACAAATAATTTTTCATTCGGTAAGTTGTTCTTACAAGAAAGAAACCGTGTCAACAGTTGCGAATTATAGAATGGAAAAACAAAATCTATATTAAAAAAAAAATGGGTGTAAAAGGTTTGGCAACAACAAGAATTCATATTCACCATTCTTATTTTTCCTTTGAGCCAGAGAAAAAAAAAATCACCTACTTTCGCTGAGCCTTTTCATAATTCCTAATGCTGTAAATAGTACATTGCAAATACTACACCGCAGATAATAATTTACAGGCCACAGATGACAAAAAAAAAAAAAAAAAAAATACGACTTCAAGATGTGTCTTCCAAAAATGGAGAAGTAAACCAGTGTAAGGCTAAAACTTCAAGCTGATTGGAGCACGGTAAGAAAATAGGGATACCCCTGGCATGTACCCGAAGACTGCCCCATTCCTTCATCGCCGTTGGGAAATAGGAGATTCCAATGCAGCAAATAGTTTGAGAGATCATATGTCCCGGGAGAAAATACACAAATCTGAAGAGGAATTTCGACCGTTGACATAGGCTTGATTTGGGTTCTGGTAGAACTCGAAGCAGACCAGATGAATGGAGAAACTGAATCGAGTGATTCGGGCTTTCCAAATCGAGCTCCAAAGACATCAGATGTGACTTTGATGTCAGTAACTAGTGAGACGTCGTGCCAACCTACTAGGTTGCCTGATGATGTTGCAGATTGATCAGAAGTAGCATCAGTTGAATTGCCTCTTGAATCAAGAGTGTTTACGTGTACAGATGCAACGGCTTTGGATGAGTTGTACATCGTCATACTTAGTTTAATTTCACAAAAGGACTCAGAGAAGTTGTGATATGTTGTTCGAGGCCCATCCACGAGCCATGAGATGGGGCTTCTGCTCGCAATACTATATTTAACCAGAGTAAAAAACAAATGTCATTATCAAAAACAAAAATTGCAAATTAAAAGATTTGGGAAAAAAGAGAAGGAAACAACACAGCAAGTTTTAGATTTGCATTCAAATCCTTAATATTGAAACTGGAACTTGCCTGCAATGACATGAATGATGAGAAAAAAGCTGCGGTGGAACAGGAGTCCCAGAATCAGGATCACTCTTCAGCAGCCGAGAGATCAATATGAAGTCAACTGTTGAGTCTCCCTGATCCATAAAAGAAATAAATGCTGAATATATTGTAAAGAATCAGGAGGATGAAAGCCAACATAATTTTACAAAAATAAGAATCTCCATATTCAAATGTCATACAGCCAAAAATCGTCAACAAATCTTTCGAATGTTACAGATATCAATCAATAACCTTCGAAATCAAGCATGACCTTCAAAATCAAGCATGACCATAATAGGACTCAGATTTCAGACTCAAAAGGGTTGATCAAGACGTAAAGTGATAATGACTGAATGAATTTTTTATTCAAAGAAGAAAAGAAATTTGTAGAACCTGATGCAAAATTTCCTGGTGCAGTCTTTCATTATGGTGGAAATCAGCCAGTGGAGAGCTAGATGTATCAAAAAGGGGTTCAGCGCTACCCTGAGGTCCAAATTTTACAACACTTCCAAGGGGCACCGGAGTAGAAGTTGTGTTGTCCTCCGAAATTCCTGATTTCCTCTTATTCTTAAAACCAAATAAGTTATTTCATCAGCTAAAATCAATACCACCCTTCAACATGAAAATGAACCCGAAACATTGAGCTCCAGTACCAACCTTAAGCATGAAAAAGCATGAGAAGGCTTGACCAGCCAGTAGACAATGTGAAGGAAAGACGGTATCAACAGGCTGAAGCAACGAGATTTCCCATTTTTCTCCCACAGAAGATAACTGATGAACCTGGAAGTTCTGTGTACCTGTCCTGTTGACAACATCCATTTGCACAAGGAACTCTTCCAATTTTGATGGGCAAGGACTGACTTGAAACGAGATGTCTAATGAAGGCAGCACCTAAAAAAATGAATTTACAATATCAGCACCAATCGGTTTAATAATAGTGTTTTGCACACTCATTCAGCAAGAGAAGGTTGATTAAGAATTAGCACATCAGAACACTATAATACGCAAGACCAGGGGTAGGAATACAATCATAGCATTTCAAAAATAGACCAAGACGATATCTTCAACAAGCACATGGATCCATCATATTGACCAAAAAAGGATGACCCACAATTTCTAGTGCCAAAGTAAGAATATGGTTTCTTAAATTGCAATATAAATAATTCAGGTTCTGATATTGAAATCCTTAGTGTGCATCTTAATACCTGCACATTATGATGCATACGTAAAGTGCGGTATCTCATAGTGCTTGATGTATCTTCTATCTCATAATATAAGGTCAAATACAAGGAAATGTTTCCAGGAACAGCAGCGCGAAACCAAAGAGGCCACAACAATGGTGCTTCTGCTTTCATTACCGTGTCCTGCAACATGAAGAGAAGAAAAACATAAGATCAGAGAATGTTGTGGATTCGTGATATGACATTGGGAAGAGAACACGAGGGAAAATTTGCATACTGACCTCTGGAAATATAAAGACAGGTTGAGATACGTTATTAGGATTTGGTTGTACGCTTTGGTGTTCAGTCTTCTTTTCTAACCAAGCAGGAAATTCCAAATCCAAACTTTCCCGACTCCCCACATTCAAAAACCTCGGATGACTGACCTTTAGTTTCAAGTTCTGCAAGAATATCAATTTATTTTTTAAAAAAATCACATAAAGGTCAATGCAACAACTTCCTAAACAATCAAGTCAAGAGGCATTCCTCCTAACTCAAATGGGTTGGCATGAATACAAATACACATTACATATGCAGCATGTTTAGAAAAATAAATACATTAGGACATTGCGCTGCAATTGCACCTTAACGCCACATTTTGATTGGTTCCTCAACTCCAGAACAAGACGACGTACATCTCCAGCATATGTACTTGTAGGTAAAGGCTGAATGAATCCCTCGAGTTTGGGTAGACTCTAAACATTGAGAAGAACACAGTAAAGTTAATCTAAAATAGTTTTCCACGAAGGTTTTTTTTTTTCATTTTTGGTGGAGATATAGAGAGAGCATGCACCTTAATCACCACAAATTTCAAATTGTCACTAGGAGAACGATTGCCTCTCCATCCTCCCTTTGCACTTTTCTTCCTCCTAGGATTCGACTCAAAATTATGGAAACCAACAACAGCACCTGACAAGTTCCACCTCACGCCAACAATCTGTAAAATGCCTTCTACTCTAGGAGTAACCGTTAGTTGCACCTGAGAAGCAAAGAAGAGCTGTCAATGGATAGAACTGTAATGTAGTACTTGCAAACAAAATATGCTGGTAAAATATGACATCGGTGGTAAAATATGACATCGGTGAAAATGCTCATTAACACAGGACGTCCTTTCTAACTCCTCTTTTTTTTTTTTTTTTTTTGCGTGTGTGTGTGGGTGGGGAAACCCTGTGAGCTGGGGTAATCGACCCTTTTTTTTTTATATATTGGGCTTTGACGGTAATAATTTTGGTAAGAGAGTTTCCCTGTAATTTTGACATAGCAAATGGTGTAGATGCGGTTCATCCTACAAAATTTTAGCGGCAAGCTTAAAAAAAAAATAATAATAATAATAATAATTGTCAACGTTGATGTTTACTGCATTGCCAAGAGTGAAGCACAAACCCTGACTATTTCACCTCCTTCAAATGAAAAGTCGACCTTTGACAAAGTAAAGATTGAATTATTATCACTCATCCCCCTGCAATAATCAAACTAGAACTTCAGCAAAACAGGCAAAGATGATAGGATCGAAAGTTGAACCAACAAAATAGAAGCATGCTAGTCAGAAAGAGACTCAGAAGTAAAGTCGACACACATACCCGCTGGTTATCTTGTTCGATTCATAATCATTTTGAATCACCCTGGCTTGGCTATTTGCATCTGCATTATATAAAATGATTAGCCTGTTTTGGTAAACGGATTTATCAATCCTAGTCTAGGAAAAGAAAAACAAAAATAAAATAGAAATGGGGGAGGGGACGACAGACCAAAGGCACATATGGAATTTACTTACCAGATTCTGTTTCATCAGAACTTGCAGAAAGCTCACACAGCAGGGAAACACCAGATACAGAAATGGGAATTTGCAAAGGGTTTCTAAATTCGATGTCAACTCTTACCGCTTCTGCAAAAGGATGAAGCACATTACAATGCACACATGCAAATAACACATTTGTACAGATAACTTCTTCAAGTCCATGCAACAAATCAGAGACGAGTTGCTCAAGCGATAACATCTACTGAAGGCCCGGCTAAAGCAGGATATGAAACCTAAATCTGTCTATCAAGAGATTAATATACAATATGCTTTTAAGACGTAAGAAAAAAAAGAGAGAAGAGGTTCGCTGAGAATAGGAAAGGCCATGGGGAAGATGGGAGATATTTGCAGTAAATGAACCAACATATTTATCTTCTCTGACCGATCTCATTTTTATCACACGGATCCAACATTAAATAATTGGCACTATTCATACTTAGATGTTGATAAAGAATTATAAAGAGAAAATAATAAAATCCAAGAATTACATGCAGCTATGCGAAATATTGTATCACCTACATACCTCCTGCAACACAAACATTTGATTCTTTATACTTTTTGGCATCAAGTTTTGAGTGCAACTCCAACCAATTAGTCCTAGCAGTAGACAATGATGGAATCAAATCCTCCTCCAGAGAATGCCATATGCTTTCTTTAACATTGACCTGGAATGTTTTTAGAAAACAAATACATCAATATAAGCCACCACACAAAGTGTGGGAAAGTCAAATAGAAATTCCCGTTATTCCTGGAATTATTAGTTGGCAGATTTTTTTTTACCTTAAGTTATGGGGTTTGTTATTGTTTTCTTTTTTAAAGATTTCCTAATTATTATCTAGTATCCTAAAAGTTAGGAAAACTGTTGCTTTGTAATCTATATAAGAGTGATTCTTATGTTTGTTAATAATAGAAGAAAAAGTTTATTTCTTTTTCGGTTTTATGGCATCAGAGCAAGGCTGCCTTTCTGGGTAAAATCAACCAAAACAAATCACCATGTCGACCATAGAAAAAGCCAAAACACCAAACCCTACAAGTCTTCCAGTGTCTATTACCTCTAGCCATCCTGAAAATCCTTCAATTCAAATCACCACACACAAACTCAATGGGAATAATTTCAGAGAGTGGTATCAATCTGTTTTGTGATTAAAGGCAGAGGAAAGAGGGGATATTTAACTGGAGCACCACCCGCATCGGATTCAGCCAACTGCAACGCTTGGGAAGCAAAGAATTCGATTGTGATGGCCTGGTTGATAAACTCAATGGATCAAAAGATTGGACGCCTGTATCTGTTCTATCAGACAGCAAAAGAAATCTGGGAAGCTGTGAAGGAGATGTATTCGTATATGGAAGATATTTCACAAAGCTTTGAGATTCGCTCAAAAATCCAAAATACCAGACAAGGTACATCGTCGGTTACCGAGTATTTCAATAACTTATCTGAGTTGTGGCAAGAAATCGACCTGTTTCACCATGTTACTTGGAAGCATCCGGAGGATGGAATTCAATACAGCAAAATGGTGGAAAAGGATCGAATTTTTGATTTTTTACACAGTCTTCATCAAGATTTAGATGAGGTTCGAGGACACATACTTGGGACAAAGCCTCTACCTTCCCTAAAGGAAGCATTTGCTGAGGTTAGGCGTGAAGAAACAAGAAAGAAGGTTATGTCCTCACCATCACAGAGTCCAATAGCTGACAGCCCAGTTCAAGGATCTGCGTTGGCCACAAACCGTGATAATCCAAAGGTGTTCTCTGGCAAAGAGCAGCAGTTGTGGTGTGAGCATTGTAAGAAACCATATCACACTAAGTAGACATGCTGGAATCTGCATGGAAACCCCTGACTGGAAGCCAAGAAATAAAATTAAAAAAAAAAAACAAAAAAACAAAAATGCCAATATTGTTGAGACAACTACTGCAGCTCCGAAAGCCTTCACTACAGAGGAGATGGAAGCGCTTCAGAAACTCGTGAACCCTCCACCTACAAAAAGGGAGACGACTCCTTCGAGTTCTGCAGCTTTGACAACTTAGAGAGGTATTTTCTCGTTCTTGTCACACAAAGGACCTCAGAATGCATGGATTGTGGATACTGGCACCTCTGATCATATGACCGGTTTGAAGACAGGATTAAGTAACTATAAACCATGTCGAGAACAGGTTGGAATCACAGTAGCCGATGGATCCATGTGTACAGCAACAGGAAGAGGAGATGTTGAAGTGAACGGATTAAGATTAAATTTTGTCCTTTATGTTCCTAATTTGAAGTGCAATCTACTGTCAGTTAGTAGAATAACTAGAGATCTGAATTGTTCAATAACCTTCTTTCCTTCTTCTTGTAAATTTCAGGATTTGTCATCGGCAAGGACGATTGGGAATGCTGAGGAGAGAAGTGGTCTCTACTATGTGTCAGATACTGGTTCTTCTTCAAACCAAAAGTCATCTACTGTTTTTTCATTATTTTCTGATTCTAATGTTCAGTTGTGGTACAATAGACTAGGCCATCCTGGTTTCGTCTATTTAAAACATTTGTACCCTCGTTTATTTATTAATAAAGATCCTCCGTCGTTTCATTGTGATCATTGTATTCATGCAAAGCAAACACGTGCATCTCATCCACCTCACACATACAAACCTTCTACACCATTCTATTTAATTCATAGTGATGTATGGGGACCCTCTCGTGTGTCAAGTCTAACAGGGGAACGATGATTTATCACCTTTATTGATGATCATACCCGGGTATGTTGGGTCTACTTAATGAAAGAAAATCTAAGGTGACCACGATTTTTAAGCAATTCCATAAGGTCATAAAAAACGTCTTCCAATCTTCCATACACATTTTTCGAACTAATAATAGTCGAGAGTATTTTTCTCATGATTTAAACAACTATCTTAAAGAACATGGTATACTCCATCAAAGTTCATGTGCCTATACTCCTCAACAAAATGGGGTTGCTGAGAGAAAAAATCGTCACCTATTAGAAGTTGCTAGATCTATTATGTTTGCAAGCCATGTTCCTAATTCTTTTTGGGGTGAAGCCATTATTACGTCTGCATTCCTTATCAATCGAGTTCCCACCAAAATCCTAGGATATCAAACCCCCATTAGTGAGTTATTATCTGTTTTTCCTTCGCCTCGAGTCCACAATTCTCTTGACCCTCATGTCTTCGGATGTGTAGTTTTTGTTCACAACCATCAACCAAACCGTGGCAAGCTTGATCCCAAGGCTCTCAAATGTGTCTTTCTTGGTTACTCTTCTAAACAAAAAGGCTATAAGTGTTATCATCCCCTCACAAAACGTTTTCTAGTCTCACGTGATGTCTCGTTTGTTAAAAATCAATTCTTTTATTCTCAAGTTTCTCTCCAGGGGGAGGATCCGACTCAATGAGAAAAATATTGGGATCCTATTGTGTCAATGTCAGAGTTTCTTCCCTTAGGTGTGGAACAGTCTTCCTCATCTGTTTCATCTCATCTTGAGCCAAATAATAGTGATGACTTAGGTCAAGGGGGAGATTTCGACAATGCAGGCACGAAACCAATCTTGGTTTATTCCAGAAGACCACGAACTCTGAGGCAAACCTAGGAGACTAAACCGGTGGCAGATCCAGATCCTATTGCTACGGATAGTCAAGAGCTATGTAATGAGGACAATCCAAGTGTTGAGAATGAGGAGCAAGTAGACGACCTTGATATTCCAATTGCTGTGAGAAAGGGAACAAGAACGTGTACTAAAAATCCAAGGTATCCCATTTCCAACTATCTTACCTATTCCAAGTTGTCAGGAAAAATGAAGGCGTTTGTATCCAAAGTTGATGAGATACAAGTCCCAAGAAATATTCATGAGGCTCTGCAAGATCCAAACTGGAAGGAGGCTGTGCAAGAAGAGATGAAGGCATTGAAGGAAAATGATACTTGGGATGAAGTACAGTTACCTGAAGGGAAGAGAACAGTTGGCAGCAAATGGGTTTTTACAGTAAAGTATAGACCAGATGGGACCGTAGAAAGGTGCAAAGCTACGCTTGTGGCACATGGATTCACTCAAACCTATGGCATAGATTATGAGGAAACTTTCACACCAGTAGCTAAGCTAAATTCAATCAGAATCCTTTTGTCTATTTTAGCTAATTTAGGCTGGGGACTGCATCAGTTAGACATTAAGAATGCCTTTCTTAATGGGACACTAGAGGAAGAAGTTTATATGAGGGCACCGCCAGGATTTGAAGCAGACTGTGGCTCAAAAAGGCGCGTAAGCTAAAAAAATCCCTCTACGGTCTAAAACAGTCTCCAAGGGCATGGTTTACTTGGTTCAGCACAGTAATGAAGGATCTTGGTTATACACAAGGACAAGCAGATCATACTTTGTTCGTAAAAGGAAACATGGAAGGAAAGCAGGCCGTGTTGATTGTATATGTAGATGATATAGTGATCACGGGTGATGATGAAAAAGAGATCGCGAATCTCAAGAAGAAGCTTCAAGCTGAATTCATGGTGAAAGATCTAGGAGACTTAAAGTACTTTCTCGGAATGGAGATTGCAAGGAGTCATAAAGGGATCTTTCTTTCACAGAGAATATATATACTTGATTTGCTCCAGGAAACAGGTAAGCTTGGATGTAAACCTGCTAGCACACCTTTGGAACGGAACTGGAAACAAAGGATAACAGAAAATGATCCTCCCGTGAATAGAGAGAGCTATTAGCGTTTGGTAGGGAAGTTAATCTATCTCTCACTCACCAGACCAGATATTACCTTTAGTGTGAGCATAATCAGCCAGTTCATGCATGCGCCTACGAAAAGACATATGAAAGCAGTAAATCAAATCTTGAGGTATTTGAAAGGGTGTCCAGGCAAAGGTCTGATGTTTAAAAAAACTAGAGCCAGGGATGTGGTTGGTTTCTCAGATGCAGATTGGGCTGGAGCTGTGAACGATAGTAAATCAACAACCGGATATTGCACAAAGGTGTGAGGAAATTTGGTGACTTGGAGAAGTAAGAAGCAATCTGTTGTATCTAGAAGCAGTGTTGAAGCTGAATATAGGGCCATAGCTCGAGGAACTTGTGAACTCATCTGGATAAAGAGGTTAATGGCAGATTTGAAAATACAGATAACTGAGCCAATGAAGTTGTTTAGTGCTAGTAAATCAGCCATTAGTGTGGTTCATAATCCTGTGCAACACGATAGGATGAAGCATGTGAGGATGGACAGGAACTTCATCAAGACAGAGATAGAGAATGGGACTATTGATCTGTCCTATATCTCTACTAAGTTGCAAGAAGCAGATGTTCTGACTAAAGCTCTCCAGAAGTCTAATTTTGATTCGTGTTAGCAAGCTGGGAATGACTGACATCTATTCACCAGCTTGAGAGGGAGTGTGGGAAAGACAAATAGGAATTCCCGTTATTCCTGGGATTATTAGTTGGTAGATTTTTTGTTACCTTAAGTTATGGGGTTTGTTATTGTTTCTTTTTTTAAAGATTTCCTGATTATTATCTAGTATCCTAAAAGTTAGGAAAACTGTTTCTTTGTAATCTATATAAGAGTGATTCTTACGTTTGTTAATAATAGAAGAAAAAGTTTATTTCTTTTTCGGTTTTACAAAGTATAAACTCTAAACAACAAAGAATGTTTATGATAATTCTAATAATGCGGTACCACACCAAGAAAGCAAAATACAAAGGTGTGCAGACCAACACAAAAAGCAGATTCACTATCACTTACCACCGTAGGCGATGCATATGTTCGATGATCTTCAAAAATGACCCTAAGGGAAGACATCTTAATCTCAGGCAATTGAAGTTTTGGAACTTCAAATATCTTTCCCGTTTTCTGTATTATTGGCAGTTGGCACATGGAAAACATACAGTTAACTTATGTAGAAGCTTGTTTATAATCTATATCAATTACTTACGGTAAAACTCAGATTTCACAGAAGCAAGATGCTAATGAACAAAAAAAAAATATATGAGTTGACTTTTGCAGTATGTCACTGTATTTATTGTCACAAGGGCAGTTGCATTCTTTCCACATTTCAAATAGGGAAATTAATGAATTAGGATAGACAGCTTAGTTCTATGTTTTAGAAGAACCATATGAAGATTAGAAACACATGGTATGAGTAAATGAGACCAGTGGAGGTCTGTGGGAAGGAATCATGCTGAACAAAATCAAGTCGAATGCTGGAAAATTGATCTCTTGTTGAGATTGATACACCTGGTTTGCTCATACGGACTCGCCCATAAAAATATAAAAGTAGAAAGAGGGGGGGGGGGTTGGGTTTTGGTGGTGGTGGGGGTGGGGTGTGGGGTGTGGGGGAGCGGGGCCAGCACTGGCGTCACCTGAACAATTTGAAGAAAGTGCCTTAGGAATATGTCCTGAGATGTCTTGGACTGATGACTACAGGCCAGGACCTCCAATACATGTGAGACAGCCAAGTCGTATCTTCCAAGATGAGCATACCATCTGAACCAAGGAAGTTTTATCAGAGGCTTTGCAACTTGTAGGTCATATTAAAAGGAGATCTGAAAAGGGAAACTGAAGCATCAAGTTGATACAACTTACTGTCCAATATTGAAATACACATGGTCCTTGATATGGCTCCATGTAGTTTCTCTATAAACAGAGATGGCATTTTTATACGTACGAATTGCATGTTTAATCTGGGGCGGAAAACGTAGGTCAGTTGTCAGAAAACACAACTTTTCTATTCAACTTTCACATATCTTTCTTGGTACAAGTACCTGATCACTTTTCCTATAACGCTCGCCAGAAAGGACAAGATGAAAACCATATTTGTGTAGCATAGGTGGCGTGGACAACAAGTAGCAATAAGATGCTTGCTCGAGCATTACAGCAGCGTGTAAAGGTTCCTAAAGACATCATTTGTCAGAAGCAGAAATAAAAACTTTCTTGGGCATTCACATTTCAAAGAAATTGTGCATTACCTCACCACAAATACGAAAGAGTACGGTGGCTGCCTCTCTAAATTGATCTCTTGTCTTTAACATTTCTACCCACCAAAGACCACAACGTATCGCATTCTGCTGACCGGATGGCCCAAGCTTCTGCACAAATATCAATTCAAGATAACCACACACATTGCCAGGGAGAAAAGGAGGAAAAAGACTTAACAGAGATACGGATTACTGAATAGGTAAAATTAGATACCTGTGAAGGGCATTTAATTATATGTTTTTCAAGTCTTGGACTTCCTTTTTTGCCCAAGCAGATTTCAAGATTCAGTCACACACACACACATCTCATCCACCTTGCCAATGGAAGAGATGCGGAGTACTGAATAGGTAAAAATAGATATCTGTGAAGGGTATTTAATTACATGTTTTTTGAGTCTTGGACTTCCTTTTTTGTCCAAGCAGATTACAAGAGTTGGTCACACACACACACACGCACGTGCGCACACACATCTCATCCACCTTGCCAATAGAAGATATTCACTCTTGATACTAAATGACTTTTTTATTTTTGACAAAGATAAAAAAATGAAGTTTTGATCGTTATCTCTCTAGATATTAGTCAAAAAGCCAAGTAAAAATCACATAAACAGAAAGTTGAAGGCAAACAAATACACACCAAATAAGTAGTAAATGCATTTTCCATACAATACTCTGCTTCCTTTCTCGATTGATCTAGCAAGAAATATGCAAGGCCCGTCATTTCCTGTAATAAAAAGAGAAATTCTCAAGGCCATTACACAAGGAGGCCCTCCCCATCTAGAAATTCTATTCACTCCCAAGTTAAAAAATTAGGACATGAAGGAAACGTTAAGAAGACAAGTAAAAATGACAAGAATTATCTAAAAAAAAGTAATTCGATTTTTTTCTTGCAAGTGGGGTGTTGGACTTACGACAAATAAATAAAGGCTAAGAATATTCTCTTGTTAAACAAAACAAAACTTCATTAACACAATATAAATAATTAAGTACAAATTAGCCTAAAGGCTGAGAATCACGTTCCAAATTAGCCTAAAGAAACAAAATCCTTAAAATAAAATCTCCAACTACCTGTACACCAGCATAGCGCTTCCATGCTTTATCAAGCTTGTAATCAGTTGAAATTAAGCGATAGTTCGACAGTGCGAGTTCATAATCTCGTAGCATGAAGGCATAATCACCCAACACTCTAACCTGAGATTCAATGGAGCTAAATGTGTACCTTTAACAGCAAATATGGAGACCAAATTAGAACAGGCTTGAAGGACTACAAGCTTATAACAAGTAAAATATGCGTTGCATACATAGAACCGTTGGAAGAATCTGCTATTTCGTCTTTCCCTTTTCTCCACCACAGGTTTTTAATTTGGTTTTTAAAACCCTTTCTTGTTGCAGAAACCTGATTAGAAGAAGGAAATAAAATGACGAAGAAACAAAGAAAAGAAAAAGGAAAGGTTAGAAGACTCAGAACCATTTTCTTTTATTTTAAGGAAAAGAGACTCAGAAAAGTCATACATTAAAATACAATATTCCCATCACCATGAATGCCAGCAAATAGGATGGAAATACTGACCTGTTGATTGAGCACACGTATTTTTTGCTCCATGCAAGGGATGATCTGTTTGGTTGTTAACTCTTGCATGATATCTCTCATCTGTTCCCAGTTGTAAAAATTGCATGTCAGGGTCAAAATTCTGACGTAAGCAGAAAAAAAATTGAAACATCAATATTATAAAACCATTTTATTGCATTAAAAGATGATAGCAGGAAAAAAATCACCTCATTTATATCATCAACATTGAGGAAGCAACCAAGATTCTGACTGGAAGAAGCATCAGGTTTCTGTCATTAGGGTAAACACAGCTACATCCTTAGCTAAACTTTGTCTATTAAGTAAAAATGATAACAGCAAGATGTAACATTCAAAGATGACAAAGCAACATAAACAGACTAATTAAAAAAAACATAGAAAAAAATGAAGTACTTGAGAAATAACTTACATAAAGCACCCAAGGATTATCTTGATGTACAACGGCATCTAGCGAAGAATTAATGCAGAGTAACTGGCAGTCGGAGCCAAAGGTGCTCCTCATTTCTGTTAAAATCTTGGTTGCCCTGTGAGGATAATGCCCAAGCATTATCATATCGCATTCCATTTAAGTGGCATGGAATATAATTTTAAAAAGAGAAATGCCAAATGTTAAAAAGTATGCAAAATATTATCAGTTAAAAAAGAAGTAAATCATGAACTTGCCAATTACAAGGCATATTCTTAGAGTCGAGACACCAATAAATCACGGTTCTTTTATGATACAACGGAAGCTGGCTTGTGAACTAACTGTTTCATATGCATTTGATATAGCAATACCAAATTGTCAGCAAAATTCAGTTTCCAATCAAAATCTAGATTACCATTACAATGAGGTACTCAGTTGTGATTTTCACAAAGAAAACTTATACAAAGTAAATGACCTGTTTCTTTATCAAGTTTCATTGCATAATGTACAATGCAAATTGCTAGTTCACCATAATTTATGGCACCTTTGTCCTCACCCATTCTATGTTTTTCAAGTCATCCTCAACATGTCCCTTGACAAGTGAAAAGGAACGTGATTTCTAGCATGAAATTTTAACTTTTTACCAATAAGCCTCAAATCATATAATAAGATAGTGATATATATTAAGATAATGATTATTTAGAATGATCAGAATGGATGTTATACTTCTCAGAAGTGCCATCTTGATTGTCGTGAACCAATAAATAATGCTTCAAAATCTTTGGGTCCATTGCACCATCATTAAGAAGAGAGGGCAATTTGTTGGTGTTGAAGAGATCAACAAATTGGTTGATAGGCTGTTCATCCTTTGAAGAAACGACCAAAAGACCTGCAAGTAGATTTAGGCAAAAAGGTAGAATTGAATCAAAATCAAATTCTCAACAAGATCAACATAATTGGATAACTACAGTTAATATTAGGATTCATAACAACTAGGTCTTGCAAATGTGGTGAAAAGAATAGCATGAAATATTTATTAAGTTTCAACACCTTACATGCCACAGGATGGTCAAAAGCTTCATGGTCTGAAAAGGAGGCACTATGCACGAGCTCTTTATTAAAAAAATCAAACCACAACGGTAGATTTTCCGATTCAAATCCTGCAGAGGAAAGTCACCATATATCACCAACTAAAAAATATAACTGTTGGAAAATTATTAGTATTTCATTCAATGCGGATCAAAAACAAAAACAAAAACATAGAGTTGATTACAATGTCACCTGTGCTCCCATATTTCCCGTCCTTTTTTCAGCTTTCATTTTCAACCATTAAGTTTTACATCGTAAAGTGGATGCCAGGTTACCTATTGCTGCCACATGTCCACTCTAGCTCTCTCTCCTTTTATTTGTTTATTTATTTATTACTTATTTTTTAAAACAACTAATTGCTACAAGCATCCAAGAAAGGAAACATTCTTATACTCATGTTTTTGCACTCCTTTTCTCTTTCAATCGTGTGATATGATTCAGACATAAAATTCAGTGATAAAATCATCAGTTGATAACATGAATGAAAGATATTGACCAGTAGATTCTTACCTCTTTTAGTGATCTAGGAAAAAACAGCAGGAATGAAAACCTTTCTTAAGGGATCAGACCCACCAGAGCCCATTTTTTTAGGGAGGTTGTAGTTTGGAAATCAACTTTAACTTCATAAATCTACTATATTTTGGTTGTAATTTGTAGTTAATTGATCTTTTTTAACCCTTTTTTTTTCAATTACATTCTTGCTTTGCTTTCTATGAGTAGTGAATTAGCCAATCACACTGAGGGTAAAGTTTAGATAGAACAAAACTTTTGTGAGAGCGAAAGGCCGACAGAGCCACACTCATTCCACAAGCCTAAATCGCATAGTGTCCCAGGCATTGGCATAACTTTAGAGGAGTGAGAAAGTACTTAAAATTCTATCAAAGAAATATAATACTTACTAGCATCTACATTCTCTATTGGAGGAGGATCTGAACACAGTTCAGAATCATCTTTCTCCCCAGCTTGCGTAATGACCTGTTTCAACCGCTGTCTTGCTACCTTGTTTCAAAAAGAAAACACAATCCCAAACTCAGACTTGGAGAACAGTCTATGAAAAAAGAACATATAGATTCCTATAACTAAAAACTCAATTATAGTGTTCCACTAAATAACGTACACCTAAACATGATTGATCAATTTTCTTCATTCCTTACTGTTAGTCTAAGGAACTCCAATCATGAAGACACTGGCACAATGATCATGAAAACTCTAAAACTCGTACAGATATACACAATTACAACCAGAAATCATGACTGTATCCGGTAAAGAATTTTTTTTTTTTTTTTTTGGCTATATGCTCCAAAAGCACAGACTAAATACTTTCAACGCTCAATCAAGTAAGACAATCAGAAACCTCTAAAATCTAAATCGTTTGACCATTTGAATGCTAGAAAAATTGAAGTAAGTAAACCTAAATGGTAATCATTTGGAAAACGACTCTTCATTTCCAAGGAAGCTATTTCCAATGAAGCCAAAAAGGGAAGTAATTGTCGGCAAAATCGAAGCTTTTTGTTTCCTCTATTAATCATTCCCTTGAATTTCACATTAACAGAATCGACGTCTTCAGCAATTTACCTCCAAATTCGGTTGCCGAATATCCGACGCATAAAACAATCGTAATCTGAACTTTTGAAGCCTATAAGGTTGATCACTAGCTGTCCGTACAGGTACTGCAACAGAATCGAACCCAAACATCTCAAATTTCGCCACTGCGAAACCCTAGAAACACGTATACACTATAGACGCACAGAAATATATATATACACACACGCATAGAAATGAAGGAAAAAATTTACCGTCGATGTTGTTGAAGACGCAGAAGGGACTGAGCATCTCGACGAAGCTGAGGCCATTCTTGCGGCAAGCTTCTTCGACGAGAGGTGTGTCGAGGACCATGACGACCGGAGTGATTTCGTCCAATAGCATTTTGCCGAGTGGCGTGTTCGCCGGATCCGCCATTCTTCTCCGCTCCGATCACCTCAATTGGCGGCGTAAACCACTCCTCCCGTCCGGATTCGATGGCCGGAGTGATCCGCTCACTGAGTCAACTCGGTTGTGGGACGTGAGTCGCTCGGGATTTGGGTTCGCTCAGATCTCCGACGTCAATGGCGCAGATGTAAAATGGGAAGGGAGAGCTTGGCTCGTGAGTTGTCTGTCTGCCCAATGAAAGAGCAAGGGACAAAAGAGACATTAAACCCGTTTTGTTTGTTGGGCTGTTAACGGGCTGGGCTTACTGCTCACAGCCTTTGTGAATTTCTGAAAGGGTTAACTGGCGCTTTTGTATTTGTAGAATAAAAATATATCTGTAATTTTTAAATATTTTTTATATGTCTTAATGTATATATAAAGATATTAATAATTATAATAATAATATTGTTAGTTTTAATTTATTTTTTAGAATAACTATAATATACGTATTTAAGATTTTAAATGGGTTATGATATCATTATATTAAAAAAAATCCCTAAAATTAGGGTGTTTATTGATTAAATTTAAATTAGTATATAAAATAATGATTTTAAAATTCCTTAAAAAGATGAAATTTTTATATCGACAAGTTGGGTTTATCGAAAAATTAGAATTAGGGTGTTGTAATTAAAATAATAATATAGTTTTACTGACAAATTAAAATTAGGGCATTGTAATTAAATTAATGACACAGTATTATTAAGTCTTTTATGTGTCTCACTGGTTATATAATTGATATATCATTAAATTAATGATACGTAATGATAATGATACGCAATGACATTCATTTCTGAAGATTTCAAGTAAATAATATTTTCTTTTTTTAACATGTAATTAAATTAATTATATAGTATTTATTAAGTCTTTTGTGTATCTTATAGGTTATATAATTGTTATATCATTAAGTTAATAATACGTAATGACAATGACATTTATTTTATTTTTTTAAGACTTCAAATAATAATGATAATGCATCAATGTAATATGTTAAAATAAGAAATATATGTGTATATTTTTTCCTAATTTAACTATTCAAAAAATAAGGAAATTTGTTATAAAAATTTAAATACATGATAATATTTAGTTAGAGGGTATTTTAGGATTATGAATATATAAAATTTTAAAAAAGGAAATTATAAGTTATATTTGTATAACGAAGACACATATTAATTCACTCCTTAAAAAATGAACAAATTATGCAATTTTTCCTTTTCTGAAACTTTGCACTTTTTCCCCGAATTTTAGGTACTTTAACAAATTGACCCCTATATTTTTTATGGGCACGTAACTCCTTTTGTCAAAGCATCGCAATGTGAACCAAAGTTTAATGCAGTTTAATAGGGCGTTTATAAACTATGTTTGAACATCACTTCGTAGTTCAAACACAGTTTGCTTTCAAATTGTTGCAAAACTGTGTTTGAACTATAAATTGATGTTGAAACACAATTTTCAAATGACCTATACGTTGGTGACGTAACAAAATGAGGTAATTGTTATGATGATAAGTTCAAGGGAAATTTCCAAAGCATAAAATGTTTGGGGTATAGAGTGATAAAATTGTCACAACAAGAAGTTGGAATTGGCTACAACCATTTTTGTAGCCAAGAGAATTAGCTACCTAAAAGAGAAGGTTGGAATAAGCAACAAATGATAACAATTTCCCAGAGGTCTAATAGTCAAACTTAATAATTCATGGGAGAATGTATCATTTTATTAAAAATGTAAAAGTAAAAAAAAAAAAAAAAAAAACTAAAGAAAAATAAAAATATTGTCTTTTATTCACATCGGGTTGTTGATAAAAGAATCTGCTTCCCTTATCCTAATTATCCAAACAAATTTATTCGAAGAGCCCCCTAAGCCCTTCCATAACAAATTTATTCGAAGAGCCCCCTAAGCCCTTCCATGACATCGCTCATTTACCCACCGTTAGGCTGGCAATACGGGTTGCGACACGATGACACGACACGAATCCGACAAGGTTTTTTGCTTGTTAGTGTCGGAAAATTTGACCACGGGTCATTTTAGTGTTGACCTGAAACTGACCCGTCAAAAACAGATCGTGCTCGGGTCAACCCGTCTGACACTAAAATGACCCGTTTCTGACCTGTATTTAATTAATTAACTTTTAAAAAAATAATATTATTTCATATATAATATAAGCTCTTAAAATATCAAACCCTACCTCTCTTATCACTCATCTTCTTGTTGAAGTGGTATGAAACTTTTCTAATTTTATGTTTTTTTTTAATATTATATATATTAATGTAGGTGGGTTAGAGGCGGGTTGCGGGTCAAAATCGGGTTATGGGTCAAAAACAGGTCGCGGGTCATTTTTTTTGACACTGTGCATAAGAAACGGGTTGATACGGGTCGTGTTAGGGTTGAGAATTCTCAACCCGTTCATGTCACGGGTCGAGTTAGTGTCGACCTAATTTTGTAAAAATTAACTTCAACCTGACACTAACCCGACCCGTCAACCCGTTTTGTCACCCTTACCCACCGTTAACTCTAGTTGGGGATGGATCAAATGAACAAAAATAAGCAACAGTTCTAAATCCCTAAAATGTATGAATGTTAAGTTTATGATATATTTTCTTCTTTCATGACCTTAATATCTCAAATTAATTGACAAACCATATTCAAACTCTCTCCTCACTTGATATTGCAATGAGAGACTTGCAAAAACGTGGGCAATGACTAGATGCAGAGCAAGTTATGGCGGTCAAACCCTTGAGATTTCATCACTTAGCGGTAAAACTCCCCCCATATCTCACGATTGGACAGCGAGCCCTCCTCTTGTATTGGTTCTGTCAGCGCGATGCCTTCCCCAAAAATCACAACTGTGCGATGAGAACTTCTGTCAAGAATCATCACTGCTACCTTCGCAACAACCACTCCGATCTCATATTTAGCTCAATGCGTGACTCGTATACGGCCAATGGACCAGCATCGGCAATGCGTTGTTGAAGGCAAACAACTGTTGATGGAAAAAAAAAGTTCTTTTTTAATTCTTAAGTTTTTTTTTTCTTTTTTCTCTTTATTTTTGTAAATTAATTTATTAAGTATTAATTTTCTTTTGAAGGGTATGTGTGTCATCTTCAGTCAAAATTAACCATTAACTGAGAAATTATAGACATTTATATATTTAATCTAATCTAAACGTATATATTTGATGATATAAAAAAATAAAAGTATACTTTTTGAATGAACTTAAAATATAACATATGAGAAGGAAAATAACCTAAAATTAAAGCCGCCCTCACAACAATTAGATAAAACAATTAAAGCAAGAAACAAAAAAAAAGACTCGCTCTTAAAAGCAGGAAATAGGTGGTTGCAACATGAATTGGAGCAGCGATCGTCTCGATGGCCGTAGTAGACGCCGACGAACATGCCGTGGGGACCCGACTCCATGTTGCACTGAATTCTGTTAACTTCATTGGCCTGCACGATTGCCAAAGAAAATTGGCAAATGGAAATTTCCAGAGGCTTCTGCTGAAGATAAGCTTCATAACGTGGTAGGGAATTAGCTTGTATTGGTGCCTCTCTAGCCTTCAGAATAACATGGTAGGGAATTAGCTTGTATTGGTGTCTCTCTAGCCTTCAGAATAAGGCACTTGACTACTAAAGCCCGAGATGGGCTTGGCAAGAGGAAAGAACAACAATGCAAAGTCAAAGCAAAAAAATCCTTGTTTACAATCTTCAATTAGGCCTAAAATTAAAAAGAAAGGCAGGTCAAGGAAAACAAGGAAAAAAAAATTCAGTTATGTGCCAACCTATCCATTTTCCAACAATTTATACCGTTCAAAGGGTTTCTTCTCTTGTCCTTGGTCTCCTAAATAAAGTAATGGGTCTGATGTGCTTGCATTAAAGAGTGTGCTTCTATTTTACTTCTCTTTAAAGTCTGCAAGAGACCTGAGCATTACTATTCAGTAGAGTTATTTAAATAAAGAAAACCAAAAACCACCTAGAAAAAACCGACAAAATCGGTTTAAAGGCAAAAACCGACTGCCCATATAAAGTTGACGGTTGATTTTTAGAAGAGCTTTTTTGATAGGTTGAAAACTAACCGACCAACCTTTCAAAAAGTTATTTTTATATATTCACATATTAATATATGAAAAAAAAGAGAAACTTTTATATTTAAATGAGTTTTTATTAGATTATTTAACTCATAAGTTATTGTTCTCATAATGATGCTTTAGACGTCCTTAATACATTAAATTTGAACTAAATGAAGACCATGTTATTGCTCTTAAAATGCCTAATTACTTTCAGTATTTTGGCTGGTCATTTTTGTCAAAGACCAACTGAAACTGATCGTTATAAAACTGACTGTTGTTGGTCAAAAATTGACCAACTTTTTGTCTATTCCGCCGGCGACCGGCTTTGAGAATGGACAATGTTTTGCTCATTATTAATATATATACACTTTAGATATATATCTATATTCCTATAGAGCATAGTACCAAAACTACAAAATCTGCTTTGGTTTCCAATTTATTATATACATATATATGCAAATATATTGATGTATATACATATGTATGCAATATATGTGCGATATAAATATATATATTTGTATATGTATATATTTATACCGCTGGCCGCCAGCGGTTTGGTGAAGTCGCTAATGAATTTTTGTATTTACGCGGTAATATAGTGTTACAAGGTTAATATTGTATTTCTTGACTTTTGGCGGTCCGATGAAGTCGTTGATGAAATTTTTTATTTACAAGATAATACAGTATTACTCTTTCCTAGTTGCCGGTGGGCTGGTGAAGTTGCTGGTGAATTTTTTGTATTTACATGGTGATGCAGTATTATTAGAGCAATGCTGTATATCATGGCCGTCTGTGATTTGATAAAGTTACCGATGAATTTTTTTTTACACTATAATACAATATTACTCTAGTAATATTTTATTTTATGACCATTGACAGTTTGATGAAGTCACCTGTAAATTTTTGTATTTACAAGGCAATACAGGGCTCGGAATTCATGGATTCTCTAGTAGAGGGCAATTGAGGTGGAATTTTTTTTTTTTTGGACTGACTTAATTTAAAATAAAAGAAGCCCCGGTTTGCTGCACAAAGCTAGTCACCTTAACCAGTCATACCCATTAAATATTAGATTTTTTGGCTGCGGACAGTTTACAAAGTATGGTGAATTTTCGTATATATATGATAATACAGTATTTCAAGTGAAATACTGTCTTTCTCGATCGTCAATGGTTAGAGGTGTCAAATGCACCAAGCCATCCATATAGCAGGTTGGGCTAGCACGGCACGCTTGATGGGCCAAGTCTAAGCCTGACCCCCTACGCCCGTAGAGTCTGTACTATCCTGGCACGCAAAGGGCTTGGGCCGGCCCAAGCATGGCAAAGGCCCTTCAAGCTTAGTCCTTTAGGTGTTCAAAAAAATACCTCTAGTTGGAGCACATTGAGGTTTTAACCTCAAACCTTTATAAGAAATAAAAGTTTATTAACCACTTAACTTGACAATTATTTGCGTGATTTTTGATATCCAACTATATTTATCATGTCTATAAAAACATATCACAAATTCAAATATAACCTTGCTTAAATCACACATTGAAAAAAATATAAATTTATATTCTTCAATCCTCTATATAATATTTAAAAATATTTCTTTACACACAGTCATCTCGTCATTTTATACATCAAATTTTTGTTAAAATTATTTTAAAAATAAACAAAAAAATTAGAAATTAAAAAGATTAAAAATTGCATAGGGTCGGTCTAGCACAACCCTTCAAGGGCTAGGGTTGGGCCTAAGGTTTTTCCTTTAGGCACGTCCCTCAACTGTAGAGGATCGAACTTAGCACGACACAAACTCGTCATGGGCCTAGGGTCAAAAGGGCCGGGCTAGCACGACAAGGTCCTTTTGACACCTTTACTGATAGTTTGACGAAGTCACCGGTGAATTTTTGTATTTACACGATAATACAATATTTTAAGTGAAAATTGTATTTCCCGACCGCTGTGAAGTCACTGGTGAATTTTGCATTTACATAGCATATAATATTTTAAGTTAAATACTGTATTTTTCGGCCACCGACAGTCTAAAGAAGTTGTCAGTGAAATGTTGTATTTTTTTGTATTTACACGGTAATGTTGTATTTCAAATGAAATATTGTATTTTCATGTTGTCGGTAAATTTTTGTTTTTATAAGGTAAATACAATATTTATGGATAAATATTATATTCTTGGCCGTCAACAGTTCAGCGAAGTCAAAAGGAATTTTTGTATTTACATAGTAAATACGATATTTCTCTGTAAATATTGCATTTACACGACTAACGACGATGCCGACAAAAAAAAAAGATAAAAGATATAAAGGATAAAAAATTAAAAATATTTTAAAATTTTTATCCTTAATTTTTCATAAAATATTACTCAATTTTTTATAATATATTATATATTATATATTTTCAAACTATATAACACTATAAATTAAAGTTTAGACTGTTATTTTGCTCTCTCTAAAGAGAAAAAAGAAAAAGAAAAATCTTCAACATTCCACTGATTTCCTCTCAACGCATTTTTTCAATGCGCTATAAATGCCGTTGTACTTCTTCCGCACTACGACCTACTCCCTATCATTTCCCACCATTGCGAAGCACCTCAATCTCAACCTCAATCTCCTCTTCGCGCTGCGATTCTCTTCTGCGTTTCGACAGCCCCATCGCCAGATCCCGAGCCTCTCCGTCATGTCGTACCGCCCCAACTACCGAGGCGGCCGCGGAAACTCCTCCGGTCGCGGCGTAGGCCGCCGTGGCGGCAGTGGCCGAGGAGGAGGGCGTGGGGAACAGCGGTGGTGGGACCCTGTGTGGAGGGCGGAGCGCCTGAGACAGAAAGCTGCCGAGGTAATGCTATTGTTACTTAATTACTGTTTGGCTGCCGAGAAAGTTTGGAAGCAAAAAGAGTCAGAAAATTGTATATAAGATTTTGCGAGGATTTTGGTGTGGAAAGAGAGTAGTTTTGTTGATTCTACTGGTTTGTGAAATCCATTTATTTCCCTTGGAAATTTAGTAATTTAGCCAACGTGTTATAATAGAAATGATGACCAAATTTTTTATACAAATTCTCATGGAATTGTACTGTTCAAGACGAGAGAGTAGTTTGATTGATTGAAGAACAATTGAACAATAAAAAGGTTCCTTTTTGTGCTTGGAGAGCAAAAAGAGTTGTTTAAGTTAAAGGAATCATAACGAAAGTACATCAAAATCTTTATAGAAATATCTTAGGAAATATAGGCTGATTGCTTCTCGATATTGTCACTGTGTATAAATTTTAATGCTTTTACTTTTAGGCTTGAGCTATAATTGGAATTCAAGTTCTTATTTTTGATGGAATAGATGGAAGCTATGGATGAGAATGAATGGTGGGGTAAGATAGAACAGATGAAACGAGGAGGAGAGCAGGAAATGATAATCAAGCGCAACTTTAGTCGAGCAGATCAGGACGCTCTAGCTGACATGGCTTATCAACTGGGCCTTCACTTGTAAGTGCTTTTTGTTTCTGGACTTTGTTCACATCTTGACGAAGAATTGTACTATTTATTGCTTAAATATGGCATTTGAGAACTTTTACTTTTTGTTTGTATTTGGATATGAAAATTGTTTGGTATACCCATTTGATGTTAAATCAATACATGCTCATTGGTATGAATATTTTGGCCTTTCATGGGTGGCAATCTCTGAACTGTTGTGATCAATTCTATTTACTATACGCGAAAATGTTTATCTTAACAAAATTATTTTTGTTTTCATGCTTATGCAAAGAAAGCCATGCGTATAATAAGGGCAAGACTCTTGTCATCAGCAAAGTTCCATTGCCAGATTACCGGGCAGATCTTGATGAACGTCATGGTTCTACACAGAAAGAGGTATTTTTCTGGGACTCGAGTAGGCTTAGCATTTTTAATTGGCTGTTAAGTACATTTAAACAATATTGTTAAAATTCTTTCATTCTGCAGATTAGAATGACTACAGAAATTGAAAGGCGAGTTGGAAATCTGTTGGATAGCTCACAGTCACAAGCAGGAGTATCTGCTAATAGTTCTTTGGAGGCATCTGCTCAAAGAGGAAAACAATCTTCAGCTGATGAAGACATAACAGAATGTGTCTCTACACTGGAGAGTGATTCTACTAAGGAGAAACTTAGTCTTGAGCTCAAGGGGAAGCAGGACAAAATGAAGGTACATATTCTGATATGATTGTTTTAGCGTTACATGTTAGTATTTAGATTGGAAATTCTTGTTTCAGATGTTATTTTCTGTTGAGTCGCTAATTATTTTTCCCAAATTTTTGGTTATCTTCTTTTCAGGCAAGTGTTAGTGTAAAGGCAATGCAGACATTCAGGGAGAAGCTTCCTGCATTCAAAATGAAGTCTGAGTTTCTAAAAGCTGTTGCAGAAAACCAGGTGAGGTGTATTCTATGAACCAAGTCAGGAATTATTCTTCATCTAATTCGTATTCTAGTGTTAAAAGAGTAATAGTTATCTGCTGTTACTAGGTTATCAATGCTTGTTGGTTTTGTTTGCAATTCAGGTACTAGTAGTTTCAGGAGAGACAGGTTGTGGTAAAACAACACAGCTTCCCCAATTCATTCTAGAAGAGGAGATCTCCTCTTTGTGTGGTGCTGATTGCAACATAATTTGCACTCAACCTCGCCGTATATCTGCCATTTCTGTCTCAGCTCGCATATCCTCAGAAAGAGGAGAAAGTCTTGGTGAAACTGTTGGTTATCAGATCCGGTTGGAGTCAAAGCGTTCTTCTCAAACGAAGCTCCTATTTTGCACAACTGGAGTATTACTTCGTCAGTTGGTAATATATAACATCTAGTTAATTGGTTCTAATTTCTGTTTGCCCTCTTCTCACCTTCTGATGCTTAGTGCATCACTCCCTTCAAACAACCTCTGTACTTTGTTTATCATGCTTAGGGACTTAAAGTTATTTACACCATAGCAAATTGTCTAGATTCCTTTGGCGGGGAAAAAAGTTTGGGGTACATGTTGTGCAATGTGCAGATTGAGCTTACCAAATGGGAAGAAGTTGAATGTACCACCAGACAATCAAGTAGTGTGTAAAAGAAAAGAGAGAAAGAGAACACTAAATAATTACTAAACGGGCCACCACTCTTTCAACACTTCTTTTAACTGTTTTGATAATAAGTTCAGCCTTATAGTAGCCTACAACACTTGTTATCCTTTTTTCTTCTGCTTTAGATGATATCTTCATTAGCTTCTATTGTACTTGATGTTGGACTACAGGTGCAGGATCCAGAGTTAACTGGTGTAAGCCACTTGCTTGTTGATGAAATCCATGAAAGAGGCATGAATGAGGACTTTTTACTGATAATTCTGCGAGATCTCCTACCCCGCCGTCCAGATTTACGTCTTATTCTAATGAGTGCTACAATCAATGCCGACTTGTTCTCTAAATACTTTGGAAATGCACCTACCATACATATACCGGTATTATTCTACCATTTTATATTTTTCTGTTGACCAATGCTTGTTGAGGTTTTTTTAATGCAGATTCTTAGTCTTAGCTTGTTGAGGTTTTTCGATGAAGAGACTCAATTTTATAATATTTTTTGATGAATTATTGGCAGGGATTTACTTATCCTGTGACTGAATTGTTTCTAGAAGACATTTTGGAGAAATCGCGCTATACTATCAAGTCGGAGTTTGATAATTTTGAGGGAAATTCAAGGAGAAGAAGAAGACAGAAGGATTCTAAGAAAGATCCATTGACTGAATTATTTGAGGTCTCACTCCCTATCATCTTGACTTTCACAGATGGAGAAATGTTTATGTATACATAATTACATATACATATATATATTTTTGTGATTTATAATTCGATGAAGTTTCTTTAAAAATATCATTGATTGGTTATATATTGATGCTAAAAGGATTTAGTAAGGGCTGAAAGCCTCCTATTGCAGAATATAGGAGAGAAAATGCTGCAGAATATGGGAGATAGAATATTGCAGAATATAGGAGAGAAAATGCTGCAGAATATGGGAGATAGAAACGTCTCCTTTTTCCTTAATCTGAATTGTATCTAACAGAATGATAGATGACAGTATATATAGCCTTTACAAGCCTAGGCTAAGAAAGAAAAAAAAACTAATTTTAGAAAAGTCTATTCCCACAATTACAGGGATGTCAATAACCACTAATTTTGCTAATTCTGAGCACTAATTCAGTCCTAACAATCAGGGATAGTAATTACAAATTTACAGCTGTATTTCCCACACTCCCCCTCAAGCTGGAGAATAGATATCTTCCATTCCCAGCTTGGAAATGATTCCATTAAAGGTTGCACTATTGAGTCCCTTAGTCAGGACATCTGCCAGTTGACTTCCAGAAGGTATGTAGGGTGTGCAAATTAGACCACTCTCCAATTTCTCCTTGATAAAGTGTCTATCTATCTCAATGTGTTTTGTTCTATCATGCTGAACAGGATTGTGGGCTATGTTAATTGCTGACTTGTTGTCACAATAAAGCTTCATAGGTCCTTCCCATTTGATCTTCAAGTCATCCAAGATGATTTTCAGCCATAATAGTTCACAAACACCTTGTGCCATTGCTCTGAATTCTGATTCAGCACTTGACCTTGCCACCACATTTTGTTTTTTGCTCTTCCATGTTACCAAATTACCGCCAAGAAAGGTACAATAGCCAGAGGTAGACCTTCTATCAGTAGGGGATCCTGCATAATCCGCATCTGTATAAGCTTCTAGAGTAAGTCCAACATTTCTCTTGAATACAATTCCTTTGCCTGGGCTACCCTTTAAGTAGCGAAGTACTCTAAGTGCTGCTTGTAGGTGTGCTTCTCTTGGATCATGCATATATTGACTAATAACACTTACTGAATAAGCAATGTCTGGACGAGTATGAGCCAGATAAATGAGCTTTCCCACCAAACGCTGATACATCTCCTTGTCCACAACCTGATCTTCTCTTGCTTCTCCAAGTTTGTGATTAGGCTCTATCGGATTAGAGACTGGTTTACAAGCTAGCATCCCTGTTTCTTTCAACAAGTCCGTTACATACTTCTGCTGTGAAATAAAAATTCCCTGCCTTGAGTATGCCACTTCGATACCGAGAAAGTATTTCAGCCTCCCGAGCTCTTTTATTTCAAATTCTCGAATTAAGCACTGTTTCAAAATTTCCTTCTCCTTTTCATCATTCCCTGTAACAATTATATCATCAACATACACCAGTAGAGCTGTTACTCCCCCTGAATTAGAGTGTTTGATGAATAGTGTGTGGTCTCCTTGGCTTTGTCTGTAACCCGTGTCCTTCATCACCTTAGCAAATCTCCCAAACCAGGCTCTAGGTGATTGCTTAAGTCCATACAAGGCCTTTCTCAGTCTACAAACCTTATTAACAGTCCCTTTTTCTTTGAATCCTGGTGGAATCTCCATATAAATCTCTTCTTCCAGGTCTCCATGCAAAAATGCATTTTTCACATCATACTGTTGAAGTTCCCAATTGAAGAGAGCAGCTAATGATATTAATATCCGTACTGTATTCATTTTTGCGACTGGTGCAAATGTCTCCTGATAATCAACTCCATACGTCTGGGTATAGCCTTTGGCCACCAATCTTGCCTTGTATCTCTCAAGTGAACCATCAGCCTTATATTTTATAGTGAACACCCACTTACAGCCAACCAAATTCTTCCCTTCTGGTTGATCAACAATCTCCCATGTTTTATTTTTCTCCAATGCATACATTTCCTCTCTCATAGCATCCTTCCATTCTCTTTTAGATAATGCCTCAGATAAGGTGTTTGGAATTGACACAGTACTGAGATTCACAAGAAAATTCTTATGTGATGGTGAAAAACGCTTAAGGGACACATAGTGGGATAATGGATATAAGGGTCGATTTCTGCATTCTCTAGTACCTTTCCTTACAGCAATAGGTAAATCTAAGTCAATTGCATGTGCTTCAGTGGTAGGTGTATGTAAAGGAGAAGCTGGGCTTACCATGTCTTCACGAGCAGGACTTGGATTGGATTCTTGGACTTGCGTTGGATCTGAAACAGTCTTTCTCCTTGAGTACACCTGTGGAAATCTAAAAGAGTCATAGATGGATACACTTTTTGGACTTTGTTCTTGAACAGGCACGGGTTGAACAGGTTCTTGGATGGACAATTGGATTGGTTCTGGGATAGTCATGGGCACGGATTGAACAGTTTTTGGAGATGAGAGTGAAAGATTAAGAAAGTCAAAGTCAAAGTCTTTTTCTTCTATTGATGATGTCTCCCCCTGAAGATAAGATTTGGAAAAATAAGATTTGGTTTCATCAAAAGAAACATCTTTGGTTATGTAGAGTCTTTTTAAGAGAGGATTGTAACACTTGTATCCCTTTTGAGTGGAAGAATAACCAATGAAGACACACTTCACTGCCCGAGGATCCAGTTTTCCTCTATTCGGACTATGTACATGAACAAATGAGGAACATCCAAATATTTTAGGTGGAAGACCATTAGAAGTTCGGATGTGTGGATAAAATTGCGCCAATAACTCCATGGGAGTCTTAAAATCCAATGTTCTCGAAGGCAATCTATTAATCATGTATGTTGCAGTGAGAACAGCCTCTCCCCAATAGGTTTTAGGAGCATTAGCATGAAATAACAGTGCTCGAGTAGAATTGAGTAAATGGCCATTTTTCCTTTCAGAAACCCCGTTTTGTTGAGGTGTGTTAACACAAGATGACTCATGGATGATTCCTTCCTTTTGAAAGTAGGGGGATAAAGTTTGATTAAAGTACTCTCGTGCATTGTCAGACCGAAAGCTTTTTATTTTTACTCCAAATTGGTTTTGAATCATGGAATGGAAATTGGGAATGACAAAACTCACATCTGATTTGTGTTTGAGCAAGAACAACCAGGTGACTCGAGTACAATCATCTATTAGAGAAACAAACCATCGTGACCCAGAGATGTTTGGAATTCTAGAAGGTCCCCATATATCACTGTGAATCAAATTAAATGGATGGGAGCTTCTTTTATTACTAATAGGAAAAGATACACGAGTATGTTTTGCAAATTCACAAATATCACAATGAAAATCTGTAATATCTAATCCCTTGAACAAAGTAGGAAACATGACTCTTAATACTCTAAAGGAAGGATGACCAAGACGGAAATGCTGAAGCCAAATGGCATCTTTATTCGAGGTACTAAGCAGTGACAAGGGTAGATTGTTTATGACACTCTTTGAAGAACTAGGTGTTTCAAGATAGTAAAGTCCGTTTTTTTCTTTAGCAAGTCCAATCTTCCTCCCCGAATCCTGTTCCTGAAAAACACAGTAAGTAGAATAGAAATTTACGTGGCATTTTAGATCCTTTGTAATTTTCGGGATTGAAATAAGATTGGCAGATAATTTTGGGACATGAAGTACATCTTTAAGAACAAAGGAGGAAGTCACATGTATATCGCCTAGACCTGCCACTGTGGCAAAAGAACCGTTTGCTACGGAAATTTTTTTATTGCTTGGACACGGCTTATAGGTACTAAAAAACTTTGATGAATAAGTCATGTGATCAGTGGCCCCTGAATCGATTATCCAGGAATTCTCAAAACACTTTTCTGAGGCATTTAATCCAGAGGAGAGTAGTGATTTACCTGAGAGTGCCAATGAGCATGTACCGGAGGGTTTTTCGAGAGACCCTATTAGGCCTCTGAGTCTTTCAATTTCCTCATTGTTGAGTCCTTCTTGCTCCCTTTTTTCTGAGGGAGTGGCCTGCTCTGTCATATGAGCTTGACCGTAAGTTTTTGGTTGCTCTCCTCTATAACCCCACTCCTTGCTGGAAGTTGGTGGTTTGCCATTTAATTTCCAGCAATGTTCTTTAGTGTGCCTCGGTTTCTTGCAGTAAGTACACCAAAGATTGTCTCTATTGCTCCGATTGTCCTTTCCAGAAAATCTACTCTGATCAGCTCTTCCACCTTCTGAAGTCCGAGTAAGCTCTGCTCTTGGCTGTGTTTTCCCGATTTCTGATGCCTTTGTTTGTTCAGTTCTGATTGTAAGTGCTGATCCTTCTGCAACTTGAATCGGCTCCAGCATAATGCCTCTCCGGCTCTCCTCTGACAAGATAAGTGAGATCACTTCTTCTAACGAAGGTGTCTCCTCTTTCCCAAGGATCTGCACTCTAACTTGATCAAATTCTTGATTAAGTCCAGCGAGAAAATCATAAACACGGTCCTTCTCAATGAAAATCTTCAAGGTTGCGGCATCATCAGCACATTTCATTTCAAAGACCCGATAGTGATCAAGTTCCTGCCATAGATTTTTAAGAGAATTGGCATACTCAGTCACTGTTTTGTCACCTTGTTTGATTGCACTTGCTCTGACTTTGACCTCATAAATTCGGGCTGCATCTCTGGCCTTTGAGTAGGTTCGCTGAATGGAGTCCCATATTTCTTTGGCAGTGGTCAGAAACATGCAAGTATCGCTGATTTCAGGATTCATTGAATCCCACAACCATGACATTATCATCGAGTCCTCTTCGTCCCAAGCATCAAATTTCGGGTCTCCTTTCTTTGGTCCTGTTCCAATAAGATGGCTGAGTTTCCCTTTACCTTTTAAATAGGTTCGAACAAATTGGGACCACTTCAAATAATTTTTTCCATTTAGTCTATAGGTGGCTCGAATGTTTTGTAAATCACTATTTGTTGGGTGGGAATTTTCTTCTTCGGATTGAGAGACATGGGTAGCTTTGATTTCAGACATGGTTTTCGCTGTTGATAGTTGGACTTACAAGAAAAGAAGAGGTAAAGACAATAGGTAATATGGGGAGAATAATGGTGACGAAAGTCAGAAAAAAAATGGACACAATCGGCAATGAAGGCCTGAAAGGGAGGAGTGACAGCAATTAAGGCTGAAGAAACAATTGAATCCCAGTGATTTCCTACAGCTCTGATACCATATTGCAGAATATAGGAGAGAAAATGCTGCAGAATATGGGAGATAGAATATTGCAGAATATAGGAGAGAAAATGCTGCAGAATATGGGAGATAGAAACGTCTCCTTTTTCCTTAATCTGAATTGTATCTAACAGAATGATAGATGACAGTATATATAGCCTTTACAAGCCTAGGCTAAGAAAGGAAAAAAAACTAATTTTAGAAAAGTCTATTCCCACAATTACAGGGATGTCAATAACCACTAATTTTGCTAATTCTGAGCACTAATTCAGTCCTAACAATCAGGGATAGTAATTACAAATTTACAGCTGTATTTCCCACACCTCCTATATTTTACTCGACAATTTTTGTCGCTCAACTTATTTGAGTTTTCTGGAGATGCCTTCTGTCATATGGAAGGTGATGATGCTAACACTCAAAAGAAAAAACACAAAACCATCATTGCTGCCCGATTCAATAACAATGATGATTAGAAAAAGAACTTTTGCAGCATTGGTTTATTTGTGCAGGAAGTTAATATCGATGCTCAATATGGTTCTTTTAGCACATCAACAAGAGAGTCTCTTGAAGCTTGGTCTGGTTTACAGCTTGATCTGGGTCTGGTAAAGTTCTGGCTTTAAACTTGGCATGAATTAGAAGTCGTTTTGGAATGAAAAAAAGTTTAGCACATAGTTAGGAGAAAAAGTACCATGGAATGTTGATTCTCTTATACTTCTCATTGCCTTTGCTTGGGTGATGAAGAGTAAAAGGTTATTCCTCTCACTACAAGAAAAAGTACCATGGAATGTTGATTCTCTTATACTTCTCATTGCCTTTGCTTGGGTGATGAAGAGTAAAAGGTTATTCCTCTCACTACAAGAAAAAGTACTGTTGAATGTTGATTCTCTTATACTTCTCATTGCCTTTCTTTGGGTGATGAAGAGTGAAAGGTTATTCCTCTCACTACACAAACCACTGCTAATTTTATTTTTGTAGGTAGAGTCAACAATTGAATACATATGTCGCCATGAAGGTCCTGGTGCAATTCTCGTATTCCTTACAGGCTGGGATGACATTTCTAAGCTACTTGACAAAGTTAAGGCAAACAGATTCCTTGGAGATCTGAGCAACTTCGTGGTTCTTCCCTTACATGGATCTATGCCTATTATCAATCAACGTGAAATATTTGATAGGCCACCGCCTGGCAAAAGGCAAGCATATTGTACTGCCAAACAGTTTTATCAATTTATAGATGATAGGAGAATTTTGTTTCTTATTATCATATACCACAATGCATGTGTATGATTCTTTTAAATGTGCGATTGTCTTGCCTGTTAATTTACCTGGTTTAAGTTGGTGAATGGCTAGACAAAAAAGGTAGCACAATTGTTATGCTAAATTTTCCTTGTTCGTTCTTGTAGAAAAATTGTGCTGGCAACAAACATCGCTGAGAGTAGCATCACCATAGATGATGTTGTGTATGTCATAGACTGTGGAAAGGCAAAAGAGACTAGTTATGACGCTCTTAACAAACTGGCTTGTCTCTTACCGTCGTGGATTTCAAAAGCTTCAGCACACCAGGTATGCTGTTAGTACTATGGACATGTGACACAATGGAATTTTCCTAGGAACTAATAATCTGTATTTTTTTTGGAAGGGAATCCATATTTATTTTATAACATAAGCATTTTATTTTTTATTGATGTTCTGAAATGATCTCAGAGACGAGGGCGTGCGGGCCGTGTGCAACCTGGAGTTTGTTATAAATTGTATCCAAAAATAATACATGATGCAATGCTTCAATACCAGTTACCTGAAATCCTCCGAACACCTCTGCAAGAGCTGTGCCTCCAAATCAAAAGTTTGCAGCTTGGAACTGTTGGATCCTTTCTTGCAAAGGCACTTCAACCACCAGATGCCCTTGCTGTTCAAAATGCAATTGAGCTTCTCAAAACTATAGGAGCTTTAGACGATATGGAGGAGCTTACTCCACTTGGTATTTTATTATTAGATTAAAACTTCGTTTGACCACTGAAATCAGATATAGGATGCTAAATACAAACTGCCTTCATTTATTACTTAACAGGTCGCCATCTTTGCACTCTGCCATTGGAACCAAACATTGGAAAGATGCTACTAATGGGGTCTATCTTTCAATGCCTTAATCCTGCCTTAACAATTGCTGCTGCTCTTGCTCATCGCGATCCATTTGTCCTACCCATGGACAGAAAAGAGGAAGCTGATGCTGCAAAAAGGTCATTTGCTGGCGACTCATGCAGGTTAGCTTGCTCGATTTAGCCATATAGCTTTTCTCAGATAGTATGGCAAAGAATTTGGTCAAAGTCTACCTTTCACCTTCCTAATGCAAAATATTTGCATTTTCTTTTGGCAGCGATCACATTGCACTTCTCAAAGCTTTCGAAGGCTGGAAGGAGGCAAAGCGTAGTGGGAAGGAAAGAGCCTTTTGTTGGGAGAACTTTTTATCTCTGGTAACTTTGCAGATGATGGATGATATGAGAATGCAGTTTCTAGATCTCTTGTCGGATATTGGCTTTGTGGACAAGTCCCAGGGTCCTGCTGTAAGCGCTGAGCTTTTTATTTTCTTTACTTTTTCTTGAAACCAATTCAGTTGCACTGAAATTCTTTTTGTCCTTCAAGTTTCAAGTAACTTTATTAAGTGACACCTACTTGAACTTGGAAAAACTCTAAAATTAAAGCATTTGCATACGCAGGCTTACAACCAGTACAGCCACGATTTGGAGATGGTTTGCGCAATCCTTTGCGCCGGGCTGTACCCAAATGTTGTGCAGTGCAAAAGAAGAGGAAAGCGGACGGCATTTTACACTAAAGAAGTTGGGAAAGTTGACATCCACCCTGCATCTGTCAATGCTGGAGTACATCTCTTCCCCCTGCCTTATATGGTTTATAGCGAAAAAGTGAAAACAACCAGCATTTATGTCCGGGACTCTACAAATATATCTGATTACGCCTTACTTCTCTTTGGTGGTAATCTCATACCCAGCAAAACCGGGGAGGGTATCGAAATGCTAGGTGGTTACCTCCATTTCTCCGCGTCGAAGAGTGTTTTGGAGTTGATACGGGTAAATATGCCAGCGAAGTCTCGATATTTTTCTGTTGAATTTACAAATATCAGATAGTTCCTATTTTGATATTTGAGCAACGTTATAAAGATTATGAACTGTCTTTGGCCATGGCGATCCTTTTTCTCAGAAACTGCGTGGTGAACTGGACAAGCTTTTAAACAGGAAGATTGAGGATCCAAGTTTTGACATTTCCAGAGAAGGAAAGGCAGTGGTTGCTGCTGCGATCGAGTTATTGCACAGTCAAAACGTACGATACTAACTCTTTGTTCTTTTTTTTAAGAATATATTTATTACTATTTTTCCTTGCGTTCCAGTATCAGCAGAGTTTTGCAGGAGCTCCTTTATTTTATTTTATTTTATTTTATTTTTCTATTCCTTTTTTTTTAGCATTGATCTTAATTTCCTCCTAGTTATTAGTGCAAAATTTTAGGAGTTTTAGTAAAATTTTGAGGACTTTGGTCCTATGTATGTAATTTTGTTTGGTCTTTGGTGGCTGAATGTTGACATACAAAATATACATTTGAAGAAGAGAAGGATGCCATAAAAAGGACATAACTAGTGTCAACATTTTTTAGTTATTAGAGTTTAATATTTGTAACTCACTTTTGTTACAATCATAGTTTCATTTTAAAAAAAAATGTTATTATAGTTGAGCACCACTAATTAAAGTATAACTATCTATACAGACTTGATAATTAATATAAATCATCAATGCAACTAATAATTTGAGTCTTTGACCATCCCAGTCATATTTTCATGCGTATAATGGCGAGGACCGTTTATGTTCAATGACGGTTTTCCTGGACCTTCATCTCCTCTCCAGGAAAACATGTGTTGGCTTTTCGTTCAAATGAAAGGTTTCTTGTCATCATCTTTTATTTTATTTTATTTTATTTTATTTTATTTTTGAAGGAAGTGTGGTTTTTTATTTTAAGGGGTGAAAAGACGTGTAGATTCTCTAAAAAGAAAGAAGAAGGTAAAGCAACAATAGATAATATTGGAAAACAGAACAGAATTAATAGTGTGTTTGACAACCTAGTTTTATAAATTTGTTATAGTGTAAAGTACTTTAGTTTTAACTCACAGCTTCAACTATGTTCTTAAACACTCACATCTCTCGTCCTAAATAAAATCCATGTGTTTGGACTTAGCTTAAAGGTAAATTTTTTGGTTAAAAAAAAATTAAAATGGGTTTGAACTTTTCATTTTTATATAGAATTGAGTGTGATTTTAAAGTTATGTTATGTCTATAATACCCTGAAAAGCATTTTTATATCCACCTATAATAAATAAAAAAAATACATAAAAAGATTTTTTTTTTCTTTTTTCTTTCACAAAAGGAGAACGTTGCATAAAACGACGTTCTTCTCCACAAATTGTGCAATGAATGCTTTCCCGTGGAGCTAAGCCCAAGCCTTGAGTACATTTTCTGCACGACAAAAATTATCATAGAAAAACGATTCATAAAAAGGCATTTCGTTCCCTCCACCCCTCAAACAAAAAAAAAAATAAAATAGCGACGTGTTTTATTTTTTCCCAAAAAGGAAAAAACCACATTTTGCCATTAATAGTACTTGTCACAGCTATTAAACTGATAATTCGAGGATTAAATGACATATTCTTCTTCAGAATATTTCAGGGAAACAAGCAAAATATCGCCAAATTATTTTGGTGAAATAATTATCATTATCATCAATGAGAAAAACAATAGTGAAATAAACAATTTTGTGCCATATTAATATTATCATATTTGATAAGCCCTATCCGCAAAATTGATCTTGAAATCAACAAAAACTGTATTTTAATAAATTTTTTTTCATTTAAGTATTGAGTTTTTCTAATACTGCCAACAAACAAGAACATAAAAAATGGCAGAACAACATTGTAGGCAATATTCATCTAAAAAAATATATGCTCAACAATGTTTTTGCGAGTAATAATGCCCCATAAAAAAATTATTTTCCTCTTTTTTTTTTATAATCCACAAAAAATTCATAAACGTTGAAAATATTTCTTCATAATTTCCACTTTTGAGGAAGAAGCAGTGATACCCTGGTTATATTTTCACATTAGACTTCATTGTAAGGTGTAAAGGTGTTTGATAAAATCAGTTCTAATCAAAGATTTTTGGTTGCTATATTGTAAAGCTCTCACATGGCACAATGATAATAAAAAAAGTGAGATATAGTGTAAAGCTCCTACATGCTATAGTTTTCATTTCAAAAGTTTTCGTTTTAACTATACTTCTCAAATAGTGTAGTAAATGAATTTTTTACTCCAAATAAAAAAGAAAAGAATACTTCCTATAATTGTAGGAGAAATAATTAATTGAGTGTTTGACAAGTGTGATTAGAAATATGATTGTAGTTTAAAACATTGTAACATATAAGAACTTATAGTGTAATAATTTTTTATTTTTTTAGTACAGTGTTTAAAAATTTTACACTACTCAATAACCATAAATATAGTTATAGTCATAGTTGTCAATCATTCTATAAATAATTGATTCATAATTCATAACACTTTTTGTAATAGTACTAATTGATTCGTACTTCTTTTTCCAAAAAAAAAAAAAAAGGAATCTTATCCATAAAAAAACAGAAAAATATTTGTTTTAAGGAAAAATATATTTTATTTGAGTGAAAAAAAAGAAAAATATTTAAACCTAAGAATATAAAAACACCAAAAAGTCATAAAAACCCCTCACCTCCCTTCCTTCCCTCCATCCTCTCCTTCTTTCTCCTCCTTCTTCCTCCTCCGTCGTCTCCTTCTCTCTGGTCAGCGAGAAACTGTAAAACCCAAAAACTCTCCGACCAAATTCCCCAAAACCCTAGATTTCGAACCAGAGAAACTCGACCTCCATGGTTTCTTGACCAATCCGAATCCAAGCTCCGAAAAACACACATGCTTCAGCATGGGTCGTCCCGGGCCCTGCGTGCTGTTCGCTCAGAACTTCGTCCATTCCCATCTCGACGAATACGTCGACGAGGCGAGTTTCTGTTTCTCTCTCTAATTTCTCTCTCTCCTCTTTCTTTTTCCGCGCATAATTTCGGTCTCTACTGGTTAATTTCAGTTTGCTTCATGAAAATTCATCACTTGTCGAAGTTCAGATTTACTTGTTGATTTTGGGATTTTGTTTTAGGATTTTTTTTGTTTAATTAGTTGCTAATTCTATCATTGGAATGGTGTTAATTATCTTTCTCAGGTGTTGTTTACTGAAATAGTTGTGATTACTGCTTGTGAGTTTCTAGAACAGAATGCTTCTTCAACTTCCCAATCAGTTACTCTTCTCGGGTATTTGCCCCTAGTAACCCACTAAAAAAAAATTTAGAAATAAGAATGTTATAGTTGTTAGGTTAGTGAGTCAGTTTATGCTTTGATTTGTTTTTTTTTAGATTATTTTTCTTGCTCATTTTTACTATTGGAAATAAAAGAGTTTCGTTTAGTAGAGAAGTGTTGGTCGATATAGTTCCTTTGCGAATTTATATTTTATGGTTTGAAGGTTATGTGTTAAAATTCATTAGAAAAGATTTGTTGACTGGAAACAAGAGACATTGTATTAGCGTTTATATATATATATATATTAATGGTTGCGTTATCTTTTATAGGGCTACTTCGCCTCCGCTTTTGCTTTGGAGGTGTTTGTTTAGTGCAAGGGAGAGACGAGGTTCAGCTGGCTATGTCAGCCTTTTCTGTACTCTCATTCATCTTCAAACGTGCTAGATGTAGAGGTAATTTATTGCACTATATGTGATTCTTTTTCCTGTTTGAATTTGCTGCTTTATTGCATTATAGAGGTCTAAGGTGAAGAACCCAGAAGTTCTTTGCCGACTATTTTGGAGCACAAGGAGAGTCAGTAGATGTCTTTTAATGGAAGTGTAAAAGTTGCTCATGGAGAGCGGAATTTTTTTGAATTTATAAGTTTGTTCCCTCAAGGTATGTGTGACTGATCGTATCTTTGGCGACCAACAACCATTAGGATGTTCGAGGAAAGAGAAGGGTGAGTGTTAGTTGGAACAAGACAGGAAGAGGGTTTTAGAGAGGGAGGGAAGAGGGCAAAATAGCTTTGTCTAATATTTTCAACTTAAATTCTTATTCATGCTTGCTTGTCCTAGTTAATGAGGCGAGGCACCCAGGCCTTAAGGTTTAAATATGTTTATAGTCATACATTTTCTGAACTTAAATCTTTTTAATTTTTATTTTACCATTCTTTAAGTTCTTCCTGTCAATCTAGTGCTTATAGGAGTTAGCATTTATTTGCAGGCTGTTGTCACTAGCCATCTGGTTGTAAGGGGCAGTTTCCGCAGTCTGAGTTTGGTCATATATGGAAATACAGCAGAGGATCTAGGGCAGTTTAACATCGAATTTGATGATAGTTCTATAAATCATCTTGTTAGCTTAGCCGATGGAAAACTTGAGGACCTTCGTCTGGTTTTACATTCATCTAATCTGACAATGGAACAACCTGTTTCAGCTTTGCAGGCTTTGTCTCTACCTGTTCCTCCATCAGATATATCTATTGAGGCTAAGAAACTTTTACAGCTGATGTTGAAGATTTGGGAGTTGCCAAATCTGGGGAATGAATTGTCTAAAATTGTTAGCATTTTAGTCTCAGTTGCCTCATCTTGTGTCACCCATGCTTGGGAAAGGTCAAACAATTATGAACAGTTGCAGAGTGTTATTAGTGAAGCCAAGAAGGAGCTTTTTGAGGTCTATAAACACGGAGCAGGGAATGCATCAGTCAACTTGTTGGAAGATGGATCTTTTATTGATTCCGAGACCGATTTGGCTGCTTCCAAACAGTTGGTCGATATGTTAAGGAACTACTTTTGTTTTAGGAGGGAGTCTACATATGTTGGGAATCACCAGATCTCACAGGTGGTTTAAGATTGGATTTATTTTTGCTCTGTTGTTCATCGTCTGTCTAAATTGCTGATATCCGTTGGCAGTTCTCTCTTTTCCCTCCTTCCATCCCTTATAATCATTTCTGATTCATATTTTAATTTTCAGAGTACATATCTGATTTTGGGATTAAGTGTGGCTCTTCTTTTGTGCTCTGGTCGAGAGAGCTGCTTTCATTTTGTCAATGGTGAGGGAATGGAGCAGCTTGCACATGTTTTTGGCCACAACCGGCAGAATTCCACCTCTACTACATTACTGCTACTTGGAGTAGTTGAACAGGCGATAGGGTATTCTTTTGGTTGTGAAAGATTTTTAGGCTGGTGGCCTCGGGAAGATGAAAACATTCCAACTGGTAATAGTGAAGGTTGCAATGGATTAGTGAATCTGCTGTTACAACAACCTCGACATGCTGTTGCTTCTCTTGCAACTAAAGTTCTTCATCGGTTAAGAGTATGAAGTTGTTTTGAGATACGAGGTATAAATTTTAATTTAACTTTGGCACATTTGCGTGGCACTAAACTATTGAGTTGGTATCCTATGATGGTATTGGTTTTTGCAGTCTGCAGTTCTATCTATACTGGAAGGATTTTCTTCTGGTGATCGGGCTACAACTGCTACTTTGGACATGCTTATTAGTGCAAAATCACAACTTACAAAGCTCTTGGTTTGTGAACTTTTTGTTGCTTTCTTTTCCAGTCCATTTATGAAACATGTAATGTATATAGTTCCTCTTTTATTGTCAAATAATTTTTCCTTTTTATTTCTTAGTTCGTTATTGTTGACAAGTATTCTGCAGAAATTAATAAGGTCATGTAGTCCAATTGAAGACCCTTCTCTAGTGGCCTGTGCAACCAGGTTATTGAATCCGGGACAAACAGAAGGTCTGCTGTCATATAAGGCATCCAGTAGCTTGATTGGATCATCAGACTGTTGCTTTTCAAATAGGGATATTGATTTACATTTCTGACACTTCTCAAGGTATACCAACGTCTTAGCTCTCCAGGGTTTTTGTTTGTTTACTAAAATTTGTATGTACGTCTGATAGATATATGGACCTACGCAGAGCGGCTAAATATATTTTTTTTTTATTATTTTTTTTATTTTTATGACTTATTTACATGATCCTTTTGAGGTATTCTTTTTCTGGTCAATACAAATTATGGCTACAGGCATACAAACATATACGTGGATATATTTTTGAGAAAAATTATTTGACATCTTGTGATTGAGTTCTATACTAGTTTTAGGAGTGAGATATTTGAGAATATCTATTTCACTGTTCTCTTTTTCTGTCTCAAATGTTGATTTTTATTTCCCCCTTTTCTGGTGCAATTATCTCTTGGATGCAGGAGAGGGGCTTTTTACCTTTATCAGTTGCATTGTTATCCGCATCTACATCAATTTCAGAAGTGGAACATGCTATGGATGTATTTGTGGATATTGCATCATCTATCAAGGCCATAATTATTTCACTTCTTTTTTGTCGCTCAGGTCCTTTACTGCCATCTATTATAGTTACTTCTTGATACATTTTTGAGATCTAGAGATCTTTTTATTCACAAATATGTTTTCTTAACCAGTATTCATTTTCCTGCTACAACAGCCTGATCTTTGTGCAACATTGATAGATGCCCTAAAGGGTGCTGATGATGTCAACAAGGATACTTGTCTTCCGCTTAGATATGTATCTGTTTTAACAGCCAAGGGTTTCTTGTGTAGTTCTAAGGAAGTTGGGCTGATTATCAGGATGCATTTGAGGGTGGTTAGTTCCTTTCCTCATTCAAGCTTAGAAATGCTGTCTTTTTGGGGGAAAAAAATGCAGGCTTTCTTGTCAAAGACCGGCTGCTAAAACAGCAAATTTTTATGCTTTTGTGCAGGTTAATGCTATAGATCGTTTGCTTACATCAGCTCCGCACTCGGAAGAATTCTTATGGGTGGTCTTGTGGGAACTATGTGATTTTGCAAGGTGCTACTTGTTAACTGAAGTTACAATTTTGGAGTGTAGCACGATAGTAATGGTTTTGGTTTCTCATCCTTTTCAGGTCTGATTGTGGACGACTGGCTCTGTTGGCTCTGGGATATTTTCCCGAGGTACCAATTGCTATCTCAAACGTAAAATGTTAAATCCTAAGATTATTTAGCTAGAATTGAACAAATTGAACTAGAGAAAAGAGAAGATTTAGTGAAAAACGTTGCTCATCTTTCATTGAAATCGAATTAGGCTTGAGTTTACACCAAAAACCCCAATAGTGCTGATGTTCAAGACTCAGCTAGGTCTTCCAAACCTTGGATTAGCCAAGACCAACTCAAATCCCAAGCCACTCATCCCCGTATGAGAATCCTATGACTGATTTCCAGCAGCCGTTTCCGCCAGGCTTCCAAGTATGAGAGATGAGCCTTTTCTTGAAGAAGTTTTAGCATAAGATTTTCCACATCTTTCTGGTACTTATGCATTCGTCTAAGAGGGTTTTTTTTTTTTTAACAGGTTCATCCAGAGTATCTTTCTGCATTCATTAACAATTCCACATCGTTAGGATCTTCCCTTCCCATGGCAGATTCCAAGTTCTTAAGGACTTCCATCAGTCCTTCTAGTGGATCTACTAGGCCACCTCCACCACTTCCTCCTACACCACCTCCTTACTCATCAAGTCTGTATAATGTAACATCTGACAAAACTCTTGCTTCTCAATCTTTGGCACACAGCCAGATGGGTAGTGGAACAGTTGAGCTTCCTCAGAGCTCTCCTGCACCTTCTTCATCCGGGGCCAGAGCAAATACTTATGCACCTCCTCCCCAACTACAACACCCGGCTTTTGGCCCGGTTCAATCCCCGTGAATCTCTATGGAAACTTCCCAACTCAGCAGGCTGAGAATCGTCCAAGCATCTTGCAGAATCTTTCCATTCCTCAGTCCTCCATTCAGTCGATTCATTCCCTTGCCCAGTTGCAGCCGCTGTAGCCGCCTCAACTTCCACGACCTCCGCAGCCACCACAACACCTTAGGCCACCTATTCAAGCTTCACAACAGTTGGAACAAGGGGTGTCTTTGCAAAGCCCTGGTCACATGCAAATGCAATCTTTACAGATGCTGCAACAACTGCAAGTTTCTCCCATGAACGCGTTTTACCAATCGCAGCAGTGAGAGTTTTCTCATGCACAGCAGCAGCATCAAGTTGAACACGCTCAACCTCAAGTCATGAACCCATCTATGGAGACCACATCTCAACAGCAACAAGACTCAGCGATATCATTACATGAGTATTTCAAGTCTCCAGAAGCTATTCAGGTATTTTAGGGTTTATTATACGAGCCCTAAATTTCATACTATATCTTCATTATTGTTTATGTTTCTTCCTTGGCAGTCTTTGTTCAGCGACTGGGATAAACTATGCCAGCTTTTGGAGCAGCATCCGAAGTTAATGCAAATGCTTCAGGTGTTCTTTCGAATATTTGTAAATAATCTTTTGAGAACTTTATGCGTAATTTCCATTGCAACCATCTTTGTATGTTACGTTGTTCCGATGTAAAAAATTTGGGGGTCTTGTGGCTTGACAGGAGAGATTGGGCCAACTATAGGGAGATGATTTAGAAGTAAAGAATGCTCGGACTCGGGGGAGGCCTCTAGTTACTTGTCCTGTAAATTAAAATGCAGCCCCAATAGGATTAGCTTCATCCAATCCCTTGAAATTTTGTCCTACTAATGTACATAAATTTTGCCTTGGAATGTTTTTTTTTTTTTTTTGGTTGTCGTCTGGCCTAGTTAGGCAAGCAAGATCGCAACCCTCTGTGGTTCTCGACCTTTTCGCAGCCTTCAACGGTTTGGAACCTTGGTGGGTCATCTTGTAAATGCGAGAAGGCTTTGCCCGTGGACGACGTTTTCCCTGATCGGTTTCATTCTTTGTTGGTGTATCATTGAATTCTTGGCCCTTTTCTTTAAACAATATAATTCGTCGCCTAATTCATCCGCGGCATTTTGCCTACATTTTTGAAGTTAAATATAGCCCAAGCTTCTCACAAGAAGAAGGTGAAGAATTCGAGGACTCTGGAATAAATTTTCGTGTGTGCTTTTGTTGTACTTACGTTTGTCAAGAACTAAAATATTAATATACAAAACATAATCCCCACACAAAGGGTGGCAACTTGGGTCACAATATAATGCAACGATGTGAAGAGTATGGATTAAAGTCTGCAAAATAGGGTACATGGTCGAAACCAGGGGAAACCTGTTGTTACCCAATTCACGGGAAGAGTATTTGTGAATGTAGTTAGAACAAATAAGTTAGAACTAAAATACTGTAGCATGTGAGAGTTTAAAACCGTAGTATATTTTTGTTTCATATTGTATTATGTGAAAATTTTACCTTATAGCAATTGAAACTAATAAGTTAGAACGATGTACTCAAACACACTCGAAATTAAACAGAATAGGCAGGATGAAAGAACGTTTAGTTAGTATTATGCACCAATGAAAGAGCTTGGCCTTTTCATTTGATTTGGACTCGAAATTTTGAAATAACAAAAAAAATTTATTTGCAATTCATAAGTTTTGATCGTTTTTCCTCACTACTGTGATTTTTGGATGGGATATTTATGATTTTATACCCTCTGGTTTTAGTTTATCCAAAAAGTAACCCTCTATTTTGGATGTCCTTGAAACATGCTTCTAAATTTCAAATCCATATCAAATTTGTATCTTTTCTAGGTCAACAGTTCGTTTTGAATTATGAATGGGTAAATTTTCCTTTGAAGCTTGTAGATAACCTTGCAATTAAACATTAATGGACAAGTTAAACTTCACAATTTAGCTTGGAAATACTGTTTTTGTGACTTTTTCTTTGCTTTTAAACGCATTAAGTATGATTTATTCTTTGTTACAAGATCATCTACAAGTTGCAAAGATTAAATTTGTCAATTCCAAGGTCAAAATTAATAATAAACCTGAAAAAGTACAAAATTAACATAAATTTGAAACTAGACGATATAATCTTTATAACATCCACAATGCAGGGTTTTTTTTTAATAAACTCAAAATGTAACATATAAAATAGAAAATAACCCTTTTGGAATATTTGATAGAAAATTATAGTAAATAGCATTTTTGTAAGGAGATAGTAGGTTTTGAAAATATCTGCAGTAAATGACAAATTTACAAAGTAAATTGAAAATTTACCAAGTAAAAATTCAGTTTACAGAAGTAAAAAAAATTACCGAGTAAATTTATTATTTACTTTTATGTATTCCATATATTTTTTTAGGGTCTATTTACTCTATATTTTTACAATATGCTATTTACTTCAATTATTTACTCTAAAAATGCATTTACTTAAATCTCTAAAGATTTTGCAATTGCTTACTCACTCATTATGGAGAATTCTATAGTAAGCATGAAGAAAATACCCAATTAGTCAGCTCAAGATTAGAGATGTCAATTTAAGTAGGACCAAACTGGCTGAACTATGGCCCGTCTCTTTCGGCTGGCTGGCCGGCTAGATTAGTTTTTTCTTTGAGAAAATTATATGTTATGCCATACTTTTAAAAATGTTTTTATTTATGCCATACTTAATAAAGTTGTGCCATACTACTATATATATTATATGTTAAGTTGTATCATACTTGATCATGTGTGGTATTTATAAAAAGTAAATTTTAAAAAATGGCATACATAAAAATTTTCATTTTTCTTTTTTGAAATTCCAGCTCGGGCTTGGCCCTAGGCCCATCTGGACTTCGCACCAGGCTGGGCCTCCTTTATCCTTAACTGGGCTGGCCTAGTCTGGCCTAATTTTCCTTTTGGTCTGTATGGGCTGGGTTGAGCAGTCCAAATTGACATCTCTACTCAAAATCATAGATAACATAAAAGTCATATCAGACTAAGATAAATATAACAATCTAACATAATTTGATGAAAAATTTAATTGTACATAACATTGGCCGACTAGTATGTTATGCCCTATTTTTATTGGACAATGTTAGGAATACAAACTCTAATCTTAACTTTTGTATTACCTTCTTTGTTGCCATCTTTTTATTTGCAAGTCTTTAAAAAATTACCATATCAATTAATAATAAGAGATGCATTTGCCAATAAGATAACAACTCATAAGTTGGATTAGAGTTGGTGTTTTTAATGTTATAAGGGATTCAACTCATGTGTTATCTCATCTATGTCTCCTTTTATGTTCTTCCAATCAAATTATATCACACCAACTAAAATGTCATGTTAGTTGAAAACGAAACCTAATACATAACATTTTAATTAATGTGATGTAATATTATTAGAGGGCATAAAAAGGTACTCAAAACAAAGGAATATATGAGCTAAATCCCATTAGTATTATGTATTTATTTAGTTACCAAGCTTCGCTATAGTGAGTGTCTCACGTCCACATCGTTGCTCTCAAATATCTCATTCTAAATACACAAGAAAAATAGGATTACGTGACAATGCTGCTTGCCAAGCATGTTAGGTTATTCTAACGGTTTCCTTTTCCATTGACATTCTCACAATACTCTGCAAATACCATTGCGCTGCAAAAGGGTGATCATTTTATTTTATTAACAAAAGCAACGGATCCGAGGCAGCCCATGATCCAAGAGATCCTTTCTAAGCTGCGTTATGCATAAACTACCGACTTAATGAGACATTCCTCCTTTAAGAAATACTAGTCCACCGCGTGCACCATCCATATTATTTCTTAGTTTATTCCTTTTCATATTGTTCTAGTAAACCTTTTCATTTACATTCTAAGCAAATATAATAAAGAAAATTAAAAAAGAATTATGTCAAAGGTAATTGCTGTAATTACTCCCTACTGTTAACATTAATTACGAGTGATATCTGCCCTCAGTAAAGAGGAATTGGCCTTTTGGTAAATTTTTATTTAGAATTTCAAAAAATAGAACTAATGAGGTGTTTGACAATATGAGTTAGAATCAAAACTTTTAATTGATACAATATAAAGTTCTTACATGTTACAATGTTAATAAAAAGAGTGTTGCACTGTGAAGCTCATATGCTATAGTGTTTTCAACAAAATTGATTCTAATAAATGCTCCCAAACACCTTATAAATTTTGAGAAATATGTAGGATGAGGGGATGGGGATAAAACTTTGTTAATCATATTTTTACTGAAGTCCTTAGTCTTGTGGTGATAAAAGGAAGGGGCATTCAAGATTTACGCCGTTAATCCTTAATTTTTGACTTTTTTTTTTCTCCATTTAAAATAAAAAATTAGAAACATGTTAATTGATGTTAGCTTAATTGGTAAGGATGGAGTGGGTTAAAAAGGAGGTTTTAGGTTCAAATTCTAAAAAATTAATATTGTAGCAAAAAATAAGAACAAAAATAGAAGCATGATTCTTATAAAGAGGCATGAATTTAAAGACGAAGATTAAGTGGGATTTATTTCCTGGATTTCTCAAAAAAAATTTTCCAATTAGCCCACTAGAGGAACCAAGCTAAGGTGATGAAGAAAATTCAAAATCCCACTCAACAAGGAGGGTCTTGCTTGTAAAGAGGACATAACATCTTAGGGATTGGAGAGAGTGAGAATCAGTCAGGACATTGAGGATCGCAATGACTACTCAAAAACTTGTAAATTTGTTAAGAGGGATTGTTAGTTAAGAGAGGCCTTGTCTGCTCCTCCAAGGCACCTAAAATGATCCTCTCGAGGCATTTGCTTCACTTATCACCCTCATCCCCACCAATACCCTTCTGCCACGTGTGCCAAACACCGACACTTTGTATCAGCCGCCGGCCCATGCAGAGACTAATCTCCCATTATATACATATACATATACATACATATATATATATGTGCGTAAATATATCATCCTTGACGGCACGGAAACCCCCTCACAACTTGTGCACTCTCATGTGCGCGGGAACACAAAATTTCCCAAGAATCCCCCACCATTAGACACTCTATGATCATGTGACCCACTACACGTGCATGGCGAGAAAACAGTTCTCTTACCCCATATAACCCTTTTGACTCCATCTCATGGTTGCCCATCTGACCCGCTCTCTCTCTATACCCTTCAAGAGAGAGAGAGCGAGAGATTTTTGTCTTCTAACTGTTTGATAAAAGACCTCAATGAAGAAGGACATTATTAATGGTGGTGATCATGGAGAGATCTTCATTTTGGAAGTCTAACGTTGAGATTTCTCCCAACTGTCCGAGGTGTGGATGTTCCAACACCAAGTTTTGTTACTACAACAACTACAGCTTGACTCAGCCGAGGTACTTCTGCAAGAGCTGCAGACGGTACTGGACCAAAGGCGGATCATTGAGGAATGTGCCCGTCGGAGGCGGCTGCCGGAAGAACAGGAGGGGGAGGTCTCTAAGGCTGTCTTCGGCTGCTGCCGACGGTGGCCTTCACTTGAAGAACTCGGGTTTTGGAAGCACTACTAGTGTTGACCCAATTGGAAATTCTTATCATGGTGTCAATAGTAGTGGGAGCAGTACTTTCCTGGCTGATCATTCCACTAGGTCCTCATCAGGGTCTCATATAGATCTTGCTCTTGTTTATGCAAATTTCTTGAATCCAAAGCCAGATTGCAAAAGTGGTGCTATTACCAATATTGGATCAGAAATTCCAGAATTGGGTAGTCATGATCGTCATAATTTTGATCCATCATTGGAGTTTTCAAGCACTTCCACTCCAGATCACATGACTGGAGGAGGATCAAGCGTTCAAATGTTGGCTCAGATTCCCGAATTGTCCACCAAAAATTGTTGCAACGGAAACGAGCAAGTCTACTTCTGCGGACTGGACTCGTTTCACAAGCATCATCAAGATAGAAGCGATCATCATGAGAATTGTGCTAGTAATACTGATTTTGTGTTGCCACCATTGCCAGGCCAAGAGTTGTTATGGTCTAGTGCTCAAACTATGCAAGCTGCAACACAGCTAGTACCAGCAGTGATTGAACCACTAGATCATCTTCAAACTCATCATCAAGATCATGACAATTTGTTGAGTAATTGGAGCCCATTTGATTTGCCAAGTGATGATACTTTTCCAGGAGGATCAAATACATGAGAAAATTTGATGTTTGTTGTTAAGGTTTTCATTGTTTTCATGTTTTAAAATATATATTATAGCTATATGAGTGATGTATAGACTACAATTGGAAAGATATATATATAGAGAATCAAGGAATAAACGATAAGTATATATATCGGCTATAATTATGACTCAGTTTTCCCGAGTAGATAAGCAAATTAAGATGTATTTCTTTTTTTGATCTTCAATATCTCTTCTTTGGTAAATTTTTCTTTTTGTATTACTTGGTTTGTATGTACTCGGTAATATATATATACACACATATGGACATTTTAGTGTAATGCGACTGAAGTAAATATAACTTAGAGATTTATAGATACCACATAACAAGCAAAGACTAGTAAGTGACAGCTTGAATCAGGTATAACACATGCACGTATACACAAACACTTCATTAATTAATCGAGTTACTTTGTCAACAGTAGGATGGTTTATGTTCAAACCGTTGAATCTGATTAAATCTGTTCATTAAAAAAATCCAGAACATACAATATGTAGTCTTTGATATAGATGTAACGCTTAAAAGAAATAAAACTCCATCGATAGTATATTTTTTCAAGTCCTATTGTGAAAATCACTCAATTATTAATGCTAGGTGGTTGTACTTAAATAAGTCTCCAACCTAGAATTGTGTAAATATTTATATTCGTTGCAGTTCATATATAGTCAAGATTCTACAATGTTATTGTTGAGATCACATAGGCTTAATTTGCTTTGCTACCTCAAGCACATGACGATAATTAAATATTTGGTTTGACATTTGATTGAGTATTATATCTTATTATTGAGTGCTTAGGAACTAAACAGTTTAGTACCAGAAATATTACTCTCCTTCAGCTTGGGATTACTTAGTTGGGTAGATTGCTTGGAATGACATTCAGGACTACACTTACGCACACAAAAATTAGTAACTTAAGAGAATATTTAGTCTATATTACGAGAGATTATTTTAAACTTGTTCTATTCAATGCAACAAGTTCAATCTTCATCTAGAGAGAGAGAGAGAGAGGGTGATTAGATAAAACTCACAATATGAAAAAAGTTTGGAAAAGGACTTACGAGAGATGGATAAAAATAAAAATAAAGTAAGAAGTGGACATATGTAACAATGCATCAATTAAAAATATACACATATTCCTCTTTGATACCTTTGTTCTATTTTGTGGATCAAATTATGGAATTAATTATGTGGACCTGTAATAATCTATAAAATTTCCAAGGACCGTGACAACTTGGGTTGCTTTTTCAATGTTCAATGTATTTGAATTGACTTTGCATCTAAATAATTGAACTCGCAAACTCAAAGGTCTCTCTAAATAAATGGTGAGAAGGTCTCATGTAGGTTAGCTTTGAACCACTTCAAACTCTGGTTTTGCTAGATTTTGACAATTAAGACATTCAATTTCCCGCTCAAACTTTTGGAAAAAAAAAAGAAAAAGGAAAAATCCAAATATATGTTTCTCCTGGCTCTTTTATGTTCCTTTAAAAATATATATATTAATTTTGACATGTAAAATTTCTGACCTCATGATAGTAGTTGAAAACTATATATAAGGAATTCTTATAGTGGACAAGACAATTTTGTAACATCGATGAAATACGTTGTTTTAGCTATTAGATTAATTTTTTAAAAGTTTGATCTACAACTGTTTACGTTAAAAATTTACAACATATGATACAAAATAATTAAGGACTTAACCTAATAGCTAAAACAACATGCTCTACAGGTGGTGCGAAATTAGCTTCTCATTACCGGTAATTGTCTGCGGCAACTATATTATATATTTCTATATGTTGACAGATCGATGTTGAGGCTGTGTTAGACTTGTCAGAGCCTAAATTGTTTGATTTTTGATTTATCTCCTGCAACTGTTAAATTCAAACCTTCCATTGACCAGCTGAATCTTACAATAAAAACAAAAGATGAATACTAAAATACATCATTGGGAAACACAAGTAGTACGTAATTATACGTACAAAAGGCCTTTAGATATGGAGGCTCATGATCACAATCATGACACTTGCCAATTATACGTACAAACTAACCCTAATGTGTGTTAATATTTTGACCCTCACCAACTCTTCAAATGACCAGTTCCATTGCAGGTATATTCTTATATATATATATATATATACACACACACATACTTGTGTTCAATGATTATGTTTTTAATAATTATATTTTCAATAAGAGCATATTTTAACAATAATTGATTGTATAAGTGACAAGAATTTAATCTTATTAATTATATAAACACACAAACTAATCAAACCCTTATGTACATGGGTGAATCTATGAAATTTAGCTATAATTTGACTGTCACAGATGGAAGGGCAAGTCTTAGTTTCATTTTTTTTAATTTTTAATTTTAGGGGAAGATTACGTAATTATGATGTAGTTTAGCATTCTATCAAGTTGGGAAATCTCATTGGAGTATTCTATTTTCCAAAGATCATGTCATCTATCCCTCTGAACTTGTTTTTTGGGTAATGAAAAATGACAGTTTTATCATTTTCAATCTGGAAACAATTTTTTTTTTGAAGAAAAAACGTAAACGTCAAAGAGGGATAGATATGAATCCGTTTTGTTTTGGTTTGTTAGTTTGGTTATTTTTTATTTATGCTTTTTTATTTACTTTATGTTTTTAAAATCAAGGGGCAAAATTGTTAAAATGGGTTCTTGATAACCTAAGAATATTAAAAAAAGAGGACGCCAAGTTGATAAAGTCAAAAATTACAGGGTATCATATGATATTTTCCCCTTTGACTGCATGTGGTGGTTAATAATATTTTTTAAGTTAAAAATAATTTGTGTCGACTGATTAGGAGGCTCTTTGCATTGAGTTTGGTAAATTACTTGGCCTAAAAATCTGAAGGGGATAAATATATATGGTTTATATATGCACATACCATCGACATGAAAGTTAGTGCAACACATGATCCCAGAAACGCCGGCTGACTAATCCCATGATCCAAGAAAAACTAACTTCAACAATCATCTTCGTGGCGACAAACTAATTAATTCAAGTGATTCCTTGAATCTTTTCGTATCAATGGCAAGTAAACTATGAAAGAAATTGATGTATTAGGCAGTCAAATAAGCACGGTAATACACGCCACACACTACATAATATGTAAGATTTACCATATATATATATATATATAAATATGTGATTCACCAAAATATACATATGTGAGTATGTATGTGTGTGTAAATATATATATATATATATTTGACGAATTCAAGGAATAATTTATAACCTAGATTGAAATATCTCAGAGTGCGGCCGGGCATAAACCAATCATAATTAATTCTAAAAAAAATAATTATAATGACAATTACTTGGTAAAGTTGTTGTTTTGAAGGTGAGAGAATGTTGCTAAATTTGATGGAACGCCAAACTTAATTCGTGGATGTGTAACAAAATTATTATTGTTTAGCGTACAAAATCTGATCATCTTTTTTTTTTTTTTTTGAGATGAATCTGATCATCTGTTTTTTTTTTTCTCTTTTTTTTTTGTTCTTCATGCATGGGACTTTTAATTAGAAAATAGGAATTCGTCTAATATGACTTTTATTCTATCTAAATATATATACATATATATATAAACGCATAGAGTGTGTGTGTGTATAGATATATATATATATATATATATATGTATATATATATATGTCTGTGTTTGCTCATCCATTACTCGTGCAGTTCTATCGTTGCGATCATGATGAGTTCAGCAAGAAAATGTTATGAAGACTGTGAAACGGGTATACAGATCACAGTTTGGAGATAGTAGAGATACATCATTTATCTAACCGTGTCCTTGCGTGTTTAGTATGTAGAAATATAAGCAGTCGTGGTTGAGAAAAACTCTAGAAACTCTGGTGTCCTATTTTTTTGTCCATTGGCTGTCCCTCAATGAAATTTTAATAGATAAGTAAATTTTTTAATTGCTTTTAATATTTAGCTCTTATTTATGTGTTTCAGTTGTTGAGTTTAAATGATGTCTCAAAATTTAATTGAGGAGACAACCAATAGGATATGAAAATAAGACAGCAGATCTGAACTTAAAGACGTCACATACACACACACATACATGACACAAACAAGGTAGATGACTACCCCTGAACTTTTATTTCTTTTAATATTGATTATAAACTTTAATAAAAATTGTTTTTCATTCTCCTAAAAGTTGCATTCCGATCCCCCCTCCCAGAAATTGTATGTCATCCTTTTAAAATTGTATTTCATCCCCTTTTCTCTATTAGTTTAGTCACGTTTTCCGTCTCTCTTAACTAATTTTGGCTTTGCCCCGGTATATATGTATATGTAATATATAATATATGTTTGTATATTTGTATATGTAAAGCTAGATTAGTGGTAATATTTGGTCATCATATAGGTAGGATATTCTGGATAACATGCATGCATGGTTTGACCGCAGTATTGTTCTCTTCAGGAAAGAAAGAAAGAAATAATTTATATATTAATTGCAGGATATATACGTAGCGTTTACTCGATCTATAATAATATTATCTGAGAAAGAAAAGTATTCTTCAAAGCTAGAATTTCTCGTACGCATGCACGTGCTAGCTATACAAAAAGAAGAATAAAATTGTATTTGTATATATATGTATATGATATGGTGGCTATATTGAAGACAATTTTTGACTCTATCATCCAAATTATATCAAGTTATGAAAAGAGAAAAGGAGATAATTTTTTAATAGAAAAGAGAGAAATTAAAGAGGTATTTACGGGATTAATTATTATATTTTTTTTATAATATTTCATAATTAATTTGATTTATCACATGAAAACTTCATTGATCGCTAGTGAAGTTCCCTGGTTTTTCAACGTCAGAACTTGTTATGTTTTGTGTCATTATTTTTACTTCATTTTCCAAAATTCGTATTAAATTATAATAGATTAAAAACTATTCCTGGTGAAGCACCATTAGTATTCTTTCAGAGTGCTTGAAAAAAAATTAAAAGCTTGAAAGTTAAAACTTAAACATTATAATACATGAAAGTTTTACACTATAGTATCTCGAGTGTCCTAAGACACTTTAGATATCGGCTCTTTCCTTGTGCTTATGAATAAATTGGTGCTTGCCAATCATTAATTCTTTCCGCGTTAAGAATTTATTTATCTGGGCCTATATTGAAACTAATTAAGATGAAGGAAGTAATCATCCAAAAATATATAACGTATAATGAGACACAGCCACAGCCTTAGCCTTTTTTTGATTTTTTTTCCCTCAAAAAAGAAAAAAAAGAAACCTTTATCGCTGTTTTGTTCAATTATTATAATGACTTATAGCACGCACACGCTTTAGGCCCCCTAGCAACGAAATAAAACGAATAATAGAAAATAAAAAGTATTCCATTGTATATATTGTTGAGATTTATCATGATGAGGTTAATTATTCAGCTTAACAGTACCCAAATTTATGCTATAATTTGAGGTACAAGTAAACAATTGAGATTTCTCATTATGGTTGTTTTTACGGCAGATTACCCATATATTTTAACAGAGTACAAACAACTACTAAAAATCATTTTTCTCATTAAGCTTCAAATCTAATTTTTAACCAAACTCTCTGTCTTGTCTAATGTCTACTGCTTTGCACATACATAGATCTTGTTGATATGTTCTTGAATACATATACATATACATATATATATGTGTGTGTATGTGTATGTATGTATGCATAGTTGTCGTTAATAGTCATCATACCAAAAGGGATTGATATTTCTTAACAGTATATTAATCAACTAATTAACCTCAAAGATGGATATACAGATGGCCACTTAAAGGTGGTTCTAACGGTTGGGTATGTAAGTGTGTATTCATTGGGGTTGGAATTGTGATGATTTTATTTTTTAGTAAAATTGAGAGCCATAAGCCATTTTTTTTTAAAAAAAATACTAAGGTGTTTGAGAATTGTGGTTAGAACTGAAACTTTTAAACTAAAAACTGTAATATGTAAGAGTTTTATATTATTGCTTATTTTTTCCTATCATTTCTAGCACATGAGATTTTTACACTGTAGCAATTAAAAGTTTTGATTAGAACTAATTTTATTAAACATCCGACATAAATAGATACTTGAAATAATATTGTGAATTTGATACATAAAGAACCGGTGAATTCCATGAAGAGTAGGCATATATATATCAGCACATGCGGACGTGGATATATATGGCTGATGATTTTTCTCCCTTAAGAAATTAAAAAATGGAACAAGGCTGGCATTTGAGAAAGTCATGCTAAAAGTTGGTTTTGGCGATCTGTAGAAGTTGCTAAAGTTGGACAATGAACTTGATCAATTTGCATCAAACACTAATATCAATGTGGACCACCCAAACACATCATGTCTATATATATATCTATCTATATATATATATATAGAGAGAGAGAGAGAGAGAGAGAGAGAAAGGCCAACAATATGACCCCTTATAGTACTTGGAAAAATAGTACTTGAAAATCTCTCCCTTGGGACCACTACAAAAAAGGGTATGATCTTCCAATCGCATCCAAGGAATCAAACTAAAGTAATGGAATAGAAGCATTTAGAAGCATCAAGGGAAAATTAAAAATTACGTAGCTAGATATATAGAACAAATGAATAGGAAAAGTAGTAGGAGAGGGAATTATTTCATTTCATTGTGAATTCCCCGAAAGAGATCACGAGAAAGAAAAAAAAATTGCAATATATTTCTCTTAAACTAATCAAGTAAGAGACATAAACATGGCAAAGTCTAAGGATTGCCTCGGGAGATATTTGTTTTTGAAACATCTTTGTAAAGAGCATTTTAGTACAAATTTGTTTTAAAAAGAAAATTATAAAACCAGAATAATAGAAATAGGGAATAATTGCATGTCAAAAGAGAAAATTACAGCTCGAGATATTATCTTTTTTTTTTTTTAAAGGAAACTGGAAACTTGTATTAATCACCTGAAAGATTGATGCATACTGATAAAAAGTGGCAAACTATTGTGCTAAAAAATATCACTAGATTGATGTATATAGAGTATTCAAAACTTGCAAATAACAGATTAAACTTATTTAATCCAATATATAAAAAGGTATATAGTTGTTCAAATTATTATATTTTTTTTTCATAAAAAACATGACTAATAACAAAAAAAGAAAGAAATAAAACAGCTATAAGGAAAATAATTGAGAGAAATTTTATATATAGGTGAAGGAATAACCGTATTTCATGTTATTAACCATCAAATTATCTCCCAATTAAAAGGGAAAAGAAAGTGAACAAATTTTTCATTTTTTTTTCTGTTCTATCTGCAAATATACCAAAATCCAATCCAATCGATTATGTACAGAAATCATCCAAAAAAAAAAAAAAAAGAAACTAAGCATCCAAAATTGGTAACTTTTTCATGACCATCCGTAATTTTTTTTTTTCTCAATTTGGATATGAAGCCAACATGCGCATGGGCACACAAGGTGAGTTCCTCCAAGTCCTCGCATGCAGCCTCAAAATCTCCCTCGCCTTCTCCTTAGTTTTCCCTCCACAGTCCACCTGCAGCACCAGGCACAGCTTCGCCACCACCCCGAGCCGCAGCATCTCCTCCAGCACCGCTGCCGTTGCCGAGAACTTCGCCACCGAGTATAGTATCCTCACCGCCTTCTCGCTCCCAACGTGCGAAACCCTTAGCACCCGCTTTGACACCACAGCGAGCCCCGCTGCGTGCCCTAGCAGCTCCGCCCGCCCCTCAGCGCACCCGCACATTAGGTCTAGTCCGGCTAAGATCATCTCACAGGGCCGTCTTTCAATGGAATCCAATAGTAACTCGATCAAAACAGCCACCGCGCCGGCCTCCACTGCCTTGACTCGGTTCCGCCCCCACGGACAGAGCTGGACCAGGAGCTGAAGCGCGGCTTTCGACGCCTGCAGCGAGATCTGGTCACGGAGAATCTGGACTAATTCAGCGAAGAATTCGGTTCTCAAGGTGATCATCGTCATCGGATCGGCTACATCGAACATCGATTTCAACAGCATTACCGAATAAGCTCTCGAATCGTAGCTTCCTCGTCTCATAACTCTCGTCAACGACTCGACGAATTCGCCATTTCTGCCGATTATGTTTTTGAGCACGGTTTCGGAGAGACGGAGATTGTGGAGGATCGATAACGCCTCGTCGCTAGCCGATCTCGTGAAATCAAACGACTCATCGTTTGCGTCCTCTGACGACGAAGAAGAACTCGAATCGGCGTTTTCCTCGGTGTAGTTTGCAATCAGAGAGGCTAAAAAATCGACGGCGCCGGCGGATTCTAGGCACCGCTTGTTGGTCTCGCTCTCGGCAGCGATCGATCGGAGGCGGCGGAGGCATTGGATCTGCGATTGCGGCGATTTGGCGTCGCTTAGAAGCTTAGCGATCTGAGATTTGCTGATCGGTGGCTTCGGAGTTGGGATTCTCTCGATCCCCAGCGAGGCGTTCACGGTGCACCAGGCCTGCATCAAACGGCGGAGAGTGTGGTTCGGAATCAGATCGGAATCGGAAAGGACCTGTTTAGTCACCGGACAAGTCGTCTCGTTTATCCCGGAAAATAGCCATTTCTCGATGCTTTCTCTGTCGTAGGTAATCCCCGTCGATACCGTCACCGGATCCTTCATGATTTCCAGAGAAATAGGGCAGAGAAAGAACGGAGGAACATCAATTTCCCCTTCCATTGAACGAAAGCCTCTGATTATCGAAATTGAACTCCAAAGAAGAGTGTTTGGTTCGTGAGAAAATTTCAGAAGATTGCAAAGAAAGTTGATTTGTTAAAAAAGAATGTGAAATTGTTTGAAGATGTTGAGGAATGAAGAGGATGATAGGGGTTTTTATATATGGGAAGGGGAAAGAGAGATGAAGGAGTGAGATTTTCAAAACGAGAAAGTCAAAACACGGAACAGAATGAAGAGCGTTGAGAGTCAGAGAGAGAGGAGAGAGAAAGAGAAAGGAGGTATGACTTTTCTAAAAGGAGTTATTTTATTTGTTTTTGTTATTATTTGAAAAGCTCAAGAATGACAACTTTACCAAGTAAATTGGCACATGCCCATGCATGCCACATACATAATAATTATGTATAATAATTCGTTGCTAAAAAGAGAAAGAAAAACAAAAGCCTAACGTTTGACTTTCTTTTTCCTTCTACTTTTTCTATTTTGTTTAGTTATTTTTGCGATAAGAGCTCATATAAGGAACGTGTAATTCGAACCTTTATATTTGGTATAAGAAGGATTATTTTCACCTTTGTCTTCCGATTATGCCATTTATATCACTATGCCTATTGATTTTTAAAATGAACTACTTAATCCCTTCAAGCATTATTCCGCTAGAAAGTAACCTATTTCATTTAATTTTGTTAGTTTATAGACATTTTTTTATGAAATATTTTTATATCTTCCTTCCAAACTATGCCACTTATTTTATTTTTCCTTTTGACTTTTTTAAAAAAATATTACTATGTCCTCTTAATTTTTTTTGTTAGTAAGTAACTTTATTCCATCCAATTTTGTTAGAATTAATAAATTGATTTTTTCTTTCAACTTTATAAGACTTCCACGTTAAAGCAATCTATATACTCATAACTTCCATGAATATTTTTTACAAATCTTTTTTATTACTAGTGTTGTGGGAGAATTTTTCATAATGGGAAGGCCATCATAAATCTATACCCCCTTTAAACCAAGCGTCCAACTAAATAGGCCCAGAAGGTTGGCCGAGAAGACCGAAGAGACCAATCTTAGAAGGTCACCAAGTAAGCTAAGAAGGTTAGCCGAGAAGACAAATCTGAGAAGGACGAAGAGACCAATTTGAGAAGATCACTTAGCCGGCCAAAAAGTTTGGCCGAGAAGATAATCTGAGAAGGCCAATGAGACCAATCTGAGAAGGCCATGGAGTAGGCCAAGAAGCCTAATTCAAGAAGGTTGAGAAGGTCAATCCAAAAAAGGTAGGATGAGAAGATCACCAAAGAAGTCCATCAGGTCTAATTAAGGTCTTACTAGGGTTCAACCAGGAACCATCTGACCAAGATTTGTTTGACCAGGCCAAAGCAACCTTGAAGAACAACTATGCGATACCAACAACATGGTCAGACCCCGAACAAATCACACAGTTGTGGATCATGCCCAAAAATCATCACGTGGCACCATTTCAGTCCTTTATAGGGCAATCCTCTTTGTTCGGTGATCATGACACCTGTCACTGGCCACCTAGGCTCCGTACAGTAGTATACTCAGGTCATGGGCCAAGCCTAGTCCACACCTGGATTTAAGCTAAACTCTATAAATAGGAGCATCAACTCTACCACAATGGCATAGACATTCTTCCATCACCTATTCTGCCTCTCCCCTTGCTCTTCCCAGTCAAAACACTGACTTGAGTGTCGAAGTGCTCTTAGCAGACACCACACAGGTATCCCTTTACTCTGAGGCATTCTCTCCTCTTGTAGATCCTACCAAACCAGGCAGAGCCAGGTAGAAAAAAAAACCCGACCACTGTGCGCCCCACGCTCAATGTTATGACGGTCTCAAGTATCAACAATTGGGACTTTGTTTCTCTTTTATAACTTTTTTAATTTAAAAGTGAGGGGTTTGAACTCTATATGAAACAACAAAATCGGATTTTTCCTTATAATTTGTGCTATTCTTTTCAAAAAAAAAAAAAAAACCAATTAAAAAAAGTTCGGACTTTTTTTTCAGTTGGGGCCGACAAGACAAAAGGTGTGGGTGGTGGGAGCCTACACTACCTTGGCTGCCGTGGTGACCTTCACTCTATTCTTTCACTTGAATTTGGCTGCCTCTTTCGCCAATCGCACACACGCCGTTTGACCAAACATATTACAGACGTCGGTTTATATAATCTTTCGATCTTTATTTTTATTTATTTATTTATTTTTATATTTTTATCTTTCTCCGAATATATCTCTTGCGCTTTAAGACAAACGGAAAGTTGGTGGAACTCAGGCATGTTGGTCACTTCGCAGTTTGTCTATTAAATATTATAATTTTGATATATAGGAAATAAAAAATAACTTATTGGCAGGACAGTTAATAATAAATCATCATGTCATCTTAACTTTATGTTAAATTAGAAAAATAACCATTTAACAAATTTGATAAAAACTTAACAATTATTTTGAGGGTTAATTTTACAATTGGGCCTTGAAGTTTACTCTTAATCTTAGTTTAGTCTCCAACATTTAAAAATCTCATTTTGGTCCTTAATATGTTACTTTGTTTCAGTTTCGGTCCTTTCGTTAGTTAAATGTTAAATATATAATAATAAAATTTTAAAATGTCCCTTTTTAATCCCTAATCTATTACTTTGTTTTATTTTTGGTCCCTCTGTTATAGTTAAGAGTTATTAGAACTAAAATTTAAAAAATCCAAATTGCAAAACTAAATATAATGTTTTGATGCATATAATTAAAAAAAAAAACAATTTTATCAGATTGTTAATGAGATAAATTTTAATTTTAAAAAATGACTTTTAATACCAATATATAAGTATTCATAATAAAATTTTAAAATGTCCCTTTTTAATCCCTAATCTATTACTTTGTTTTATTTTTGGTCCCTCTGTTATAGTTAAGAGTTATTAGAACTAAAATTTAAAAAATCCAAATTGCAAAACTAAATATAATGTTTTGATGCATATAATTAAAAAAAAAAACAATTTTATCAGATTGTTAATGAGATAAATTTTAATTTTAAAAAATGACTTTTAATACCAATATATAAGTATTCAACTTTAATTTTTTTTTAAAAAAATTAAAGCTCATCTAAAAAACAATATGATAAATTGCTTTATGTAATTAGTTACATGAATAAAAAACATTATATTTAGTTTCTTACTTTAATTTTTTTTATTCTCATCCTTAATAATACATCGTTAACGGATAGACCAAAAGTGAAATAAAGTAATAGATTAGGGACCAAAGTGGGACACTTGAAGAATATTTCTTTAAATATTTAATGCCCAACTGAAGGAAGGACTAAAACTGAAACAAAGTAAAAAATTAAGGACCAAAATATTCCTTTTAAATCTTAGGGTCTAAACCAGAATTAAGGATAAACTTCAAGGACCATATATAAAATGAACCCTAAATTTAAATAAGGTATTTTTTATACTTACTATAAAAATTCTTCTTCTATCTTATTAGTATCCCATTAATGATCACCCATGATCTGATTTTGCTTAAGTCAATATCATAGTATTTGTTCTAATACATCAACTAATTAATATGTAAAAAAAAGAATAACATATTAAAAAATTAGTTGTGTCAAATAAATCATTTCATAGACGAAAAATCTATAGAGAAGGTTATTCTAATAACAATTATTAGGTATTTTGGAGAGTAGTTTGAGTTTTGAGTTCAAAATGTAAAAAGTGTAACACTCTTATATGCTATAATATGAAACAAAACTATATGATAATGTAAAAGGTTTAAAATTTAGAGCGAGAACTTTTCTCGCAAATGCCCCAATGTAAATCATAATAATAGTATTTGAAGCATGGTTTAAAATTGTAGTTCATGAAATTTTGCCAAGTATTAATCATCTAGAAAAGTAGATGGAGAGGTTAATGCAGCGCCAACACCCCCTTTCACCGCCAAACCGGCCTACGCCCACAAAAGAAGAAAATAGTGGTAGATCCATAATTCCATATCTCATACACGAAAAGATGAAGAATATAAAGCACTCGAATAAGAAGTCCAAAACATGAATTAATGTGTAAATATTTAAAACGCATTTATTGTTTTTGGCCCTAGACCATCACGAAGGTAGAACCCTTAATTAGTAAAAAGACGATTGATGCATACTTTACGTATTGGTTGACTCTAAATATTGAGCCTCGAGTGAATTCCAATTTCCAAAGTATTATTCTGTATTAGTTAAGGGAGATAATTGGGTGGAATTCTAAAAATAAATAAATAAATAAATAAATAAATAAGTAACAGGTAAAATGGTATGTATAAAAGTAGTCATTTTCTTAGAATTTTACTGGTTTTTGTTCGGTGAAAAATAGTGACAATATGATAGATGGATTAATATTATCTCAGCATGTATACCATGCAATCTCTCTTTTGAATATTTCATGTATTGTTGATTCAATATTACATTCAGTTAAAAAAATGTTAAGATAGATAAGCAATCCATCAGATTTCTATTTTATAGTGCATATGAAATGTGTAATATAATCCTTGACAAAAAATGACTTAGACATACATATAGCCTTGTTTTCGTTTCGTTTTTAATGGTCGAGAATCTAATAAAGGCATATTTTAATAACAATTAATTATATGTTGTGATAAAAATTTATCCTTATTAATTATCATTAATTTTTTTGATTAATTATTTAATTATTTACAACCGTTCGATTTATATCGTACAGTTATAATAACAGTTCTTATTAAAAACGTAATCATTAAAATGACACTCATTTATGTAAAATATATAATAGAATAATCATAACACGATGCAAGTTATTTCATAGTCCATACTAGAGTCATATGGATAGACTTTTTACAAGTTTAACTGCCAGGCAACAGCTTGATCATCAGCAGATAGTTTTGACAAACAAAATAAATATTTAATTTTTCTGAGTTCCCTAAGGATAGCTATACCAGCTGCCACGAACATAAGCAGTCGCCATAGATAAGTTTGTTTTTATATCATTTTGCCAGCCGTACATATGGTCAACACATTCATCAAGATCTTTGAGACGTGTGGCCTAGCTTTTCTTTTATTTTATCTTATTTTTGAAGAAGAAGAAGAATAAGTGCGGCCTGGCAATTTCAAATGCATAGAAAAAGTGAGAACCGATTGTGTCCCGTACATGAACCATCACACATTATGAACTCGCTTTTTTTTTTTTTTGTCCTTTTCCTTTCCTGTATCCGTCTTATTTGCCATGTGTTGGGACCAAAATTTCCCCTCAGTTTCAAATTCCATGGGAGAATTCTGTGGGGTATGGTATAAAGAATAGAATTAAGGGCCATTGAAAGAACCCCAATTCTACACAAAATAATAATAATAATAATAGAGCTTACGGTATCTTTTAAAAATTTAGCATAAAAAAAACTTTTATCAAATTCTACTAAATTATTGTGATTTTTTAATTTAATATATTTTCAATATGATTTAATGAATCTCCTCAAAAAAACAAAAAAAAGAAGAAGAAGAAGAAGAAGAAGAAGAAGAAGAAGAAGAAGAAACGATTTGATGATGTACATCTGTATTTTACGAAGAAAGTATTTTTCCATTGCATAATTCTGCTATACGTAATTAATAAGTTTTAGCGGTTTTAGCATTAATTATATGTTTAACTTAAACTCAAAAAGAAAATTAAAAACCAAAACATGATTTACATCAAGGAAACATTGCAGCCAAATCTATAAAAGCATGAAAGAGTGGTAGGAAAGAAGAATGAAGTAAAATATCAATCTTAATAACAAAAGTGTCAACCTCAAGCTCCCCTACTTCCATCCCTAATTAATATAATAAAGTTTCAGGCACATAATAACGCTTCTAGTTTGAATGCTTGTATTTGATGTTGTTGTTGTTTATAAAAGTCATTAAATCAATTATAATTAAATTTTGGTGGATAGAGTTGATCCTTTTTTTTTTTTACTAATATTAATGGAAGAAAAAAGTCAGCACATTAATTATTTTTAAATAAATCTCCGAGAGAGGTCTTATATTTCTCCCTTTAGGCAATGGAGGGCCTATTTTGGTCTTGCATTTCATCATGCGAAGCAAGAATTTTACAGTTATAGCATGTATATTGCAAATAAAATAGCGAGTGGCCATACATTACTTCGTTTTTTTAATTTTTTTTTACTTTTTTTTTTTTAATAGAAACTCGAAAACTCCAGCCACTAGAGGAGTTCAAAAAATCCACTAATTTGTCAAAATCGTCCAATCCAAACCAAACCGAATCAAACTAGTGGTTTTTGTTTTGATTTTGGATGATTTTTTACACAAATATTTTAGGTGGTTTAGTTAGCGGTTTGAACTTCCGAATGCTCAAACCGCCCACGTACATCACTCACCCAAATTGCCCGCCAAACCACCCGTTAAACCGCCATATTATATTATTTTTATTTTTAAAATATTTTTTATATAAGAATTTTTATTAGTACTTATTTTTTCATTGCTCATTAAATAGTGATTTTGAATTAGCGTTTGGAATGTAAAAGTTTAAAATGAGAATAAAACATTATATTAAGTTTAAAATGAGAACTGATGTTTGAAAAACTATGGTTTATGAAAGAAAAACAAGAATGATAATGATTTTTATCGTAGAAAATGGTTCAAATTGCAAGAACTTGAGGAAAGGTAAAGTTTGGATTAGGAGGGTTTTGACTATTTTAAAACCGCCTCCATGGTATAAACTGGCTTTAGTTTCAACAAACGCTAGTTTGAACCGCCTTTATGGTTTGAACTGCCTTAAATAGTTTTGAACCTACGTATCAAATGGCCTATTAGACATTTTATAATCTTGTTAAATATTAAAAAAATTTAATCTTAAGCATAAACCGTCCAAATCGCTTATGAGTGATTTGGTTTGGTTTGGTTTTATAGAAAGTATCAAACGGCCTAAAAATAAAATTTATTTTTGATTAAGTCAGTAGTTTAGAAAAAAAAAAAAAAAAAACAGCGCAAACTACTTGCAAACACCCCTACTAGCCACTTAAACAATATGTCATCTAGGGTCCCCTAAAAATATATATATATATATATATATATATTTATATATCACGGAACCTATATAAGCCACAACAAGATATTTCCTTTTATCTGTGTGTACCTACCATTATCAAGAACAAACAAGTCTTATAACTTTGAATAAAATCCACATAGATTGGAATAGCAACCAAAATGCTGATGGTGACTGCATAGTGCTTGAATAACTAAGAATGCCATTACTTGGAGTAGTGCGTCGATTTTGATGTTTTTTTTTTTTTTTTATACTTTTCTTTTTAGAATAAATTATGGTGATGTCTGAGGACGGTACACCATCATTTGCAGGGTACACAAAAATTCTTTTCTTGTCTATTTTTTCTCTCCATTTGCTTTTAAACATCAGGGAGCCTCGATCGACACCAAACCGACTTTCTTTTATTCCGAGATCCTCTTTAGTAGATCCAACCAAACTAGAAAGGACCAGACAAGGTAAAGAGACCCTTAGGTCTCGTGATCAGCCCACGAAAAATATATTTTCAACCACATCAAACCTAGGTGTGCCGTTGTTATAGGGGCGAATTTCCACTATTTCAAAAATCCAACCACATCTAAAATCAACTGTCTAGATATATAGGTCCAACCATCGTGTGCCCCCTACAGTCCATTAGACATCAACAAATTAAATGTTTAATATTTCGTAGCCATGAAGATCTCCATGTAACGTCCCAAAATTTATTTAATGTTAATGTACTAAAAATGATAAATTAGTGTGCCATAATTAGCGTTTTAACATTTATTAGACTATTTGGTTGGATTTTTGAATTTTTGGTTGTTTTGTTAAATTAATGAATTCGAAAGATTTCTTATTGATTTAAAATGATGTTTTGAGTTTTAAAACACAACAATTTGTAAAGTGTTAAAAATACTCTGTTTTGCAAAACCGTGGGCGGCACATGGTTTTCGTACAGTAAAACCGCCCATCGATTTTCTCTATTTATTCCCTTTCTCTCACTCTCTCTCCTCACTCTCCGGTTCCCTCTCTTTCTTCTCTCTCTCTCTCTCGGCAGCTCACTCTCTCTCTCAATCTCTTTCAAAAATTTTTGAAAGCACATTCGAATCCAAGCTTCGGAACAGCAAGGAGGAAGCTCGGGGACGTGATTCGGCAACCGAGAACGCGGATTGAAGCTTCGATTCGAGGTTAGATTCGAAATTTCTAAACTTTTTACAAAATTTCCAATTTTGTGTGTTTTTGAAATCTAAGTTTGTTTAAGCTTAGAAAACCTTGGATTTGTGTTAAATGAACTTAGAACAACTAGAATCTAAGTTTAGATTGAAGAAAAACGGATTGGATTCAAGATTTTTCATTTTTCTCCTCTTTTTCTCATTTTTAGATTTTTGAGGATTTTGAGTTTAAATGTTGTTTAAATGGTTCCAAACATGTTCTAGAATGTTTTTCTATCAACTATGATTATTTTTCATGCCTGGGATTTGAGAAAAAACAGGTTAGAAACAAGATTTGGATTTTGGGGATCGAGAAACCCGTGGCTGGGATTTCTGGGTTTTCCCAGTTCGGCAGGCCGGAGTGATGATCGGCAGGCCGGTGTTCTTCCGACCGGCAGGCCGAATCTGGGGAAATGTTCGGCAGGCCGAACCTTGCTTCCGGCAGGCCGAACTGTGCAGTTCGGCAGGCCGAAGCAGGGCGTCCGGCAGGCCGACCGAGGCATGGAAAATTTTGTGATTTTTACCCGTTTTCACTATTTTGAACCCTGATTTAAATCCCAACATTATAGGATGATTTTAAAGGTACAAATGGCACACTAGGACATCATGAAATGATTTAGTAACATAGAATGTCTCGAACTAGATATTGATCGACTTAGTTTGTATCTAGGATCATTCGTGGTTTCGTGGAGCTAACGTATAGCGGACAGGGATTACGGTGTGGGGTACCGGCACGAGTATTGAGGTAGGACTTCTATCCTATTTCTTTGGTAGCCTGGTTTTGAAATGATTTGGCTTTGGAAAGGATTTCTATCAAAATGTTTTCAACGGTTGTTTGAAAATAGTTTTATCGGTTATATTTTAATATACCGTGACATGAAATGAATTTCATAATAAATGTAATTGACAACACTCGGTAATTGGGTTTTGAATGATAATGATAATAAACACATGAGCATGATGCCATATCAGAGATCGGGTCGTGTGGCGATCGACCTTGGGGGCAGGTCCCGAAACCCAGCTGGGCCACTACGGTGGTGATATCATGGTTTGCCTAGGTAAAAGAAAAATGGTGTTTTTGATTGTACGAGTAGACTGTTCTGTGTCAGAACGGCTCTACTCAATTTATTTATTTAAGTTTTCTTTTGAGTACTCCTAACAATGAATTGTTTCTTTAAATTAAATTATTTATAAAACTTAGTCCTACTGAGCCTTTCGCTCACGTTTTATTGTTTTGAATTTCCCCCATCTAGGTGGTCTTCCATTTAGGTTTGGAGAAGATTCTTCGGACTGAACTCAGGAGCAATAGGAGAGTTTATTTATATTCTGTAGTATTAATCAAGGCATGTAAGACTTTAACTTTATTTGTACTTGGACTGTAATTGTATTAGTGATATTGTCAGAACCATGTGTGTGCACAAGTTGTGGGTTGTGGAACCCATATTCGCGGTTTTTATTCAATTATTATTATTTGCTAAATATTTATAAATTCGTTTATCAAATGTGGTGGAAAATCTCTTTATTTCTTACTTAATTGGATTCTTAAACACTTAATTTTAATTAAATCCACTTTTAATTAATCTAAATATTTCGCCATGTCACCTCCCGTACTCTGGGGCGTGACAGAATGGTATCAGAGCTCAAGGTTATGAACCTTGGGAATTGTGCACACATAAGTTTGACAATAAAATACCTCTAACAGTCCAAATTTTGTTTTCAGAAGTGAGAGAATGGCACCTAGACGTCGTTCGACTGCTGACGCCGAGTTTGGAAATGATGAGAGCATGATGAGGTCTATGTTTGCGGCTTTCCGGCAGATGGCAGCCAGGGCTAGACCGAAAGACTCCAGTGTTGGTAGTCGGCATGCTTTCTTTAAGGAATTTCGGCGGGCGTCTATTCTGACTTTTGATGGCAACGGGGATCCGCGGTTAGCTGAATATTGATTGGATTCGATCTTGAAGCATCTAGATACTCTTGGTGTGCCTGAGGAGTATCGTGTGGAGTTTGCGGCGTATAAGCTCGAGGGTGGCGCTAACACCTGGTGGAAACAAACTAAGCGTCTGGAGCGCGGTGGCGATATCGGTTGGGACAAGTTCGAGGAGCTGTTCTATGATCGGTATTTTCTGCAGGGATATAGAGATCAGAAGGCAGCTGAGTTTTATAGATTGCAGCAGGGTGATCTTTCAGTTCGGGAGTATGAGGCAAAATTTAACGAGTTGGCTAGATTTGCTCCATCAGCTGTGGCATCGGAGCGTGAGAAATGCATCAAGTTTCAGGAAGGACTCAAGGCTCCTATTCGGCGGTAGTTGGTTGCTCTACGGCTTAGGAGTTTCGGAGAGCTCGTGTCGTCGGCGATCTCCGTGGAGAATGATTATATGCAGTATTGTGAGGACCGAGCCAAGGCTTCAGGAGGACCGCAGAGGAGTGGCAGGAAGAGCACCAGTAGTCGTCCAGCTCCGGGGAAAGGCAGGCAAGGCGGTGAGACCAGTGGCAGTAGCAGTTCGTCTGGCAGCGGGCGCAGCAATCCCTACAGCTTCCATTGTCATTTCTGTCAGCAGCCCGGACACATCAAGAGGAATTGCCCGATCAGGAGTGCTCGTCTTGGATCTCAGACCGGGGAGGATGCCAGTCGTTCATCTCAGCCTCAGCCTCAGACCCTACCTCCGCCTCCGCAGTACCCGCAGTTGCAGTATCCACAGTTTTCTCCTCAGCAATTCTCACATCCGGCACGGGGGCAGCAGCCGCAGTATTTTCAGCGCAGTGTTCCTCAGTATAGAGCACCGAGTACAGGTAGTGTGCAGTCGTCTCCATCTCAGCAACATCGGCTGAGTAATCCAGGACCCAGTAATGTCGGTAGAGGAAAAGGAAAAGCGCCAGTGCAGGTTCATGCAATGGCATCTGGAGGGACAGATTCTCAGACTGGTAACGCGGTTGTCGATGGTATGGTTTTGGTTTCTACATCCTTAGCTCGCGTTTTATTTGATACCCGTGCCTCTCATTCTCTCATTTCGAGTTCTTTTGTACATGTCTTGGGATTAGAGGTAGAAGAGTTTAATGAACCCCTAGTTATAACTTCTCCCTTGGGGCGGGTGTGTGTAAATTGTATGTGTAAATCATGTAAAATAAAGATTGGGGATGAGATTTTGAAAAGTGATTTGATTATACTCCCCATGAGTTCCTATGATGTGATTTTAGGGATGGACTGGTTGTCCAGGTATAGTGCAGTTGTGGACTGCCAACTTAGAAAAGTGACCCTAGTGTCTGATAGGGGGACGGTAATCACTTACCAGGGTGGTGGTGATTGGCTAATGAGTGAGCGTCTTATGAAGTCATGTCTAGGAGGGCGAAGGAATCTAGATTGTTTTGCTTTTCTTGCCAATCTAGATTGCGAGCCCTATGTTTCGAGTAGTAGTGTAGCGATTCCGGTGGTTGATGAGTTTGAGGATGTCTTCCTCGATGAGTTATCAGGGTTACCACCGTATCGGGAGATTGAGTTTGGTATCGAGTTGTTTCCAGGGACATCACCAATTTCTATGGCACCTTATCGGATGGCGCCAGCAGAAATGAAGGAATTGAGGAAGCAACTTCAGGAGCTTGCTGATAAAGGGTATATTCGGAATAGCACATCTCCATGGGGAGCACCAGTTTTGTTCGCTAAGAAGCACGATGGGACTCTCAGGTTATGTGTGGATTATCGGCAGCTGAATCGTGTTACGGTGAAGAACAAGTATCCCTTGCCTAGGATTGATGAGCTATTTGATCAGTTGGGAGGTTCGCGATACTTCTCAAAGATTGATTTGCGTTCAGGTTATCATCAGCTCAGGATCAAGGAAGAGGACATTCCCAAGACAGCTTTTAGGACTCGGTATGGGCACTTCGAGTTTCTGGTTATGTCTTTTGGGTTGACAAATGCTCCGGCAGCTTTTATGGATCTGATGAACAGGGTATTTAGGCTGCATATGGATCAGTTTGTGATCGTGTTCATCGATGATATTCTTGTGTATTCTAAGACTTGGAAGGAGCATGAGCAGCATCTTCGGATCGTGCTTCAGACTTTGCGGGAGCACCAGTTGTATGTTAAGAGGGAAAAATATGAGTTCTGGTTGACCGAGGTCAAGTTTCTGGGTCATGTCATCTCGGAGCATGGTATTTCAGTGGATCCATCCAAGATTGAAACTATATTGGAGTGGGAACGACCAAGGAATGTAGCGGAGATTCGCAGCTTCTTAGGTCTTGCTGGATATTGCAGGAAATTTGTAAAGGACTTTTCGAAGATTGCAGCTCCGTTGACGAGATTGATCAAGAAAAATGTCAGGTTTGAGTGGGATGAAGACTGTGAGTCTGCTTTTCAGGAATTGAAGAACCGGTTGACTTCAGCTCCAGTGTTGATTATTCCTAGCAGTAATGAGCCGTATGAGGTTTATGCTGATGCTTCAGGGCGCGAACTTGGATGCGTGTTGATGCAGCATGGACGTGTGGTTGCGTACGGATCGAGACAGCTACGACCTCACGAGCGAAATTATCCTACTCACGATTTAGAGCTTGCAGCGGTGATCTACGCGCTGAAGATTTGGAGATGTTACTTGTATGGAGCATCGTTTCAGGTCTTCTCCGATCACAAGAGTTTGAGATATTTGTTCACTCAGAGGGATCTTAATCTGAGGCAGCGCAGATGGGTGGAGTACATGGAGGATTATGATTTCGCGTTGCAGTATCATCCCGGGAAAGCTAATGTGGTCGCGGACGCGCTTAGCAGGAAGTCTTCAGGGATTCTCGCTTGCTTGATTTTTGAGGACTGGAGCAGGGATGCGACAGTGAGTGAGTATCGGCTACTGTATCATGAAGATGGTGATCGAGTTTCGTTATATCATGTGGAAGCGACTCCAGCTCTTGTTCGGATGGTGAAGCAAGGTCAGTGGCAAGATCGACATTTGCAGCGGATTCGGTGGCGGATTCAGAACGAGGAGCAGTTCGAGGAATGGAGCGTGCATGCAGATGGATCGTTGTACTTCCAGGAGTGTCTTGCAGTTCCAGTTATCGCCGAGGTGACGAAAGCCGTTCTAGACGAAGCTCATAGGTCTCAGTTTGCTATTCATCCGGGGAGCACCAAGATGTATCGTGATTTGAAGAGGCACTATTGGTGGAGAGGCATGAAGAAAGATGTTCGAGAGTACGTGGCCAAGTGTTCGACGTGTCTCCAGGTGAAAGCTGAGCATCAGAAGCCTACAGGTCAGCTTCAGCCGCTTCCTATTCCAGGGTGGAAATGGGAGCATGTGACGATGGATTTTCTCACAGGTTTGCCGAGGACGGAGCAGCGGCACGATGCAGTTTGGGTTGTGGTCGACAGGTTGACGAAATCGACGCATTTCATTCCGTTTAGGTCGATGTGTTCTAGAAAGATTCTCGGGGAGTTGTATATGCAGAATATTGTGAGGTTGCATGGAGTTCCTTTGTCCATCACCTCTGATCGAGACACCAGGTTTAATGCTAAGTACTGGAGGAGTTTTCAGGAGGCTTTGGGTACGGATTTGAACTTCAGTACGGCGTTTCATCCTCAGACTGATGGGCAGTCTGAGCGGGTTATTCAGGTTCTCGAGGATATGTTGCGTGCTTGTGCGTTGGACTTCGGCGGCAATTGGAAGCAATGTTTGCATTTGGCGGAGTTCGCGTACAACAACAGTTATCAGGCGAGTATCGGTATGGCACCATTTGAGGCATTGTATGGGCGACCGTGTCGGTCACCTGTGTGTTGGGCCGAGCCGAAAGATAGAGTTATTCTTGGGCCGGATGAGATTCGTGATAGCAACGAGAAAGTCGCGGTGATTCGAGATCGATTGAGAGCAGCTCAGAGCCGGCAGAAGAGCTACGCAGATAGGAGACGTAGACCCTTAGAGTTTGCGGTTGGAGATTTTGTTCTCTTGAGGGTGTCGCCTCGTAAGGGAACTATGCGGTTCGGAGTGAGTGGGAAACTCGCGCCGAGGTATATTGGGCCGTTCGAGATCACTCAGCGTGTTGGTGTGGTCGCTTATCGGCTTGATCTTCCGCACAAACTTTCTCATGTGCACGATGTGTTTCATGTGTCGATGCTTAGGAAGTGTCCACCTGAGCAGGGCAAGATAGTTTCGTTTCGTGATGTACAGGTTCGGGAAGATACGACGTACGAAGAAGTGCCGATTCAGATTATCGACCGGAAAGTGATTAGCTTGCGTCGTCGTGAGATACCGTTGGTAAAGGTCGTGTGGCAGCATCACGGGGTTGATGAAGCCACTTGGGAATTAGAGTCAAGTATGCGGGAATTGTATCCGCATTTGTTTTGTTTTTGAGATGAGTTATAAATTTCGAGGACGAAATTTCTTTTAGGGGTGGAGAGCTGTAACGTCCCGAAATTTATTTAATGTTAATGTACTATAAATGATGAATTAGTGTGCCATAATTAGCGTTTTAACATTTATTAGACTATTTGGTTGGATTTTTAAATTTTTGGTTGTTTTGTTAAATTAATGAATTCGAAAGATTTCTTATTGATTTAAAATGATGTTTTGAGTTTTAAAACACAACAATTTGTAAAGTGTTAAAAATACTCTGTTTTGCAAAACCGTGGGCGGCACATGGTTTTCGCACAGTAAAACCGCCCATCGATTTTCTCTATTTATTCCCTTTCTCTCACTCTCTCTCCTCACTCTCCGGTTCCCTCTCTTTCTTCTCTCTCTCTCTCGGCAGCTCACTCTCTCTCTCAATCTCTTTCAAAAAATTTTGAAAGCACATTCGAATCCAAGCTTCGGAACAGCAAGGAGGAAGCTCGGGGACGTGATTCGGCAACCGAGAACGCGGATTGAAGCTTCGATTCGAGGTTAGATTTGAAATTTCTAAACTTTTTACAAAATTTCCAATTTTGTGTGTTTTTGAAATCTAAGTTTGTTTAAGCTTAGAAAACCTTGGATTTGTGTTAAATGAACTTAGAACAACTAGAATCTAAGTTTAGATTGAAGAAAAACGGATTGGATTCAAGATTTTTCATTTTTCTCCTCTTTTTCTCATTTTCAGATTTTTGAGGATTTTGAGTTTAAATGTTGTTTAAATGGTTCCAAACATGTTCTAGAATGTTTTTCTATCAACTATGATTATTTTTCATGCCTGGGATTTGAGAAAAAACAGGTTAGAAACAAGATTTGGATTTTGGGGATCGAGAAACCCGTGGCTGGGATTTCTGGGTTTTCCCAGTTCGGCAGGCCGAAGTTCATGTTCGGCAGGCCGGAGTGATGATCGGCAGGCCGGTGTTCTTCCGACCGGCAGGCCGAATCTGGGGAAATGTTCGGCAGGCCGAACCTTGCTTCCGGCAGGCCGAACTGTGCAGTTCGGCAGGCCGAAGCAGGGCGTCCGGCAGGCCGACCGAGGCATGGAAAATTTTGTGATTTTTACCCGTTTTCACTATTTTGAACCCTGATTTAAATCCCAACCTTATAGGATGATTTTAAAGGTACAAATGGCACACTAGGACATCATGAAATGATTTAGTAACATAGAATGTCTCGAACTAGATATTGATCGACTTAGTTTGTATCTAGGATCATTCGTGGTTCCGTGGAGCTAACGTATAGCGGACAGGGATTACGGTGTGGGGTACCGGCACGAGTATTGAGGTAGGACTTCTATCCTATTTCTTTGGTAGCCTGGTTTTGAAATGATTTGGCTTTGGAAAGGATTTCTATCAAAATGTTTTCAACGGTTGTTTGAAAATAGTTTTATCGGTTATATTTTAATATACTGTGACATGAAATGAATTTCATAATAAATGTAATTGACAACACTCGGTAATTGGGTTTTGAATGATAATGATAATAAACACATGAGCATGATGCCATATCAGAGATCGGGTCGTGTGGCGATCGACCTTGGGGGTAGGTCCCGAAACCCAGTTGGGCCACTACGGTGGTGATATCATGGTTTGCCTAGGTAAAAGAAAAATGGTGTTTTTGATTGTACGAGTAGACTGTTCTGTGTCAGAACGGCTCTACTCAATTTATTTATTTAAGTTTTCTTTTGAGTACTCCTAACAATGAATTGTTTCTTTAAATTAAATTATTTATAAAACTTAGTCCTACTGAGCCTTTCGCTCACGTTTTATTGTTTTGAATTTCCCCCATCTAGGTGGTCTTCCATTTAGGTTTGGAGAAGATTCTTCGGACTGAACTCAGGAGCAATAGGAGAGTTTATTTATATTCTGTAGTATTAATCAAGGCATGTAAGACTTTAACTTTATTTGTACTTGGACTGTAATTGTATTAGTGATATTGTCAGAACCATGTGTGTGCACAAGTTGTGGGTTGTGGAACCCATATTCGCGGTTTTTATTCAATTATTATTATTTGCTAAATATTTATAAATTCGTTTATCAAATGTGGTAGAAAATCTCTTTATTTCTTACTTAATTGGATTCTTAAACACTTAATTTTAATTAAATCTGCTTTTAATTAATCTAAATATTCCGCCACGTCACCTCCCGTACTCCGGGGCGTGACACTCCATCCGATTAAAAGATCGTGCAACTTGATGCATGTGGTAAGTCTTATGAGAGTAAACTGAGCTCATTCCTAAAAACTAGTTCAAGAAAGAGAGGTCACCCAATCTACTTATAAACATCATAATAGCGATTTTCCAATCGACATATATACACAATAATACACAATAAAGGTTCGGTAACTTAATGATGTGAAACAAATTCAGCTTCTAACATCCTCCTTCACACATAAGGTATTACAAGCCCGACTCTAGTGTCACAAAGCTAAAAAAAAGAGGGTGGTCAATTCACATATAAACAGTCCTTAATTTACGTTATTATATCTACAGAAAAAGGATATATTTGAGCCAAGTTGATGGGCCAACATATCAATTGTCGTAGCTGACACGTAGTACACGTTGTGGCAAACGTCATGAGGGACGTAGCCAAAAGCCATCATCGTCATACAATTAATACATATATGGCCAAAGTAGACGCTAAGAATCATACTTTGAGCAGATGCTTTGAATTGCCCACGAGGTTTAATATGGTTTTTTAGAGCTCACATAAGTCTTTATCATCTCTTATCTGCCAATAATGTCTCACACTCTGTGGGCGGGCGTGGCTTAATCTTTTGCCATATTCCACAGCGCCGTGTGCGAACAGCGTCTCATGTTGTATCTGTCTGTCCATCGTATATAATTCTCGATAAGAAGTAAGAACAAAAGTTTTGGTCAAAGTCAAAACCCCTCTCCCACGGGGAAAAATAAAACATCCACTCACAAGTTATGTGGACTATTCACTGACGACCCACTTTGTATATTGAACATATGTATTTAGTAATTTTGTTCTAACTACATATGTAAAATTGTTATGATATAAAACTCTTATATGTTATATTGTAAAATAAAAATAGGTTACAATATATAACTTTTATATGTTGCAATAAAATCGTTTTAATTTTTAGTTTTAACTGTATTACTAAATACACTCATGTTTTACTGTTTATACTCAAATGGGTATTTTTCACCGAGGCTCAAAAGAAATGGTATATTATTTTAAACTGTTTTAGAGTTCCTAACATAGCTTTGAAACTTTGAACCAATGTTTTGAACGGAGAAGTAGCAATTTAGATTTTGTTGAGAGAATTCGAACACAAATTTTGTGTAAATTTATGTTCCCAACCGGGCTATTAATTGTTATCAAAATTTGGTTATGCGGTGATCATTTTTGATATGATTAATCTTGATCATGTGATTTGACTTTCAAATGCCTACAACAAAATGTCTTTAATTATTGTAAAAATTACATTTAAAAGAGAGAAATTGAAAAATAGAAATTTTCAAAGATATTTTATTAATAATTAATAAAATTAATTTATAATTATTATAATGGTTTTCACCTATTATGTTACAAAGTTACGTTGTAAATAGGATACTAATTTTAATTTTTGTTATTTGTAAAATATTTTAAATTTGTTACTATATTTTATCATGACTGAGATTGTGACTCGTGTTTTAATTTTGTTAATTGGGATTATATTTTCTTAAATAATTTATTTGGCATTACTTTTGACTTTTAATTTGTCAATTCTCCAGAGTGTTCGTTTTTTTTTTCCTTTGTTTATCAAAAGTCAGCACCTTCAACCGACCTCCAGTGCCACATGTCACCAGATACCACATGGCATTCAAATTTATTCTTTTTTATGGGAACAAAATGCCTTCGTGGTGAGTTTTGAAAACTGGGTTGTAGATCAACACAAAAAAAATAATAAATTTTTGTTTTAAAAAGAAAAACTTTCAGTGAGTTGTGGATTTTGATTTTCTTTTTGGATTCTAAAATTTTACGGTACAGGAAAAGGGCGAAAAATGATTTAAATAGAGTTGGATTTTGACTTTTATGCTCTGAAGTGAGGTAATTAATAGTGGTGGAAGATTTTGACATTTCAACGTATTCATCACCGACTCTATATCACCATATGCATCTTTATACTAAATAGTATATATTGGAAAAAAAGGGGAGAGAGAGAGGGGGGGGTGTCGTCGGCACATTTGCCACTAAGAATATACATTAATTTGCACATAAAAATTTAACATCTATTCATATCTATATAATATATATATCTCAATATCTGTAGAACCCAAAAAAAAAAGAAAAAGAAACTATAACCGTTAATTTCTAATAATAGCAATAATTAAGGTTATCTTTAAGGAATTTGTGTTAATTGGGACGCGGCATCATTGTCATCATGTCTTGCAAAATAATAATTATGTTTAATGAATAAAGATAATTTACTGTTTGGTTTTGGGTTGTAATTTTAGTATGCAATTAACTAAATCTCCCTTACGAACAAATATCTTCAAATAATTGTTTGATTCCTCTAAAAAAAAAAGTTTGGTTATTTTCTCTCCAAAAGGGAACTTTGCTTGCTTCTTCTTCTTCTTCTCCTCTCTGTCTCTGTTTTGTTTTTGTTTTTTATTTTTTTTCTCCATTGGTTTTTCTAGATAATTTCAATCTATTAAGAGGAGCATTGTTTACGTTTTAGATGTATCAATTAAAATTGTGAATGAAGAACCTTTTTTTTATAATGAATAAGAACATATTGAGTTTCTCAAGACTTAAATTGCAAACATAGTTAATTTTGAAATGAATAAAAGTTCGATTCCTTCAAGATTTATTTCTTTATTTTTATGGAGTTCCTTCAAGCTTTATCCATAACAAAAACTTACCCAATAAAAAGGGAAGTTCGATTTTTTTCCTTCCAAAACAGAAAAATAAAAAGACAAAAATGTGTACAATGCGCGTATATAAATATGGTAAAGGTTTTAATTGTTATATTTCCAAGGAATACTATTACTATTAGTTATTTGATATGAATGTAAGTTATAATTAAGTGGATAGTTGATAGAAAAATTTATGATAATTAAAGAGGTTGAATTCTTATCACGTTATATTATCAATTTTTATTAAAATATACTTTTATAGTTCATATATATATATATTTATTGGAAAGATTTTAACTTTCGGTTTTGGCTAAGAAAAAAGTGAATACTTAATTAGCACTGAATAAAGTAATTAACCTTCCATATCTAACACGTTTGTTTGATGCGACCATGTATAACAGTTGGTACTTAGTGGTATCCTTTTGTATCATAACGTATATCTGGTTGGTGGGTCGTTGTTAGTCATTAATTACTTAAAAACAATGAGATGGTAGTTTTATCTCCACTTTTCGTCGCACTGCGTGACATCACAAATTTCCAATTCATGTAACAATTTCATAAGACCTACACTTTTCCCATAAATTCCACGTGGTGTATTGGCATATCATTTTTTTATAGACGCCAAAAGGGTTGACCCATTAGGTCTTCGGTAGTTTTGTGAGAAAATGAAGCAAGTTGCAACTATAATATTAGCCTCTCTCCTTTTTTTATCTTCTTTTTAATTAACATTTTTTTCCAATTACAGGAAAACAAAAACCCTAGAGAGAAAAATGAATTCTTTTGCTCAAGCTATTGGTTTTATTTTTTTTTTCCTGTTGAAATGCTCAAGGTATTAAACTCTCAGTTTAGCTATAGATCCTATTTTAAGTTGATTAATTGACTAGAGATTTCCAATTTATATTTTTCCTTTTTTTTTTTTCCTTCACAAGTCAAACTCCAATATATTCTTAAGAAAATTACGGAATCCACGCCTCTTACTTCCTTTCTTAAATTTATGTGTAACAGGAAAAAAAAAAGGAACAAAAAACTTAGAGCTCTTAAAAAGGGGCACATATATGAAAAGATACTATTCATATTATGTAGTTATCTTTATTATTAATTTTGACTTTATTTATATTTATTAGTGTTAGGTAACTTACTCGATTCTATGATTGCAACTGATATCTATATGGAGAGTTTCTAATTTCCTTAGCCTCTAAAAATTTATGGGACTTACCAATGGAAAAAATATACAAAATTCTACTCGAAATTGATTTCTATTTCCATCACCATGAATCCAATACAGCAAAACCATTGGATGTTGAACTCTAGACACATTTTAAGGGGAGAAAACATAAAGACCGTCTAATCCTTAACTCTGGACGCTTTTTAAGACGAGAAAACATAAAGGCCGTCTTGTCCTTGCATCTTTACATTAATAAATTAATTAATTTACACTAGCAGAGTCCGAACATTCGACGACAATTAAAAACATCGTCTAAAAAATAAGACGATGGTTAACTAAACTGTCGTTTAATCTAGAGTTGTAATATGTGGTCTAATTTTTACGAAGGTCTTTAACCGTTACCTAAAGTCTTTTTGGGCACTATCTATTAACTAAGAAAACCGTCATCTAATATGCACATTAGATGACAGTTTTTTTTTTTTGTGCCAAAAACTATAATCTACTGTGCCTTTAAAATTTAAAAAATCGCAAAAGCTATTTCTTCTCAAAGAACAGTTTCTTCAAATATTATTCATAAATTCATGACATCCTCCTTTTTAATAACTTAATTGATATCTCATAATTTGAACATAACAACTTTAAAACATCTTGCAAATTCTTCTTGTCATAAATAATCAATATGAATGTAACATATTTATTTCTAAAACTAGAATCAAAATCACTCTACAAAATCTAAGAACAAATAATACTTAATCAAATACAAAGAAAAACAATAAATCTGAAATTAAAAAACAAGTTAAAGTCAAAGAAAGCAAAGCACCCTTATTTTGGTGTTCAATGGGGTGGCGATAGTGATGGTAGCAGCGACGGATATAACATATTTATTTCTAAAACTATAAACAAAGTTTCTTTACAAAGACTAAGAACAAAAAAATCCTTTATGAAATACAAAGAAAAACTATAAATCTGAACGTAAACAATTTAAATTCAAAGAAAGCAAATACCTAATTTTGGTGCTCAAAGGCGTGGCAACAGTAGTGGTAACGGCGTATAAAAATGATATGAGGATCTTGGTGATGGTGGTTAAGGAAGTGAGGAGATTAGAAGAGATGAGGAAGTGAATTTGGGGAAAAAGTTAAGTGTTGAGAGGATAAAACTAAAGAGAGAGACAAGAGGGGAAAAAGAGAGACATAAAGAAAACTTAGAGAGACAAAACAAGATTCAAGTGAAAACTTTAGAGTTTGTAAACTAAATAGAGTGTTCGGATAGAAAAATTCAAAATTTTTTAGAGAAAGAATGAGGGGAGAAAATCCCACCTATTATTCGAGAACATTAGACGACAGTTTCAAAAAAACCGTCGTCTAAAGCAAGTGACATAAAGTGTCACGTGATTTATTACTGGGAAACAGTTGTCTAATAAGCGTCACGTAAGCAACAATTTCTAGTGGTGTTGATTTGGTACACTCGGTGTTTGATTATGTTTTCTAGAATATATGTTTTAAGTATAAAAGGCCTGAAAAATAAAAACAATGAAGGGAAGAAAAGTCTAGCTATTTTCCATTTACCTTAGCAAAACATGAAAAAATATATATTATATATATATATATATATTCCTAATTTCCTTTCCTAATGAAAAGCAGAACTATGTAAAGAGTAAAAAGAAATTTAAGTCCAATAATTTAAACATAATAAAAAAATCGACTTATTAGGATAGGATTACGTCACTTAACAAGTTGGCATTTTAAGATAGAAGCAGGTTAAGTCCTTAGAAAATTCAAATTTCATCATAACATTAAAGCCTAACAAATTTAAATGAAGTGCTCGATCCGTCTAATAGAAGATCAATAATTTTAAAGAAAGTGCCATCCTGTAAAAGTGTATAGTATGAGCAACTCAAGTCCATATCATGTAAACAAAAGAAAGAAACATGTAAATGCCACATACGACATAAAAGTGTATAGTATGAGCAACTCAAGTCCATATCATGTAAACAAAAGAAAGAAACATGTAAATGCCACATACGACACCCAAATTTTTATTTTTGCCACGTTTTAGAACAAAATTGAGTGCCACAATCAAAATTCAATGTCACAAAAATTGACTTAGCTCAAAAAAAGAAGAAGGATAAATCAACTCGCTAAGCTAAGCAAATCTTTCTCGCTACTTGGATCGAAAAAGCTCATCGAGAGCAAATCTCTCTCTCTCTCTCTCTCTCTCTCCTTAAATCAAAAAAAGCTCACCGAGAGCAAATCTTTCTCTTTCGTTAGATCGAAAAAAGCTCGTATCTCATCAAATCAAAAAGCTCGTCAAATTTCTATCTCATCTCAAGTGATTCTCTCAATTAGTGCTAAAGATTGAAATTTCTCTTTCATCATCATCGGCTCGTTTTATTCTCAATGTGTTGTTGGCAATGGAAGCAGCACATGGCATACTTTTCAGTGGCCTAAGGACATTCTTCTGACAAGGAATATTTTTCCAGTGGCTTAGGTTTCTTATTCCTTCGTTGGGAAAGAATGTCTTGATGGGTCATGTCAAATTGCCGGTGGGAAGGAATGTCTTGTTATGATATGTCAAAAATATCGCATGACATGTGGAAGCCTTTACCTTCATGGTGGGAAGGAATATCCTAGTCGGACATGTCGAAATGTCCCGACAGGACATATAGGAGCCTCTACCTTCCTAGTGAGAAGGATTGTCTAGGCCCAGTTGGGTAAAATCAGAGAAATGTAGGACAAATCGAGGTAGAATCAGGGGTAAAACAGAAATGTGGAACTAATAACCCATGACTCCATTTTGTGGCATTTTAATTTTTTGTAAAAATTTTGGTAGCATAAAAAGGGAAAGTCCAAAAGATGGCATAATATGTAATTTTCTCTAAATATAATAATAAATATCTTCTTTATATATATGTCATAAAAATAAAATTTAGATTGATTTATGTTATTAAAAAAATAATTACAATGTCACATTACCCCCTCATACTATATAAATTAGTATTAAATATACCATTAATCAAATAACAAAAGACACATCACCAACCACAAAAACATTTAAAAAAAAAAAAAAACCACAAAAAATATCATCCCCATTCTGGTAATGGTGTCAACTAAAGTAGGAGCCTTCTGTCATCCTACATTCGGACCATCGCCACGTTGGGGAGGTTTATGACGGTAGCTCCTATGTCGCTGGTGATCAGTTTGATCCTGATCTTCCTTGTCAGCGGCAATCCACTTCTGCTTGATCGCATTGTGCTCGTAGAGTCACATCCAGGTGATGGAGTTAGTGTTTTGCAGAGGACGGTGGCCTAGACGCCAAAGAACAAGGCGTCAACCCCTTTTTGCTGTACGATTTAGACTCCAACAAAGATCAGACCCATACGCGGTGGCGGAGCAACATTGACGGCTCTTAAAGCTGAAATAGAGGTGGAATGGAAGCGAGAGCTGGTCGGAGAGTTTTTATGCAGAATTAAGGAAGGGGCAGAGGCGGGCGATTTGGTCGGTGGCAGTAGCTAGAGAAGGAAGTGAGAGAGAAGGAAAGAGGGAATGGGAAGGTATTATATTCGTGAGTTACAGGGGCTGGAGAGAAAGAGGGAGAGGGCAAGGACATTTTGGTTGACATATTCATATTTTGCTTATATTACATGGCTAAAAAACTGAGAGTTTTACATAACTGGTAGTATATGTCAATCCACATCAACTTTGTAAGACATGACTCCTAATTATCTCAAAAGCATATACTTAAAAGGACATTAGGCTATTTCATATGAAAGCTCAAGTTCTTAGGAACCTGAAATTCCATCAGCTTATGCACCTTGGGAATGTGAGAAAATGTTTTTGCACAACATATTAATATCTACTTAATTTGGAGTAACAAGTGCTATAAGAGAGGGGAAAAGGAGTTTTTTATGTCAAACAGAATTGAAGTATACTACTTTGTTACTTTGAGTAAACTAGCAGTTTAAAGAAGAAAACATTTCTTCACATAATCATGGGAAATCTCGAAATCCCAGAAGGCCAAACCTACAAGATGAAGGCGTTCTCCTAGCAGTCACTTCTTTATTATTAATGTTACCATCATCACCGTTGTCATTGCCATCTTAAGCATTTGGGAATGGAGTTAGAACTGTTTTTCTCGAAACCTAAAAGGTCAATACTACTAGATGAAGGAGTTTTCCTAGTATGCACAACTTTATTATTAATGTCGTTACTATCATCCTTGTCATTGTTGTTGGTTTAGGCGTTTGGTAGTTGAAGCTACAAAATATAATTCTAATTAACTTTTGATACTATATTTTCTCTCATAGATTTGAATTAAAAGTTAGTTGGAATTACATTTTGTCGTTATTAATAAATATCAATTTCTCATTATATAATAAGAATGTGCAAACTTTTTGTAAGAAGCTTAAAACCGTGTCCATGATTATGTACCTGAAATTAACCAACAACTTTTCTAAAAGACTGACCTAATTAACACTTGTGAAGGCTCGTTAGCTTGTATTTTTCTGACCTTAAATCCACTTGTAAGTACCAAAGTTTCAACAATATGAAACCATGACAAACGTCTGTCTTCGAGGTACGGTCCTTTACTCGTTATCAATTAAGAAATAATAAGTTGACCCTTTTTTACTCCAGTCAATGCTAAAATTATTTTTTAATAACCATGGGAGTTAAAAAGTGCAAGAAAAATATGCGTTTCCAGTTCGTTGTTCAAGGATGAGCCCAGTTACTTTTCTTCTAATGCTAAGGGATGTTTTTTGAAGAAGTGGCAAAAGAGTATAGTGATTCCAATTATACAGTAAGTAAGTTTTATTTTATTATTTCTTAAGTGCTGAAATGAACTTTAATAGGTCATTTGGACAATATATTTGAACATTAATTTGTTGTTCAAATATAATTTGTTTTTAAATTTTATGGGAGAGAATACTATAACAAACTGTGTTTAAACTACAAATTGATATTCAAACACAGTTTCTTAAGGGCCTATAAACCTTAACATTAGAAGATAAGTGTATAAATCTACCACTAAATTAAGCATCCAACGGCAAAATAAGAAATTTAGAACATTGAAACAAACTTTAAGTGAAAGATTAAAATATAATATGTTACTTGCATGATCAGCAATGGGAAGTATGAATTATAGTTTCAAATTTCATATTTGAATTTGCTGCTATTCTCTTTCCAATATTGTAATATTGTTGCTGCTATTTTTGTTTTATTAATAACATTATTCCAGTTTCCGTTTGTTATTCTGTTGATATTTTTCTAACATTTTTTGTAAAATTTAATTTGAACACTTAAAAGTTTATTTCACAGCCAGAGGAAATGGTACACCTATTTGTAAAAAGTTCAAAACCGGGATCGTTTTGAGTAGAATTTTGGCGAGAGCAAGGGAGGAAAGACGCATACTTTAATGGCTAGAAAGTTAGAAGAAGGAGGAATTTGGATTTTATCAGAGGAAACCCTACAAAGAGGGAAAAAGCTGGCTGGCTTATTAATGAATACGCACTCTACTATGATGAAAAAAGGAGAGCCGGGACTCAACAACATGATATAGTCCACTGTATTTTCATCTTTTTTTCCTAAGGTTGTTTCTAATTTTACCTATTTAAACCCTTCATTATGTTCCTAGATTTATTGGATTTGTTGCTAAAATGTTGGCATGGTTATGATAAACCTTGAAAAAAAAAAAGAGAGAAACTGCAAAGAAGAATCTTTCATCAACTGATCAAAAATGATTATTCTTTCAACTAATATTTTAGTTTTTTTTCCTGGGGTGGTTTCTGTTTTTACCTGTTTAAACCCTTGTGTCCTTCCTATTGTTTCCTCTATGCAGGTTTATGATTTGTTGCTCTGTAGGATATACAAATGGGGCGATCTTAAACATCACTTCATTCCTCAGACACCAACAACTGTTTCCGCTTGTGCCTCTCCTCAACAACCTGCACAGCTTATAGAGGATGATAGTCCAGTAAGACTTGCGTTCCTTCAAACAACCAGTGCCACTTGTTCCACTAGATTCCACCCTCATCCTCAACTGGAACTGTCCTTGTGAGAGGATTAGTTTAGAATGATTGAAATGAGCATGGACCAAAGAAATGAGAAATTGTTGATCCAATCAAGACAGACAGCTCCTGGCTTGTTTAACAATTTTCTCTATTTTTCCCTAAATTTTTTTCTGTTTGTTTTATGTCACTAAAAAAACTTCTTTGCTTAGTTGGTCTTCTAATTGTGTATTCTTAGTCTATTCATATTTGTGCCTACTCTTTTGCTTTCTCTATAAGCTAAAAACAAATAATAGGAATGCAAACTGCAAACTGCAAACTGCAAACTGCAAACTGAAGTCTCTATTAGCTCGTAATAAGCGGCACAAGTTGCCTAGACAAGCTCTAGTTTTTCATTCAAACTAAAGTGTTTTTTTTTAAGCAAAAATATGTTTAGGAAAAAGAAAATACATAGAAAGTTCTTACAAACTTTAGTTCATAAAAGCTCTCTCCTTGAAATCACCGTAATACTAGTTTATTACGTTGTAACACACACACACATATATATATGTGACGCCGAAGAAATGTCAATATTATGTTGCAACATGCCTAGTCCTAGAAGAGATGTGGTGTTATAGAATATACTGTCACAATATATTATAAGTAATATGAGTGTTACTTTACTTAATCCACTATACTTTAGTTTGTGAATTTAAGCCATAAATATTATATTTTTCATTTTAGTTCATATAAATTTGTTAATTTTTATTTTAAAAATTATTTTTCTATATTTTCTTAATAAAAAGTTTAACAAATCGAGTCAATTTTGGATCAATTGTGTCATTGATTTAGGTCGAATTCGTGTCATATCGTCGTGCCATAACTCATATTACCACCCACCCTTTTAGAGAGCTGCTCTTGGTTTGTACTAGTTTTAGAAAATTGGGCTTCCAGGATTTTTGAACCTTAAAAAGTAATATAAACACATTTACAAATTTGAATTATTGTATTATCACTATAACTATCATCATCATTATCATGTAAGATTCGCTAGAAAACTTGAATGGATAGTCTTAACAGAATCCGACAAGTTCTATTAGGATTTTTTTTTGGCGAAAATCGTAAGGATTATAGGATATTTTAATGGAAAATTAATCCTATATTATGAGACATATTGTTACATTTATGGGACCAACAGTACAAGAAACACTACATTTAACGATGTATTATTTACGACATGAGTTTTTGAATGTCGTTGAAAAGTACATATAACAACATTTCCAACAAACATGTCGCTAATGACATTTGAAACAATAATTAACGACATCTATATAAATGCCGTATTAAAGGTCTTCTTTTAACGACAATAGTTTACTATCGTTAAATTATTTAACGATAAGTAGGACATGTCGTCAAAGCCTTGGAGATTCTACGACACCCCTTATAGACGACATCTTGACCAATATCGTCTATAAAGGGTGTCGTAGAATCTCCAAGGCTTTGACGACATCTCTTACTTGTCATTAAATAATTTAATGACAGTAAACTATTGTCGTTAAAAGAAGAACTTTAATACGGCATCTATATTGATGTCGTTAATTATTGTTTCAAATGTCATTAACAACATCTTTGTTGGATATGTCGTTGTATGTACTTTTCAATGACATTCAAAAATTACAAGTCGTAAATAATATGTAGTTAAATGTAGTTTTTCTTGTAGTGGAAGAAAGTTATTTTTAGCATATGGAAAGTTTAATAAATAGGCCAACTTCATCAAAATACAATAAATAAATAATAGACTATATTTAGCTTTTTAACTTTGTGCTTTTGTTTTTCTGTTTTACGTTTTATTTGTATTTGTATTTTTATTTTGGGCTAAAACTACAATAAGACCCACAAAAGTTCTAGTTGATAAGAACTTTTTTAACCATCAGATCTCGAACTGTTGCTCCTCTACTCGCGACCCTTATGGCATTTGAGATCCCACTTTCACAATGCTGACTAAGGTCGCAATCTCACCCAGGTTGCGATTTGGGGCCGTCACACATTGGTTGCGATCCTACGTCATGATTTTGCGGAGCGTAAAACTCCATCGCTCCTCTGCTTGGGTCTTGAGTGTCTCGACGTCGCGACCACAGTGGACATCAAGGGTCTTACGCCAAGCCACCACCATTGATTCATCGATCAAGTTGCCTCCAAAGGCCGCCATATATTTTTTTCCTTTATTTTTTTAATTATTAGGTTTTTAATTTTAATTGGGTAAGGGAGACCCTATTGATATTAGGTAGAGTTTAGTCTTTTAAACCATTGGATCAAATAGGGTCATAGATAAGACCCTTTTGAAGGGTCCAAAAGGGTCTTATCATAGCATTGCCCTTTTATTTTTAATCTTTCTTTGTCAAATTCTAACATGTTTTTAGTTTGTTTATTAGTATTAGATTGAATAATAATTTGGGGAATTTTGAGATTTTTGGTTTGGTTTAAATCGATATTTGTACCTAAATGGCCTATTATTGACTCCTCCTAGACTTTGACCTATTAATTTTTATTCTTTTATTATTTTCACTTATTTTTCTCATTCTCCCTGGTAAAGATAATAGCACATTATTTAATTTAAACAGCTTGTATTTATCTTTAAATTATTTGATTTAGCTTGTCACCAGTATTAAAATATTATATTAGTATTAGATTCAACTTCAAACTTCTCATAGGTTATCTAATTTAAATAATTTATATATCTTTTAAATTCTTTGATGTGTAATGATAAGAAATGCTAGATTTTTAAAACATTTTGGTAGCAAATATCTTAAACAATTTTAAATGTTAATAAATATCAATTGATGTTAGTTGTACAAAATTATATCCTTGTGTAAACTAAAATGCCCTTAATTTCAAATCTGACATTTTCTTTCTCTCCTTCTCTTTCTCTCTCCTCTCTCCTTCTTCCCTCTCTCCTCTCTCCCTTGTTTCTTCTCTACAACTCCTCCGTCGACATGCTTGGACATTGACGGTGAGGGTGGGCTTGGATAGCAACAGGGACGATAAGGTCAGGCTTGGACAGTGATGGCAACGGTGATTGCAGGCTCGGACAGCCACGGGGACGGTGAGGGTGGGCTCACACAACGACGACGATAGGGTGTAATGCCCCAAAATTTATTTAATGTTATTGTAATTTAAATGATGAATTAGTGTGCCATAATTAATGTTTCAACATTAATTTGATTACCTGGTTGGATTTTGAAATTTTGGTGGTTTTGTTAAATTGATGAATTCAAATGATTTCTTATTGTCTTAAAATGATGTTTTGAGTTTTAAAACACAACAACTTGTAAAATGTTAAAAATATTTTGTTTTACCAAAACTGTGGGCGGCAAATGGTTTTCGCACAGTAAAACCGCCCATCGATTTTCTCTATTTATTCTCTTTCTCTCCCTCTCTCTCTTCACTCTGCTCACTTCTCTCTCTCTCTCTTGATCTCTCTCGGCTACTCTCCTCTCTCTCAAATTTTCTCTCAAAATTTTGAGTCAAATTCGAATCCAAGCTTTGGGTTAGCGAGGAGGAAGCTTGGGAACGTGATTTGGCAACCGAGAATGCGGATTGAAGCTTCGATTCGAGGTTAGTTTTGAAATTTCTAAACTTTTTTCAAAATTTTCAATTTTGTGAATTTTTGAAATCTAGGTTTGTTTAAGCCTAGAAAACCCTTGATTTGAGCTAAATGAACTTAGAACAACTAGAATCTAAGCTTAGATTGAAGAAAAACGGATTGGATTCAAGATTTTTCATTTTTCTCCCTATTTTCTCATTTTTAGATTTTTGAGATTTTTGAGTTTAAATCTTGTTTAAATGAGCCCAAATGTGTTCTAGTATATTTTTCTATCAACTATGATTGTTTTCCATACCTGGGATTTGAGAAAAACAGGTTAGAATCAAGATTTGAATTTTGGGGATCGAGAAACCCGTGGCTGAATTTTTGGGTTTTCCTAGTTCGGCAGGCCGGACCACGTGTTCGACAGGCCAAAATAGGGATCGGCAGGCCGGTGTTCTTTCGTCTGGCAGGCCGAACCTGGGGATGTTCGGCCGACCAAACTTTGCTTCCGGCAGGCCGAACTGTGCAGTTCGGCCGGCCGAAGCAGGGAGTCTAGCAGGCCGGCCGAGGCATGGAAAATTTTGTGATTTTTCACCCATTTTCAGTGTTTTGAACCCTGATTTAAATTCTAACCTTATAGAATGATTTTAAAGATACAAATGGCACACTAGGACATCATGAAATGGTTTAGTAACATAGAATGTCTCGAACTAGATATTGATCGACTTAGTTTGTATCTAGGATCGTTTGCGGTTCCGCGAAGCTAACGTATAGCGGACCAGGATTACGGTGTGGGGCACCAGCACGAGTATTGAGGTAGGACTTCTACCCTATTCCTTGGTAGCCTAGTTTCAAAATGATTTAGCTTTGAAAAGGATTTCTATTAAAATGTTTTCAACGGTTGTTTGAAAATGAATTTATCGGCTATATTTTAATATACCGTGAACTGAAATAAACTTCATAATGAATGTAAATGACAACAGTCGGTAATTGGGTTTTGAATGATGATGATAATAAACACATAGGCATGATGCCATATCAGAGATCGGGTCGTGTAGCGATCGACCTTGGGGGCAGGTCCCGAAACCAAGCTGGGCCACTACGGTGGTGATACTATTATGGTTTGCCTCGGAAAGGAAAATAATATTGTTGGTTATACAGGTAAATTATTATGGGTAAGAATGGTTTTACTCAAACTTATTTATTTATTTATTTATTTAAGGTTTCTTTTAAATAATTCCTGAACAATGAAATGTTTCTTTACATTAAATTATTTTATAAAACATAGTCCTACTGAGCCTTTCACTCACGTTTTATTTGTCTTAAATTTCCCCCCCTCTAGGTGGTTTTCCATTTAGGTTTGGAGAGGGTTCAACGGATAGGATTCAAGAGCAATAGAGGGACTAGTAGTTTAATTTGTATTATTTAAATCAAGGCATGTAAGATCTTAACTTTACTTGTATTTGGACTGTGATTGTATTTATGATATTGTCGGTACCATGTGTGTGCACAAGTTGTGGGTTTGTGGAACCTATACTCGCTATGTTTAATCTTTAGTATTCATTTTTCATGTAATGGCTTTCTTTAAACTTTCATATTTTATGTTTAATTCAAACCCCTAAACTCTTGATTTTAATTAAATTCTCTTTTAATTAATTTAAATAATCTGCCACGTCATCTCCCGTACTCCGGGGCGTGACAGAATGGTATCAGAGCCTAAGGTTGTGATCCTTGGGAATTGTGCACACATAGGTTTGACAATGAAATACCTCTGACAGTCCAAATTTTGTTTTCAGAAGTGAGAGAATGGCACCTAGACGTCGTTCGACAGCTGACGCCGAGTTCAAAAACGATGAGAGCATGATGAGGTCTATGTTTGCGGCTTTTCGATAGATGACAGCTAGGGCTAGACCGAAAGATTCTGATGTTTGTCGTCGGCATGTGTACTTTAAGGAATTCCAGCGGGCGTCTATTTTGACTTTTGATGGTAATGGGGATCCGCAGTTAGCAGAGTATTGGCTAGATTCAATCTTGAAGCATTTGGATACCCTTGGTGTGCCTGAGGAGTATCGTGTGAAGTTTGCTGCGTATAAGCTCGAGGGTGGTGCTAACACTTGGTGGAAACAAGCTAAGCGTTTAGAGCACGGTGGTGATATCAGTTGGGATAGGTTCGAGGAACTGTTCTATGATCGATATTTTCCGCAAGGGTATAGAGATCAGAAGGTAGCTGAGTTCTACAGGTTGCAGAAGGGTGAGTTATCAGTCCGAGAATATGAGGCAAGGTTTAATGAGTTGGCTGGGTTTGCTTCATCAACTGTGGCATCAGAGCATGAGAAGTGTATTAAGTTTCAGGAAGGGCTCAAGGCTCCTATTCGACGACAGTTGGTTGCTTTACGGCTTAGGAGTTTCAGAGAGCTTGTGTCATCGGCGATATCCATAGAGAATGATTATGTGCAGTATTGTGAGGACTGAGCCAAGGCTTCAAGAGGATCGCAGAGGAGCGGTAGAAAGAGCACCAGTAGCCGTCCAGCTCCGGGGAAGGGCAAGCAAGGTGGCACAAATAGTGGTAGTAGCAGTTCGTCTGGCAGCGGGCATAGCAATCCCTACAGCTTCCATTGTCATTTTTGTCAGCAGCCCGGACACATCAAGAGGAATTGCCTGATCAGGAGTGCTTGTCTTGGATCTCAGACCGGGGAGGATGCCAGTCGTCAGTCTCAGCCTCAGACCCTACCTCCGCCTTAACAGTACCCGCAGTTACAGTATCCCCAGTTCTCATATCCGGCACGGGGGCAGCAGCCTCAGCATTTCCAGCGCAGCGTCCCTCAGTATCGAGCACCGAGTACAAGTAGTGTGCAGTCGTCTCCATCTCAGCAGCATCGGCAGAATAATCCAAGACCCAACAATGTCGGTAGAGGGAAAGGAAAGGCTCCAGTGCAGGTTCATGCGATGGCATCTAGAGGTTCAGATTCTCATGTTGGTAACGCGGTTGTCGATGGTATGATCTTAGTTTCTAGATCTTTAGCTCACATTTTATTTGATACCGGTGCCTCTCATTCTCTCATTTCGAGTTCTTTTGTACATGCCTTGGGATTAGAGATAGAAGAGTTTAATGAACCCCTAGTCATAACTTCTCCCTTGGAGCGGGTGTGTGTAAATTATATGTGTAAATCTTGGAAAATAAAGATTAGGGATGAGATTTTGAAAAGTGATTTGATTATACTCCCCATGAGCTCTTATGATGTAATTCTAGGGATGGACTGGTTGTCCAGGTATAATGCAGTTGTAGACTGCCAACTTAGAAAAGTGACCCTAGTGTTTGATAGGGGGACGATGATAACTTACCAGGGTGGTGGTGATTGGTTAATGAGTGAGTGTCTCATGAAGTCGTGTCTAGGAGGGCGAAGGAATTTAGGTTGTTGTGCTTTTCTTGCCAATCTAGATTGCGAGCCCTATGCTTCGGGTGGCAGTGTAGCGATCCCAGTGGTTGATGAGTTCGAGGATGTCTTCCCCGACGAGTTGTCAGGATTACCACCGCATCAAAAAATTGAGTTTGGTATTGAGTTGTTTCCAGGGATAGCACCGATTTCTATGGCACCTTATCGGATGGCGTCGGCAGAAATGAAGGAATTGAGGAAGCAACTTCAAGAGCTTGCTGATAAAGGGTATATTCAAAATAGCACATCTCCGTGGGGAGCACCGGTTTTGTTTGCTAAGAAGCATGATGGGACTCTCAAGTTGTGTGTGGATTATCGGCAGCTAAATTGTGTTACGGTGAAGAACAAGTATCCCTTGCCTAGGATTGATGAGTTGTTTGATCAGTTGGAAGGTTCGCGGTACTTCTCAAAGATTGATTTGCGTTCAGGTTATCATCAGCTCAGGATAAGGGAAGAGGATATTCCCAAGACAGCTTTTAGGACTCGATATGAGCATTTTGAGTTTCTGGTTATGTCGTTTGGGTTGACGAATGCTCCGGCAGCTTTTATGGATTTGATGAACAGGATATTTAGGCCGTATCTGGATCAGTTCATGATCGTGTTCATCGATGATATTCTTGTGTATTCTAAGACTTGGGAGGAGCATGAGCAGCATCTTCGGATCGTGCTTCAGACTCTACGGGAGCACCAGTTGTACGCTAAGAGGGAAAAGTGTGAGTTTTGGTTGACTGAGGTCAAGTTTCTGGGTCATGTTATCTCGGAGCATGGTATTTCTGTGGATCCATCCAAGATTGAAGCTATATTGGAGTGGGATCGACCAAGGAATGTAGCGGAGATTCATAGCTTCTTAGGTCTTGCAGGTTATTACAGGAAATTTGTAAATGATTTTTTGAAGATTGCAGCTTCGTTGACGAGATTGATCAAGAAAAATGTCAGGTTTGAGTGGAATGAAGATTGTGAGCTTGCTTTTCAGGAATTGAAGAACCGGTTGACTTCAGCTCCAGTATTAGTTATTCCTAGCAGTGACGAGCCGTATGAGGTTTATGCGGATGCTTTAGGGCGCGGACTTGGATGCGTGTTGATGCAGCATGGACGTGTGGTTGCGTACGGGTCGAGACAGCTATGACCTCACGAGCGAAATTATCCTACTCATGATTTAGAGCTCGCAGCGGTGATTCACGCGCTGAAGATTTGGAGGTGTTACTTGTATAGAGCGTCATTTCAGGTCTTCTCCGATCACAAGAGTTTGAGGTATTTGTTCACTCAAAGGGATCTTAATTTGAGGCGGCGTAGATGGATAGAGTATATGGAGGATTATGATTTTGCGTTGCAGTATCATCCCGGGAAAGCTAATGTGGTCGCGGACGCGCTTAGCAAGAAGTCTTTAGGGATTCTCGCTTGTTTGGCTTTTGAGGACTGGAGTAGGGATGCGACAGTGAGCGAGTTTAGGCTACAGTATCATGAAGACTGTGATCGAGTTTTGTTATATCATGTGGAAGCGACCCCAGCTCTTGTTCGAATGGTGAAGCAAAGTCAGTGGCAGGATTGGCATTTGCAGGGGATTTGGTTGCGGATTCAGAACGGGAAGCAGTTTGAAGAATGGAACGTGCATGCAGATGGATCGTTGTATTTCCAGGAGCGTCTTGCAGTTCCAGCTATCGTCGAGGTGACGAAAGCCATTTTAGATGAAGCTCATAGGTCTCAGTTTGCTATTCATCCGGGGAGCACAAAGATGTATCGCGATTTGAAGAGGCAATTTTGGTGGAGAGGCATGAAGAAAGATGTTCGAGAGTATGTGGCCAAGTGTTTGACGTGTCTTCAGGTGAAAGCCAAGCATAAGAAGCCTGCAGGTCAGCTTCAGCCGCTTCCTATTCCAGGGTGGAAATGGGAGCATGTGACGATGGATTTTCTCACAGGTTTGCCAAGGACGAAGCAGCGGCATGATGCGGTTTGGGTCGTGGTCGATAGGTTGACGAAATCGATGTATTTTATTCAGTTTAGGTCGACATATTCAAGGAAGATTCTTGGGGATTTGTATCTACAGAATATTGTGAGGTTGCATGGAGTTCCTTTGTCCATCACCTCTGATCGAGACACCAAGTTTAATGCTAAGTACTAGAGGAGTTTTCAGGAGGCTTTAGGTACGGATTTGAACTTCAGTACGGCGTTTCATCCTCAGACTGATGGGCAGTCTGAGCGGGTTATTCAGATTCTCGAGGATATGTTGTGTGCCTATGCGTTAGACTTCAGCGGAATTGGAAGCAATGTTTGTATCTGGCGGAGTTCGTATACAACAATAGCTATCAGGTGAGTATTGTTATGGCACCGTTTGAGGCGTTGTATGGGCGACCGTGTCGGTCACTTGTGTGTTGGGCCGAGCCAGAAGATAGGGTTATTCTTGGGCCAGATGAGATCTGTGATAGCAATGAGAAAGTCGCGGTGATTCGAGATCGATTGAGGGCAGCTCAGAGTTGGCAGAAGAGTTACGCGGATAAGAGATGTAGACCTTTAGAGTTCACGGTTGGAGATTTCGTTCTCTTGAGGGTATTGCCTCGTAAGGGAACTATGCGCTTCGGAGTGAGTGGGAAGCTCGCGCCGAGGTATATTGGGCCGTTTGAGATCACTTAGCGTGTTGGTGTGGTCGCTTATCGGCTTGACCTTCCACCCGAACTTTCTCATGTTCACGATGTGTTTCATGTGTCGATGCTTAGGAAGTGTCCGCCTGAGCAGGGTAAGATAGTTTCATTTCGCGATGTGCAGGTTCGAGAGGATACGACGTACGAAGAAGTGCCGATTCAGATCATCGACAGGAAAGTGATTAGTTTGCGTCGTCGTGAGATGCCGTTGGTAAAGGTCGTGTGGCAGCATCATGGGGTTGATGAAGCCACCTGGGAACTAGAGTCGAGTATGCGGGAATTGTATCTGCATTTGTTTTGTTTCTGAAATGAGATGTAAATTTCGAGGGCGAAATTTCTTTTAGGGGTGGAGAGTTGTAATGCCCTGGAATTTATTTAATGTTATTGTAATATAAATGATGAATTAGTGTGCCATAATTAATGTTTCAACATTAATTTGATTACCTGGTTGGATTTTGAAATTTTGATGGTTTTGTTAAATTGATGAATTCAAATGATTTCTTATTGTCTTAAAATGATGTTTTGAGTTTTAAAACACAACAACTTGTAAAATGTTAAAAATATTTTGTTTTACCAAAACTGTGGGAGACACATGATTTTCACACAGTAAAACCGCCCACCGATTTTCTCTATTTATTCTCTTTCTCTCCCTCTCTCTCTTCACTTGCTCACTTCTCTCTCTCTCTTGATCTCTCTCTGCTACTCTCCTCTCTCTCAAATTTTCTCTCAAAATTTTGAATCAAATTCGAATCCAAGCTTCGGGTTAGCGAGGAGGAAGATCGAGAACGTGATTTCGCAACCGAGAAAGCGGATTGAAGCTTCGATTCGAGGTTAGTTTTGAAATTTTTAAACTTTTTCCAAAATTTTCAATTTTGTGCATTTTTGAAATCTAGGTTTGTTTAAGCCTAGAAAACCCTTGATTTGAGCTAAATGAACTTAGAACAACTAGAATCTAAGCTTAGATTGAAGAAAAACGGATTGGATTCAAGATTTTTTATTTTTCTCCCTATTTTCTCATTTTCAGATTTTTGAGATTTTTGAGTTTAAATCTTGTTTAAATGAGCCCAAATGTGTTCTAGTATATTTTTCTATCAACTATGATTGTTCTCCATGCCTGGGATTTGAGAAAAACAGGTTAGAATCAAGATTTGAATTTTGAGGATCGAGAAACCCGTGGCTGAATTTTTGGGTTTTTCCACTTCGGTAGGCCGGACCACGTGTTCGGCAGGCCGAAATAGGGATCGGTAGGTCGGTGTTCTTCCGTCTGGCAGGCCAAACCTGGGGATGTTCGGCCGACCAAACTTTTCTTCCGGCAGGCCAAACTATACAGTTCGGCCAGCCGAAGCAGGGAGTCCGACAGGCCGGCCAAGGGATGGAAAATTTTGTGATTTTTCACCTGTTTTCAGTGTTTTGAACCCTGATTTAAATTCCAACCTTATAGAATGATTTTAAAGATACAAATGGCACACTAGGACATCATGAAATGGTTTAGTAACATAGAATGTCTCAAACTAGATATTGATCGACTTAGTTTGTATCTAGGATCGTTCGCGGTTCCGCGGAGCTAAAGTATAGCAGACCAGGATTACAGTGTGGGGCACCGGCACGAGTATTGAGGTAGGACTTCTACCCTATTCCTTGGTAGCCTAGTTTCAAAATGATTTAGCTTTGAAAAGGATTTCTATTAAAATGTTTTCAACAGTTGTTTGAAAATGAATTTATCGGCTATATTTTAATATACTGTAAACTGAAATAAACTTCATAATGAATGTAAATGACAACACTCGGTAATTGGGTTTTGAATGATGATGATAATAAACACATAGGCATTATGTCATATCAGAGATCGGGTCGTGTAGCGATCGACCTTGGGGGCAGGTCCCGAAACTCAGCTGGGCTACTACGGTGGTGATACTATTATGGTTTGCCTAGGAAGGAAAATGATGTTGTTGGTTATACGGGTAAACTGTTTTGGATAAGAATGGTTTTACTCAAAGTTATGTATTTATTTATTTAAGGTTTCTTTTAAATAATTCCTGAACAATGAAATGTTTCTTTACATTAAATTATTTTATAAAACATAGTCATACTGAGCCTTTTGCCCACGTTTTATTTGTCTTAAATTTCCCCCCCTCTAGGTGGTTTTCCATTTAGGTTTGGAGAGGATTCAACGGACAAGACTCAAGAGCAATAGAGGGACTAGTAGTTTAATTTGTATTATTTAAATCAAGGCATGTAAGTTCTTAACTTTACTTGTATATGGACTGTGATTGTATTTATGATATTGTTGGTACTATGTGTGTGTACAAGTTGTGGGTTTGTGGAACCCATACTCGCTATGTTTAATCTTTAGTATTCATTTTTCATGTAATGGCTTTCTTTAAACTTTCATATTTTATGTTTAATTCAAACCCCTAAACTCTTGATTTTTAATTAAATTCTCTTTTAATTAATTTAAATAATCCGTCACGTCATCTCCCGTACTCCGGGGCGTGACACAGGGGTGCTTGGACTTGTTCATGTCTCTTCTGTCTCCTTCTCACGATCTTACGTGGCAAGGCTCCGAAGCAGACGATGAGCAGATTTGCTCGGCTACAGATTTGATTGCGACGAATGATGGAGGTAGATCTGGTTTAGCGGATCTCATCCTCGACGACAAGCTGCCCGTCACCATCGCATCCAAGATCACTCGTCGTCATCCTATCTCGAAGGTTTGAGTTGCTCCATCGCAAAATCACTGTCGACACAGTTGCAGCGCCGAAGAAGACAGTGAAGGAGCATCTGGAGAAAGAATGGGAAAAAAAGAGAGAAATATAGAGGGAGGGAAAAGAGGTAGAATTAGAAATTAAAGCTACAAATTTTTTATTGTTGATATTTAAATAAGTGACATTTATTATGATTATTTTAAAATCTGATATTTCTATCAATTATTTTAATAAATACGACATTTCTCTCATTCTCCCTTGATTTAGCTTATCCTTTGTACATAAATATTAGAATAGTATTAGATTCAAATTACTAGACTATCTATATTAAATTCTTGTCAATGGAAAAAGTGGTACCATATTGTTTTCCAATTTCTAAATCGCAATTGATGGCAAGCAATTTAAAACTGCCACTCATATGTATTTGTGTAACGTCCCGAAATTTATTTAATATTAATGTAATGTAAATGATGAATTAGTGTGCCATAATTGAAGTTTTAACATTTATTAGACTATTTGGTTGGATTTTTGAATTTTTGGTTGTTTTGTTAAATTAATGAATTCGAAGGATTTCTTATTGTTTTAAAATGATGTTTTGAGTTTTAAAACACAACAATTTGTAAAATGTTAAAAATACTCCGTTTTGCAAAACCGTGGGCGGCACATGGTTTTCGTACAGTAAAACCGCCCATCGATTTTCTCTATTTATTTCCTTCCTTCCTCTCTCTCTCCTCACTCTCCCGCAACACCTCTCTCTCTCTTCTCTCTCTCTCTCGGCAGCTCACTCTCTCTCAATTCTCTCTCTAATTTTTGAAACCACATTCGAATCCAAGCTTCGGGACAGCAAGGAGGAAGCTCGGGGACGTGATTCGGCAACCGAGAACGCGGATTGAAGCTTCGATTCGAGGTTAGATTCGAAATTTCTAAACTTTTTACAAAATTTCCAATTTTGTGTGTTTTTGAAATCTAAGTTTGTTTTAGCTTAGAAAACCGTGGATTTGTGTTAAATGAACTTAGAACAACTAGAATCTAAGCTTAGATTGAAGAAAAACGGATTGAATTCAAGATTTTTCATTTTTCTCCTCTTTTTCTCATTTTTGGATTTTTGAGGATTTTGAGTTTAAATGTTGTTTAAATGATTCCAAACATGTTTTAGAATGTTTTTCTATCAAGTATAGTTGTTTTTCATGCCTGGGATTTGAGAAAAACAGGTTAGAAACAAGATTTGGATTTTGGGGATCGAGAAACCCGTGGCTGGGATTTCTGGGTTTTCCCAGTTCGGCAGGCCGGAGTGATGATCGGCAGGCCGGTGTTCTTCCGACCGGCAGGCCGAATCTGGGGAAATGTTCGGCAGGCCGAACCTCGTTTCCGGCAGGCCGAACTGTGCTGTTCGGCAGGCCGAAGCAGGGCGTCCGGCAGGCCGACCGAGGCATGGAAAATTTTGTGATTTTTACCCGTTTTCACTGTTTTGAACCCTGATTTAAATCCCAACCTTATAGGATGATTTTAATGATACAAATGGCACACTAGGACATCATGAAATGATTTAGTAACATAGAATGTCTCAAATTAGATATTGATCGACTTAGTTTGTATCTAGGATCGTTCGTGGTTCCGTGGAGCTAACGTATAGCGGACCGGGATTACGGTGTGGGGTACCGGCACGAGTATTGAGGTAGGACTTCTATCCTATTTCTTTGGTAGCCTGGTTTTGAAATGATTTGACTTTGAAAATGAATTCTATCAAAATGTTTTCAACGGTTGTTTGAAAATGGTTTTATCGGTTATATTTTAATATACCGTGACTATGAAATGAATTTCATAATAAATGTAATTGACAACACTCGGTAATTGGGTTTTGAATGATAATGATAATAAACACATGGGCATGATGCCATATCAGAGATCGGGTCGTGTAGCGATCGACCTTGGGGGCAGGTCCCGAAACCCAGCTGGGCCACTACGGTGGTGATATCATGGTATGCCTAGGTAAAAGTAAATTAGTGTTTTGATTTGACGAGTAGACTGTTCTGTGTCAGGACGGCTCTACTCAAATTGTTTATTTATTTATTTATTTATTTAAGTTTCATTTGAATAACCTCTAATAATGTTGTGTTCCTTTGCGTTAAACTATTTTATAAAACATAGTCTTACTGAGCATTTCGCTCACGTTTTATTGTTTTAAATTCCCCCCCTTTTAGGTGGTTTCCCATTTAGGTTTGGAGAAGATTCTTCGGACCGAACTCAGGAGCAATAGGAGAATTTATTTACATTCTGTATTTATTAATCAAGGCATGTAAGACTTAACTTTATTTGTACTTGGACTGTAATTGTATTTGTGATATTGTCAGATCCATGTGTGCGCACAAGTTGTGGGTTGTGGAACCCATATTCGCGGTTTTTATTCAATTATTGTTATTTGTTTAATGATTTTAAATTCTTTTATAAAATGTGGTGGAAAATCTTTTTATCTCTTACTTAATTGGATTCTCAAACTCTCGGTTTTTAATTAAATTCTCTTTTGATTAATCTAAATATTCCGTCACGTCACCTCCCGTACTCCGGGGCGTGACAATTTGTTCCATGCTTGTATATCATATTATCTGCGCATAACCCTAACGAGCTAAAACATAAAGCTGTGTATTCTGTTTTAGTGACGATATTCTAACAATCTGTTAGCTCGTTTGGGTTGTGTTTGGATTATATGATATCTTATTTATCCTCTGTTTAATGGGAAGTTTTCTTTTCAATTTTCGATCTAATATAACTCAACATATACATGAATGTACACGTATGCATATACACATATATAGTAACAAATATCTTTTTTTTTTCCTTGAATATAGGATAGGAGTCCAAAGTAAATGTACTTTCTCTGCGTGTTATGGGTACGTAGTTTGGGATTTCGTATCTTTTTACATGTAAAAAGGACGCTAAGAGTTAGATTACATAAATTAGACAAAGCACAGAGTATGGAGTGACAGATTTTTCTCTTGTAAGTTTCGTAGCTAGCTCTCATATGTTTAGAATGAACCAGTACAAATTTTTGTATGTGTTCGTTTTTCACTTATTGTCCTTTAATGCTTTTTTTTGTGGCTCTCGGTAAGCCCTAAATCATAACGTTAGGCAGGTACACAATACTCTATTCTATGTCTATTATAGCATCGAGATCAGGATTCTAGAAGATAAGCGCATAAAAGTATGTAGGTATTACTATAGATACTCCGTTCAAGCTTTTGGATTTATTAGGAATTGGTTAACATATTTTTCTCCTCTAGTGCTGGCATTGGTGTGATATCGTTTGGGTGTGTATTAATAAATTTATTTTCTAAACGGGCTATTATTATTTATAGGAAACTGATGATATTACTATATCATTACATGAATGAAAGTTTTTAACTCTAATGTTGAAGCATGTTACCAGTTAAGAGTTGTTGCAAACTTTAACTTACTGAAGAATAATATTGTACAGTACTTTAAGAAGGAGATATGTCCGTACATTGAAGCAATCGTATCTTAGCAAAAGTGCAAATGCTGAACTTCTTTTATATACATACATACATGCATACATACATATATATATACATATATATATGAGCATGTTACCAATAAGAGTTATTTCAAACTCAACTAACTGAAGAATAATATTGTACAGTACTTTAAGAAGGAGATACGTCCGCACATTAAAGCAATCGTATCTTAGCAACATTGCAAATGCTGAACTTCTTATATATATATATGTATATATATGTATGTATGTATGAATGTATGTATGTATCCTGGTATTAATTCCAACAATTCCCGGTATGGAATTCCATGCTTCGAATTTTGGTTCAAGGCCTTGAACTAATTTAGACTTTTTGGAACTTGTATCAAAACTTTCATATGATATTACAAACTTAACTAATTTGTCCTTAAAAATAAAACACTGCATAAAAGTCCAACAACAAGCCATGCCAAACAAAATATAATTACAGCCCATTAGCATAACTTCTACTTGTATATGCTTTGAGAAATTAGCAATAGAGAAATAAAAGCTATATATATAGATATATATTTTTTATCAATGGGTGAATTCATATTTTTAAAGACTTATAGGAACAAACACTCTTTACAGCTTATTGCTCTTAAGATCGAGCGATTATGCTTTACGAATTAGATTTTCTTTTAAAAAAAAATACAGGATCAAACCTAAGCAGTCTCAAATCAAGACCCAGCATACTATCCCATGTCATTTGACCAAAATATCGTCGTTGGTCTAGATGACTGATGACTGGTGTTGATTTATTCCTTCTTTAGTCCTTTCCTTTCATATATAACATTATATCATTCTTTCTATTTTTCTTTTCTTTTATCCTTATAAAAGGATAAAACCTTATATGTAATTTAAAAAAATCTATTATATCATACTATTATAAGATGTGTATACACATCTGTTATAGATCATCGTATTCTAAAAAAAAAAAAAAGGAACAAATCCCTCAAAAAGAAAAAGAACAAGCAGAATATGCATGCGCTGTGCCTGTGTTTCCGACTGGTGTGCGTAGACAAAGCAATATTTTAACTTTTCAATACAAGGGCGACGCCATAGTATAACTTTCTAACAACATATTTAACAACATAACAGCATTTTAATACATTATACGCTTAATCATTTCTTTTATTATTACTTTTTTACGGGTATTTATATGGAGCATTATTTAACACTCAATACTTATGCATGGTAGCTAGATTAATTAACTTAGGTTTATAACCTTTTATCTGTTCTTCTCTTCATCAACAACTAAAAAAGGAGACAAAAAAATAAAATAACAATAAAATATTTGGAATACCATTCCCTAATTCAATATCTGATCTGAACACAATTAGAATACAATTAAAGCCCATCTAGCAGAACTGCTTTGTATATGCTTTGAGATGGCAGGGAAATATTTTTATTTACCTTTTTATACCTGGTGTTTTAGTTTTATTTAAATACTACACTTTTAACTTTTTATCTCATCAAATATAGACCTTCAGATTAAATTTAATATATAAATCTATACTTTTTTTTCGGTCAACTCTCAATTTTAACTGAAAAATTACCCAAAAAACTCTCAAATAGAAAAAATAAGAGAACTTTAAGAATTAAAAAAAAAACTTTAAAATAAGGGTTGAAATATTGAGAATACCTTTAAAAATAGATTTTTTTGTGTTTTGTTGCTTTTGTTTTTTTTTCTTTTTTTTTTGAAAGTTTTTAATTTTTTCCCTCTTACATAAAAATAATTTAGTCATTTTAAATATCAAAATCAATTATTAGACGAGATAAAGTATAGATTTATTATTAAAATCTAATCAGTAAGTATACATTCAGTAAGATCAAAACCCAAAAATATGAATAAACTTGAAACAGAGGGCATAACAAGATAATAACTCTCAAAAATATAACTTTTTTGGTCAAAAGTGAAACCGTACTCTTTTTTTTTTTTTTCCTTTGCTCTAAAGAGACTTATTGCTCTTAATCAATCAATTATGCTATTGCGGATGTCATTTTTTTTAACAATTGGATCAAACCCTCACCCTGCCCAACCAAGCTCCGACATTCTACTCCATGACCGTCAATGATATGATAAAAGAACAATTATAATATATATATAAGTGCGTGTGTGTAAATTTTCAATATAAGGGCGATGCCCTGACTGAGTTGTTATTTTTCCAATCAATAGAAGTATAACATTTAGCAACATATTCAACAAAAACAACAGCGTTTTACCACATTATTAAAAAAAAAGGCTTAATTATTTCTTTTATTATTTTTTACCGGTATCTACATGTATAGCATTATAATATTTATGCTCATTTATTATAGATGCATGATAGCTAGATTAATTAACTTAATTTTAATAACCTCTATTTAGTGATCCCTTAGGGAGTCACAGAATATTCTGTTTATCTCTCTTCATCAAAAACTATATATATAAAAAAAAGAAAAGAACAATAAAATATTTGGAATATTATCCCATAAATTCACTTATTGATCTGATCATCACGAAAAATATTATTCATTACCTGGGGTAATGAAAATCATCTATACAAGAAGAGGCTTTCCACTCCCCAGAATGTGCCTTAAGCATTTCCCTTGCTCTTTCCTTCAAATACCCAGCACACTCCACTTGAAGCAAAAAACAAAGCCTAGAAACCGCTCCAAACTCAAGCATTTCCCTCAGAACCTGTTTGGTTCCGGAGAATCTGCAAATCAGGGAAAATATCATCACCGCCCTATCGTCCACCGCCGGCGACACCCTCAGAATCCTCCTAGAAACTGCGCAAATGCTCGCCTTGTGGCTCAGAAACTGAGCCCTCCCGTCGGCGCAGGAACACAAGTGGAACAAAATCCCGAAAACCAGCTCCGTCGTTTCCTGCTCCGCGGAGTCCATCTCGATCTCCACGAGCTCGAAGACGGCGCCGTATTCGACCATCACGATCCGGTTCCGGCCATAGGGACACGTCTGGAGCATAATCTGCAGCGCCGCGTTTAATCCCTCGCGTGTTAAGTTCTTATGATCCCTCTTCTTTATGATTTCCACGATGTTTTTGAAGAATTCGGGTTTTAATCTCGAAAGCTCGTTAGGGTTTCCTTTCTCGATGATCGATTTCAGGACTAAAACTGCGTGGATTTTGATCATGTGATTCTCATTTTCCGAGGTGGTACAACTCAAAACCCACGTTAGAGAATCCATGATTTGTTCGTTTTCTATCAGATTTAGCTCCGTTAATCTCGAGGAATTAGGACTATTCTTGTTGTTATTATTGAACCGGAGTATGTAGTGAAGTGTGCTCAAGGCCTGTTCAAGCCCTTCTGTTTGTTTCCCGAGAAAACAATAACTTACAATGAAAGAGAAAACGGCTTTTGAAACACCCGTCTCCACCATAAACTTTCGGTTTCTTTCGTTCTCCGCCGCGAGACTTTCCAACCGTTCGATGGCCTTCAGCTGATGAAGCTGAGCTTGATTATGATGATTGTGATCTCCCTTTAAGTCTTTGAGCAGTCTAAGAATTTGAGCCTTGTCCAAAGGCGGCTTCGGGGTCGGGATCCGGTCGACGCCACGGGACGAATTCTCGGCGCACCAAGCCTGGATCAGACGGCGGAGGGTGTGGTTGGGGGTCAGGTTGTCGGACAACGGATCAAGGGGCTGTTTGGTGACGGGGCAAGTGGTGTTCTTGGAGGTGAATAGCCAGTGCTCAATGCTGTCTCGGTCGTAGGTTATTCCGGTTATGGCGGTTACAGGGTCTTTCATGATTTGGAGAGAAATTGGGCAGATGAAATAATGAGGAATTTCAATTTCTTCCATGATAAGATAAACGCTTTGAAATGTTTTCGAGAAGTGGTGGTGGTGGGATTAATTATAGGTGAAAATGGAGGAATATTGGAAGGAAGAAGACTAATTTGTTGGTTTTGTAATATAGTGGTAAGAGATTTCGGCTAAATTGATTTGACCAATCAAATAAAAGCGAAGATAGAGAAAGACTCGTAAAAGAAGTTGTGACTTGTGAGACTATTTTTTGGTAGAATTATATGTATAGGTCATATGATTATGCTTATACTCTATCAGCCGTACAGATGTCGACTTTTGGTTGGTAAAATCTAGAAGTATATACAGCGTAGAATTATATATGTTTTCTATCAGCATATTACACAATTGACTATATATATGTTTTGGATATAAGGATATTTACCTTTTTTCTATCTTTATTTTAAGTTTATTCAAAAATTATATGTTTGGCTTTTATCATATCAAATATATGAGTTAATACATAAATTTATACATTATTTTAGTCAATAGTTGATTTTGAACTTTAAAGTTATCAAATTATTCTTAAGTAAAAGAGGAAAAATATTCAAACTTTCAAAAACTAAGATGACAATAGAAACAAAAACACACAAAACTCTTTTTTTTTGGAGTATTTTATACATTTTTGAAGTTAAAACCCTTAGTATAAAATGTTTCTAAGTTTTGCAAGTTTTTTTACTTTTTAGTTTGAGGGTATTTTGTCCAATTTATCAAGTTAAAATTAAAGATTGCTATAGAAAAGATATAAATTTATGTAGTAAATCTGATTTAAAGGTGTACAATTGATGAGATAAAAAACCAAATATATAACATTTAAGTAAATCTAAAATACACAGTATAAAAAAGGTAAGCCAAATATATATAAGTATATATGTATATATATCTAATTTAATAAAAAATTCTTTCATAGAGTATGAAAAAAATACTCTAATAGTGAAATAAGGTATTTAATTGTTGGAAATTTATCAAATTTTATTTAATTGTCATTTTTTATATGCTATGATCTTACGGTTAAATTTACAATCAGACCGTTAAAACATGTATAATGGATCTAGCACATGATTCTCTAAACGTAACATGACAAACATGCAGTATAAATGTTCTAGCATATAAGTTTTTTTTTTTCTTGTCCATGAAAGTGTTATTTATTTATTTGGGAATTTTTTTTTTTGGTGGTCATTTGTGGTCTGTGGTTGGACAATTTTACTGGTAAATCCAATATTTTCAAAGGCTAAGTCAGTCAGATGGTCAAAAAGGTAGAAAGTCATATTGGCCCACTATGCCCAATATTAGAACAACACGCTTATGTATGCATGGCCATATATGATTTTATAACCACACGCAATGGTTTGGTATCTGGCAAAGTTTCTAATTTGGTTGGTCAAACTAATAAAGATGTCCATATCTGGACCAGTTTGATCAAATTTTTTTTAGTTTGTTTTCTGCGGCCAGGATATGAAACATAGAGAGAGAGAGAGAGAGAGAGAGAGAGGAAAGTGGTACGTAATTGCTTGATATTGAAGCAAAAATGTTGTTAGAGTGGGGACGTTTGTGAAAGCTAATTACTTTTTTACTTTTTTTTTTTTGATAAAGGACCATAAGGTTATGAAGAGCCAATATATAAAGTATCAAAATGTTGATGCTTTTTTTTTTCATCTAAAAAAAATCAAAATTTGATCCGTACTACACTCAGAAAACCGCCATAAAGACCCATTTTTGCAATATGAAAACTAAAAATAAAAATAAAAATAAAAATGCAAACAAGCTGGCCAGTTCATTTATTCAAATGAGGGAAAAGAAAACAAACAAAACAAAGCAATAGAGCACCGAAATTGCTCCGTTGAAAGCTGCCATTTAAGGAAAAAAAGAAGAAAAATACATGTCACATTAAATGGTAAATTTTTGTAGAAAATGTTTACTTCTGTTATAGACTGTCGTTTGCATCCTTTCCATAATATACCGCATATAATTGATGTTCTTCTCTCTCTCTCTTACATGTGTTAAGAATGATGAAAAATAATAGGAGACAAAAAATTATAATATAGTAATATCATATTATATTTTTTTCTTCAAATTACCAAATATTTAATCATATAATATAGTTTTTGTTTTACAATATTTGGTAATTGAAGAGAAGAGAAATTATATCTAAGTTTATTTCACTATCCCAAAGTTCCCTACAAAAAAGAAAAAAGATAAATAAGAACATAACTAAAATTTTCTTTTAAGGGCCACAATTGTATTTTTATTTTTAAGCGCGGATACAATTATAATCTTTTTAATACAGGATGAATATAATTACAGTGCTGTGTAGTTTAGCATTTTTGTGAAGTTAGTACCTCACGATTGAAAAGATCCATTGCTGCACATTTTATTCAAAAATAAAATTTGGGTACCCTGAGCTTATTTTTGAGATATAAAATAGCAGTTTTGACCTTTCCATTCAAAAATATTTTTTACATAAAAAATAAATTCCAACAATTTCTAAAAAACTTTTTTATTTTTTAATTTTACAACTTTTTTATATTTTAGAAATATATTTTTGGACTAAAAGGGGAAATCGTCATTTCATGTCCCAAAGAATACGCTCGAGTTATTCAGATGATATTTTCAATAATAATATGATACCTAAATTATATTTTTTTTTAAATAAGGAGATAAGTTGATCAAATGCTTAAATTACAAGGGTATCAAAATTATATTTTTCTTAAAAAATAATAGTAAAACTTCACAAAGACTGTGCCCCCACCGATCACACCTTTTCTTCGCCTGTGCTTATACTTTTAAATACTCATAATTTAGTTTTATGATTACAAATAAATGAAGTTTTTATAAAACATTATTTTTCTAGGGGTACATTACTTATAATTTAGTTTTATGTTTAAGAATAATTGAAATTTTATAAAACATTATATTTTTAGGGGTGCAATTAATTTATTATCATTATTTGATGGTGGACGTAATTCAATCAAATCAATAATACACAAAATGAAGCTTAAGTTTCATCCAATTCAATTCAAAACAATAATTTTATAATTTAATTCCGTGTACCAAACGTAGCCCGATAGAGATTAAGACTTATCAAACAGACCAGTCAAAGTCTAAACAAAAGCTATAGCCTAGTCCCTTGAGTGCTTGGCCAATGTTAATAGCTCTTTAAGAAAAAGTAAACGGGATATATTTAGACGTAAGAAAGGAATAATCAAGATATAGAACCAAGTTTGTTCCATATTCTTTTAACGACTTTTTTTTTTTTTTTGAAGGATATTCTTCTAACTGCTCTACTCCATAGAGAACCTTAATCGTTTTTCATACAATTTTTGAACCTCAAGTTATGCGAGACATTATGAACATATAACTAACTTGAATTTTTTACATTGAAGAGGTTACAACGCATAATTGCATGTGATTTCACCGGGAAAAATACAGGTCGACCTTTAAAAAACCGTTTTCTCTTTTTTTTTTAGGGGTATTTTCGTACTAGTTTTTAAGACTTAATTTTTATTGATGTCACAAAATATGAAAAATTCTTATGCTACAAATCGTAATGAGATATGTTTTGTGTCTCACCGGGATGTGTTTCATGTCCCACAAGAATTTTTATGTGCTATCGTTATTTTTTTTTATGTTTTATCGAGATATTTTTATATCCTACCAATATATTTTTCATATTTTACCGGGATTTGTTGCGTGTTCTACCTGAATGTTTTTCTTCCAATATCATATTGTTTACATATCTCAACCATACGTATAGATCCAACAAAAAATTATCTCTCTCCACTCCATTGTTGGCCACATGCATCCCACCGTCAGTCACGTGTCACCTACCATGGACGTGCCTCTCCGACACCGTCCACTCCACCGTGCTCCAAATTTGACGATCTAAAAAACACCACCTTTCATGACGAATCTCAGCTCCAAAGATTGCTAATCGCTGGCCAAACTCGCGATGCCAACGTTCTCCCCTTAGCAAAGTTCATCATCGCTCGTAGATCTCATCGTTGCTGGTTCATAGTTGTAGATCTCATGATCGACCTTGGGTTCTCCATCAAAGACAAAAATGCCCATGAGTTGTGAATCTTCAGTCGTGATTTCTCTCTTTGGTTCACAAGGTCTGAGACTACTTTGATCTGGGTCAAGGCGTCATTTAAACTACAGCAAGTCGGATCTGGTTTGCAATCTTCCAACGCGACTCGGAGATCGATGATGATCTGCTTCACACGATGACATGCTCCATGCAACTTTGGTGACGGGTGACAGCGAATCCATCTCTACGCAACTCTAGTGACAAGTGATGACTTGCCCTATGCAATAACAACAAGCAACGACCTGCTCCACGACAGGAACGACAATCAGAGAGAGGAAGGGATGAGAGAGAGAGTGAGAGAAGAGAGGGAAAATCAAATGTGAGAGGGGGGGAGGGAAAATAAATGATGATTTTTTTTTTCTTTTTGAAAGAGATTAAATTTATAGTAAATCAAAATTTAGTTTCACAATTTATGGCATAAATAATTAGATTGGTTTAAAAGATGATGTACTATCTAATTTTCTTTTTTGTTTTTTTTTATAATACCCATCCTTACAAAATATTTCCGCTCTGCCATTAATAGATTTAACATTAACACACACACACACACATATATATATAGAGAGAGAGAGAGAGAGAATTATAGGATACTTGGCATGCTATATATTCATTAAACCTAATTTAACTAAAGAAGTAACTTCTTTTATGTAAAAAAAGGATAAAAATGAGGGAAAGATATGAGGAAAAGTTAATATTCATATATAGTTATTTATTAATTGATTTAATTAATTTCTATGAATTTTTAATCTAAGAAGTCTTTTAATATTAGATTTGATAGCACTTACACGATTATGTGGTTATAATCCATATATTTATATAGAGCTTATTCATTGTACTTCTTGCTAGTGAATTTTTTCTCTCTTTTTTTTTCCTAGTCTATAGATATAGACACATTACCAATCATATTAAGGGTGCACTAGAAATAACTTGTACTTTTGCTTTTAAACAATAGAAAAAAAGAAGTATAAGTTCAAACTTTTCAATTAGTGTTTGAATTAAAAAGAGCTTTTAAATTTGTTTGGTTAAATAAGTCAAAAGCTTTGTTGATACGATAAACACTAGAGATGTTGCAGAGGTTACATGTTATAGAAATATCCAGTCAGAAGAGAAAATCGATAACTATATATTTGCTCATAAAAAAATAAAGTTTGCGTTTTTAGGCGTTTAGGATAAAAGGGAGAAACTCAATAAGCATCGTAAAGGTTTCAAAATGTATAAACTCGATATATTGATAAATATAAAATGGTTTCAAAATGTATAAATGATTTCAATGTTTATTTCCGGTTGTTTTTGTTTGCCTTCTCTGTAAGATTATTTCTTTCTGTATTTCTTGTTTTGTTAGGTGTACCATATTGGCTAGAATGTAAACTTCTTCATTTATGTCTTTTTTTTTTTTATTTAACAAAATATGGTGGGGTTTGGTTGAGTTATTTACTGAGTACTAACCAAGTTGGATTATGCTAATTCTCTCTACTCAGTTCCATCTCTTCATTTATTTAAAAAAAAAATCAAAAGCTCTTATTGTTAAAAAAAATAATGTAACATAAAGACGTAAATAAAATTTGAAATTTGTCATAATGCAAATAAAAATCTTTTCATAAGTACTTTTATAATTTGACAATTTCTTTGGTATGAACAAAAAAAAAAAAAAAAAAACCCCACCAATGGGTATCCGTCTTTCAACTGTCAGAACTATAAAAAAAAAATAATTTTCACTAGATCTTATGATTTTAGAACGTGCACCGCGTTTTAATAAAAAGTATGTAATTATCTAGTGCCTTATGATTCAGAGTATATTTGGGATTAGAACTAAAATACTATAACATGTAAAAATTTTATACAAGTAACATACTTTTGTTTTACACTTAATATGTGAGAGCTTTATACCGTAAATAGTTGAAACTAATAAGTTAGATTAGCCTTTCCAAACACACTCTTAATCAACTGAAAACATTAAGGGGTTGTTTGTTTTGAGTACTCTTGGTACTCAATGGACTCAAATTTGGATTCGAGTATCAAAAATCCTTTGGATACATGTTTGTTTCTTCCAAAATCTAAATCCTTTGAATATCAAGAATCTAAGTTTTTGGAGTACTACTCCCCCCCCTAAACTTTTGATAATCGGATAAAAACTGAAATTTTCTCTCCTATTTTTGAGTAAAAAAATCATAACTTTTTCATTTGATATTCAATTCAGATGATTCTTTTTTCATTATGTTTATAGTGAAGAGATGAATAAATTAAGATCTATATTGCATATTTTTTAGGACCATTAATATTAAGATTTTATTAGATTTGTTAATAAATTAAAAACTTTTCCACTACCTCTCCAAACATAAATTCCAATTTTATTCCGTACTCAAATTAAAACTTAAATGCACATCCAAACGTCAATTCGGATAACAGTTTAAATCACTAAACTAAATCATAATTTAAATCATACTAACTCAAATTAAATTACTAAGTTTGAATCTATTTATGAAACGGACCCTAATGTTGAAAGTATTAAGCATCATGGAAACCATGCAAATAAAAACAATATTAGAAAGTTGCAGCAGATCACACGAAAGCATGGGAGTCAAATATTCGTTATCCCAAGTCAAAAAAAATATGCGCGGCATGCAATAGTCGTGATCTGGGATTATAACCCACTTTACACGTTAATCATTAGCCACTTACAACTATGAGCAAACATTTGAATCTTTTTTTTTTAATCCTTCTTTATTTATGTGTATGTATTTTTATGTTGTTGATTGCCATGCAAAGAAGCAGAATCAGAAAAATCTACATTTTTAAAATGAATGACATATATAAAATGTTCACTTTGTTAATTTTCTTAAAAGCTAGATTTTGCTGTCCATATACCGTCTGTGGACCATCTGGCTGCTACGCAGTCTTGGAGAGTTAATGAATAAAACTGTAACACCCCGTACCTTCATTTAATATGACGTTGTCCATTTTGAAATTGAATCTATACTGTTTTACTCTAAAGCTTTAAACAAAAGGTCCCATATTATTAGAAGATTATGTATTAACTTATAAGCTATCGTTTATTAATTTTTTAGGCCATATAAAACTACGTAATTTATTCTATTTTGACCCCTTATACCTTATGATTGTCACGAAATACTCTTCTAAAGATCAAAGTTTTGGAGTGGATAACGCTCTAGAGATAATATACAACATCGACTGAGGTGAAAATTGTTGGATTCAGGGATTTTGGGAAAATTTGTTAGATCTTGCTATTTTGAGAAAGAAGTTGAACAAAAATTTAGAGAAGAAAAAGCAACTCGAAATTGGAAGAACTTTAAAGTGAGAAAATTATAGGATTCTCAAATGGTCATTTTGTTTTGCTTTATTGCTTTTAATTGAGGGGCAATTTCTTCTTAATTTTTTTAAGAGATGACTTGTCATGTGCGGTTAGGTCAGTGCTATTCAAAAACGACTCCACACGTTTTAATGTATACATATATGTGTGTGTATATATATGTGTAAAATTACTTATTTTTCTTCTTAAGTATTCTCACTTTTATATTATTATATTGCAAAATATCTATAATTATAAGCATTATCTAATGGTAATTTCACATCTAATTTCATCTCCAAGCATAGAATCTTAAGTTTAAAAACAATATATATCCCCTGTATAGATCATGAACAAAAGAAAGTCTCAGGCTTGAGTAAACTTGTTTTTTTTTTTTTTTTTTTTTTTAATAAATCTTATAAAGTACAAAATAAAGACTGACTATCTAGAAGCAAAAATGATGGCTACTCCCTATATAGCTTTTAAAGTGGGACCAAAATAATAAAATATGTAGTAGACTGAGTAAACCCAATTGATTAGGCGCAACATTGACTAAGCGACTGCTGTGCTTTCCACTTTGCTAATTTCTGCAAAGTCAAGTCAATCCATTTACATTCCTCTTCATACAAATATATATATATATATATATATATATATTTATATGTATAGATATGTGTATGTATATTCAATAATTGCTTCTGTTTACACACACTTACATAATATCATAATTACATGTTATAATAAATTGAGATTTTACTGGAAAACAGATCATCTACTTCTATTATTATATGGATAAAGCAAGATTAATTAACATAACGATCGAAACATTGATATATCTAGAGTACTTAGCCAGAGAATTTCTTCAGTACTAGATAAATTATTTGCAGCTGCCCTGCTTTTATAATCCTTCCAAATTCTGGCGTAATATAATATTCTTTAACTATTGGTTCCAATATTTTTTGCTACACTTTTTTTTCTCACAAAAATTTAATTAAAAAATAAATATAAATCAAAATTTTAATTCAAACGTATAAACTAAGATAGGCTAAGACTTGATCTGTTACGTCAATGCTAACTAGCGGCAAGTTCTCATGATAAAATTAGAAAAATGAAACAGAATAAGACTACCATTTATTTTATTTGTTTGTTTGTTAATTTATTGAACTTGCAAGATGAAGAATTTAAACTTTACACCTTAAGATAGACTTTGGGGTGAATTTACTGTTTAGATCATGCATGCAACATCAAATAAACCCTTTTGTTAGCTGCACTACATAAATATGTTTAATTCCCCCCCTTTTTTTTTTTTTTTTGCAATAAGATTAATCATGGGTTTGCTCTCTATGCGTTCTAAATGGCCCAAAAGAACGGTTGGTCTTCGTTTTGATCCTAATTATAAGTCGCCCACTAGTTTTTAAGTAATATTTAGTGGAAACATATTTATTTTAAGGCATATATTCTTTCAATACAATCATTTTTACATCTTTAAAGCCTAGCTGGTGCTCGGTGATCGAAGCATATAAGAAGCTAAATTAGCATTTTGAGAATGAATCTTATGGAACCTTATCTATTAATTAATTAATTAATTAATTAATCCTCACGTTAGATAACTTGCCTAGAAATAGTGGTGATTGCTAGGTTATGAATCACTTAAATTTTAACTTTTGTTTGTAAGAGTGGTTAAAACCTTTTTTTGATTTAATTTAAGAGAAAACACGGTAACAAAAATGGTTATACCATAATAAATTGTTAGAACTGTTTTTACCCAACAATCATTCTAAACAACTCTAGCTGAAATTGGGTATGCCTTCTCTCTTTTCTCTCCCTCTTTTATTTTGCTAAGAGAAAATATGTCTCTAGACCATGATTCCTTCTAGATAATTCAGTTTGTTTTTCCTTTTAAGATTTAATCTAGTTCTAAGGCAAGTGTATTAAGGAAAAAATTGCAATTTGACGATTTGCAACATGACAATGATATACATCAAAGAAAGTGACTCCTCAACTGTTAGAATAATCTAACTAACACAAATAATTAAGAAGAAATTATATGACTATATCAGCATTAGGGGTCAATACGAATACAGAAACACGTTTTTGAGAAACTTGTGATATGTCAAATTTCAATTTGAATTTGCCAATAATTGAGAATCAGCGCGGTTGCAATTGGTAAGAATTTTGAATTTATCCAATCAGTCTAAATTTGTAAACCTTAATATAATTTGTCAATTCATTTAAAAAAAAAAAACAATGTGTCAATTAAACACAAATCAAAGACCATATTTATATTTTCTTCACACAGCTACTCTCCAAGTCTAATATTTTGGATTAATTCAAACATCATTTTTTCTTTAAAAAAACTTCTAAGTGTACCCTTTCTTGAGAAGTGAAGGACATCATCGACTAGGAATATTAATATACTTATAATTAATATATATAATTGTTAATTCTATGGCCAAGAAATAAACTACAAGTTCGTTTTCTAATTTTTTAACTCCATGATTTTTTTTTTTTTATTTTGTCCTTTTCAAAGAGAGGGAAAATGGTTTTCCTCAGTTTTTGATTCCATGATAAGTGACTAGCAATGTGTTGAAAAAATAGTACACAGTGAAATTTTAAAATTTTTTATATCAGAGTATTTTTTAAAATATAAGTTTGACACGCTATATGCATAAATTAACTAGATCTTACTAACCTTTGTGTGCCAAAAAGCTCCTGTAATCAATGAAGAGAAGTAACGTTCCAGAAAGACCTCAACCGACTGGCCTTATTTGTTATTATATATCTACGATCAAAGTGAGTGTGGGCTCACGTCATTCAGCTTTTTCTAGGTGGCTCTCCTTCCAACCAATTAAGAAATACCCAAAGCTATAATTTGTGATTTGTGAATGATAGCTCTCTGGGGAGTTTCAAACTCTCACTGACAGAGTGTAATTCTAGATTTCTCAACTGATATAAATAATAATGAGACTCACTCCCCTTTTATAGATGTTGGGCACATGAGTCAGTCCTTATCAGATAAGGCCTCAAAATTTGAATCAGAATCAATATCTGATAAAATTCACGTGAAAACATGTGATCCTTTTACCGTCTAGTCGGCAGGCCGAATTGGTAAATCGGCCTGCCGAACCTCCTCAATCTGCAAGCCGAACTTAAAGATCGGCTTGCCGAACTTGCGATAAAAAGTTCCCTACAAATCTTTAATTCCTACTCGAGATTCTGGGGATAAAGCCTCAGTTTTAATTCAAATAACCTAATAGAGAAGTTATCTGATTAAAACAGTCATATCTAGATAATCTTTAGGAAAAGTAAATATTCCTGATAATTCAACGAGTTTATTTTGAGTTAATTTATTTAAAATTAATCTAACTAATAAACAGATATGAATTATCTAATTTTGACAATTCAACAAGTTTATCTTGAATTAATTTTATCACAAAATTAATTCAATCGATAAACAAACATGAATTATCCGATTTTACCAAATTTCAACCAATTTGATAAATCTAATATAAGTCACCAATTATTAAAAAAATATGTCGTATCGTTATAGAATTGTTATGAGCTAGTAAAAAAGACCTGATAGACCTATATAGTTCAAGCTCCCGATAATTATGAAACCCAATATCCCAGATATACATTTTATAATTATCAACTCCAACGCTACTCTAATAAAAGCTTGGAGCTACACTCTCGAATTATATAGAATTACGAAGCCCGTATAGCTAAGTCTTCATGACATATCATAATATATTGTATCCCCATAGGATTATCCATAATCGGCTTAAGTACAAGTTTTGCCTTACCTTTCCTATTATTTTTATCTTACGTTCCATTATCTCACCATCAAAAAACTTACATCCAAAGACAATATACCATTTGGTTACACCTATGCATCCAAATGGTTAAGCGCTCCAGTTTTTCAATTACAAGATAACGCATATAAGAGGATATCAACTACTCCTAAATAGGAGCTATAGATTTCATATCTATGAATAACAGGTCCACGCTATCAAGAGTCATGCCTCTAACATACTAGCATGCGTTCCACTACAAAATGTAGATCTTTTTGGTACATCAAAAAACATAAGCCAAGACAACAGGCCCACTATTCACTTAGGATTAAAATACAATACAAATAATTGTCCAAAGTGAATCAATTTGATGAGACAGAGTTATTAATCCAAATCAATTCACTTTATGTCCAGATCTAAAACGTCATCACCTATAACAATGTGCCAATGTTTCTATTCGTAGAGTCCACCTCCAATTACCAAGACAAACCATCTCCCGTTAGGGATGTAGACAACATAACAATCTTTACATGAATAAAGAGCCTGACTTATTCCCTTGATTGCAGATATTATGATTTAGACCGTCACCTTAAGAATCGTGTCTTTTGCATAATTTGTCCATCATATGTCCAATTCTTAAAGTTTAGACCGATAGTCTCAGACTTTTATTTGTTTAACATACATTCAATAAATATAAACGTAAAGAGGACAAGATTTGGTATATAAATAATAAATAAATTCGTTATTGATAAAAAAAGTCTTCAAAAACATATTACATTTTTACTCTTTAGGGTATACATGCCTAATAATCTCTCACTTGCACTAAGTGAGTAAATATGACAAATCTCACATTCTCATAGCTTCCACATGCTTCTCGAAGACTCTCTTAGTAAGTGTCTTCGTGAATGGATTAACTAAATTGTCCTCTGACGTAATTTTGCACACTATGACATGCCCGCCCTCGATGAAGTCTTTTATCACATGATACTTACGATCAATATGCTTACTCTTCTTGTGAAATCTTGGTTCCTTAGCATTAGCTATCGCCGTACTATTATCACAGTATAATGATACCGTCTTATCCATGCCAAGAACAAACTCAAAATCCCCAAAGAACTTGTGGAGCCACACTGCTTCTTTCGAAGCATCACTAGCTGCCACATACTTGGCCTTTATCGTTGAATCTGAAGTGTAATCTTACTTCACACTTCTCCAACTGATGGCACCGCCCCCCAAAGTAAATACAAAACCCAAAGTTGATCTCCTAGAATCCAGATAGGATTGGAAATCCGAGTCAGTATACCCTAAAGGAGTTAAGTCCTCACCCGAATACATAAGCATATACCATCGAGTCCTTCTCAGGTACTTAAAAATATGCTTTTTACCACAACCTAGTGGTTCAGTCCCAGATCTGCCTAAAATCGACTCACAATTCCAACCGCATAACAAATATCCGGTCGTGTGCAAAGCATGGCATACATGAGACTACCCACTGCCGAAGCATAAGGCACTTTCTTCATGTATTCTCTTTCTTCCTTAGACTTTGGAGAGTCTTTCTTAGAAAAAGTAATTTCAGACCTAGATGGTTGCCCACCTTTCTTGGAATCCTACATTGCAAACCTCTTAAGAATTTTATTTATGTAGCCAGCTTATGACAAAGCTATCATTTTGTTCTTCCTATCTTGAAAAATCTAGATACCTAGAACAAAATTAGCCTCACCTAAGTCCTTCATGTTAAACTGCTTGGTCAACCATAATTTGACCAATGACAATGCCCCAACGTCATTGCCAATTAGCAAAATGTCATCTACATAGAGTAGTAGAAAAACCACCTTCCCATTCTTAATGTATTTGTACACACATGGTTCATCTATATTTTGTGAGAACGCATAGCTCTTGATCACTTGATCAAATCTTATGTTCCAAGAACGGGAAGCCTAGTTAAGTCCATAAATTAACTTTAGTAGCTTACAAACCTTACCCTCCTGACCCTTAGCCTTGAATCCATCTGGTTGTTTCATATAAATGGACTCATCAAAATAGCCATTTAGAAAAGTCGTCTTGACATCCATCTGTCAAATCTGGTAATTGAGAGCAGTAGCTATAGACAAGAGAATCCAAATGGGCTTAAGCATGGCTACAGGTGAAAAGGTTTCCTCGTAATCGATTCTAACCTTAGCAACCAGTCTAGCCTTAAAGGTTTCAACCTTTCCATCCACTCCTTTTTTCCTCTTGTAAATCCATTTACACCTAATGGGTTTTACCCCTTTGGGAAGATCCACAAGTTTCTAAACCCGATTAGTCTCCATAGACTTCATCTCTATATTCATAGCCTTTGTCTAGATTTTTGAATCAATATCCTCCATAGCCTCGATGTAAGGATAAGGATCCTTGTCATGTTCATCCGGTTCAGCCAAGAAGGCCTCACCATTGAACATATATCTCTCGGGTTGACGCCTGATCCTCCTACTACGCTGAAGCCTCTTAGGTTGTTGTTCGGGTTCGTTTGGCTTTTCTACACCGATTGGAGTGGTTTTTACCGGAACCCCCAGAGTGATTGGATCAGTCCTTAACTCCTCAAGCACCACTTTGCTTCGAGGCTTAAAGTTGTCCACGTAACTCTCCTTAAAGAAAGTCGCATGAGTTGAAACCATGACTTTATTTTCCATTGGGTAATAAAAATAATCCCTTTTAGTCCCTTTTGGATATCCTACAAACATGCAAACTTTTGAATGTGCTTCTAACTTATTCGCATCCTTATACAGGACATGAGCCGGACATCCCCATATACGAATATGGTTTAAGGATGTCTTCTTGCTTGTCCACAACTCATGAGGAGTTTTAGGGACCAATTTTGAAGGCACGTTGTTCAAAAGATAACATGTGGTTTACGGTGCATATCCCCAAAAGGATAAAGGCAATGATGAATAACTCATCATGGACCTGACCATGTCCAATAAAGTTTATTTCTTCTCTCCGCTATGCCATTCTACTGCTAAGTGCTCGACACAGTCAAATGGGATAAAATCCTATTCTCTAATAAGTGTCTTAAGAACTTATCAAAAATGTATTCTCCACCTCGATCATATCGAAGTGCCTTTATGGGTCTACCCAATTGCTTTTTCACTTTAGCTCGAAACTCCCTAAACTTGTCAAAAGTTTTGCTTTTGTGGTGCATTAGGTACACATACCCATACCTTGAGTAATCATCAATAAAAGTGACGAAGTACTCATACCCTCCTCGTGCCCAGATGTTCATCGGTCCGCAAACATCACTATGCACATGTTCTAGAACCCCTTTGGCCTTGTTGCCCTTAGACCGGAATGGTCTTTTGGTCATTTTACCCTATAAACAATATTCACATTGAGTTATAGATTCCACCTTTAAGTGACTTAAAAGTCTATCTCTTATCAACCTTTGAATCTTATTCAGGTTAATATGACCAAGACGTAAATGCCAAAGATAAGTCTTATTAGAGTAAGAAGTTTTAAGTCTTTTAGAGTTATTATCATTCATCTCAGCATTAAGTAGTAAGTCCATCTTAGGTTTAATAAAATATAGACTATTTTGCATTCATCTAGAATAGATAAAAGATTTGTTTTTTACGAATCACCACTTTATTATTAAAGAAACCAAATAGGAGTATTTAAATAAACAAGCTATAGAAATTAAATTTCTCTTAAATTCAAGAACATAAAAACAATCTCATAAAATTAAATTCCTATAATTATCAAAATGTAGATGGACGTCTCCCACTGCTTCAGCTAAGACCAAGGATCCATCGCCCATCTGAAGCGTGAAGTTTTCATAAAGCAGACATCTTGTTTCTTTGAACCTCTACAGAGAAACACAAACATGATTAGTTGCACTGGAATCTATAACCCAAATGTCATTGGATTCCTCAACCAAATAAGTTTTTAAATATAAAAGATCACACCTACCTCCTCGAAAAAAGAAGTCCTTGCAATTCTTCTTGATGTGCCTGACCTTCTAGCAGAAGAAGCACTTTAGCTTCTTCGGCTTCTTCTTATTCTTCTTCTTGCTCTTGTTAGAAAGAATAGAAGACTTCCCATTCTTGGCCCATTGTTTCTTTCCATTCCCAAGGTTAGGATTGGAACTAGAAGCAGCCGCCAAATTGGCCTCGCCATCAGTAGGAGACTCCCTAATCAGCTGTTTGAACTCCTGTAACTGTTTCATTAATTTTGTTAAAGTCATATCCCGCCTATCACTTAAATTAAAAGTAGCTCTAAACGGGATAAACTCTTTAGACAGAGTCGTAAAGACCATAGTCATTTGAGTTTCAGCATCGATGTTGGCTCCATTGGTTTTATGCCTCAATGAGGTAACCCATGACCAACATCATGTGCTCTTTTATAGACATCCCCAGTCTTTGTTTATAGTTAAGAGGTTTTCGAAGCGCCCCTTACCGCTTAGTTAAGGCCTAGCCTCTAAACATGTCTTTCAGATTATCCAAGATCTATCTAACAGTCTCATAATCCTCAGGTTGAGCCCGCAGCATGTTATTCATACTGGCTATAACATAGCAGCAGGCTTGATCATTTGCATCTTTCCAACAATCATATGCTTGGATTTGATCATTGGTGGAATCTCCTTTAGGCTCAGGAAGACAAGAGGTTGTTAGCACAAATTTTAGTTTTTTAAAGGAAAGGACGATATTCTGGTTCTGTTTCCAATCATTATAATTCTCACCGGTTAATTGATTTTTTTAAAGTATCGATGATAAAGCATTTTTAGACATTTTTAATCTACAATAAAGAATCATATACCAAACATAAGCAAACATAGCATAATAATTTAGTAAGATAACACAATCACGTAAAAACATACAAATGTGTTTATGTGTCAAAACTTTAAAAATATCACAGCCTTACAACGATAATTTCTGACTCAGAATTCAACAACCTCCTAGGGGAGTCATGCCAAATTTAATTAGGAACACAGATCCCCTCCTGATTAATATATGCTACCCAGGACCCGTATGATCCAGCATATATTAATAATCGTTTCTTTGGCCATTAATTTTATTAACAGAGCTCCTAGGGGAGGTTAATAATAAAATTAACATGAGTGTATAACCATCATTTCAATATTTTATCCATGATTTATAATCACCATCAAAGGGGTGTGTAATCATAAATTATGCTAAAATACCTTATCCTCTCGGAGATCCAACCCGGTACATAATGAAGTCCTTTCCTAGGGGTTGGAACCACCATGTGCTACCTATGGACCGACGATGGAGGCCTTAGGTCCTCTCTTCGAAAACCTTCTCCCACTCAATCTTTTAAAATCAAGGTTTTATTTTAAAAATATGCATGAACAATTTTTAATTGAGTGGCACTCCCTATTCTATATGGCATGTTATCAATATACATGGCAAATCATATTATAATGCAGACAAGCAAAGCAATCAAGCAAAGCTACAAGTAAAATAATAACAAATAATTGTAATATTATTGTTCCACCCTGGAGAATAGAAAATAAAGATTACAAGAGAATAATCAAAAAATATGATCGATTCTTTATCTTTGAATCCTCAAGCTGTATCCTTCTTCATGTAATGCCTATCTTCAAGTCTTCAATCCAGAATAGATCGAATACTCCATATTTTTTGTCATATCCAAATTTTAATGTTTCTCAAAATTGTCCTAAAAATAAAATTAAAACTATATCGAAAACTTCACCTTTTTTGAAAAAAATTTCAGCTCTCTCCTGGCAAGCCAATCTATGTGATCGGCCTATCGGTCATGATCCATCGGCCTGCCGATCATGACAAATTGGCCTGCCAAAGTCGTCAAACTAAGAGTTTGGCCTGCCACCAGAGCCACTTGATTTCTGCCCTACTGACGGCCTACAGAACTCGAAGTTCAGCCTACCAATTCTGCGACCATCGGCCTACCAAACTAGAGGGTTCGGCATGCCGATCAAGCAGAAATCACGCTTTTCAGAAAATACAGTTTCTAATGTAATTTACCAATTTTATTTTCAACAATTCAAAAATATAGAATTAGAGTCTTAGAAAATACCTCAGAGCGCTATCATCCGTCTTCTAGATCCGTCTTTTTCGAATAATTATTTAATTACAAAATTTTTACAAATTTAAAATTAAATAATAATTCCTAGATAGAGATGATAGTCCGCCATCTAATTACATAAAAACCTAGATACATATTCTAACCTTTAAGGAATCATAACCGGTATAAATTAATTAATTAATAAATAATTAAATAATAATTTAATCAACCATAATTAATTAATAAACATGTACTATATAATCCATGACAATATAAAAATAAATAGAAACCCTAGAGTGCCAACTCTCTAAAAAATTAAATTCAAGCATTAGAGAGATAAAGATTACATAATTTATTCATATAGCACGATCACAAATTTGTAAATTTATGTAAAAACCTGGTTCTCATACCAATTATTGGAAAATAGTACGCAGCCGAATTTTAAAATTTTTTATATCAAAGTATTTTTTTAAACACAAGTTTGACATGCTATATGCATAAATTAACCAGATTTTACTAACCTTTGTTTGCCAAAAAGCTCCTGTAATCAATGAAGAGTAGTAATGTTTCAAAAGGAACTCAACCAACTGGCCTTCTTTGCTATTCTCTATCCACGATCAAAGTGAGTATGGGCTCATGTTGTTCAGCTTTTCCCAGGTGGCTTTCCTACCAATCAATTGAGAAATACTCAAAGCTATAATTCGCGATTTATGAATGATAGCTTTCCGAGGAGTTTCAAAGTCTCACTGATAGAGTCTCATTTTAGATTTATCAACTAATCTAAATAATAATGAGACTCACTCCCCTTTTATAGAGGTTGGACCCAGGAGTCAGTCCTTATCAGATAAGGCCTCAAAAATTCAAATCAGAATCAATATCGACAGGTCGACAGGTCGAACTAGCAGATCGGCCTACCGAACCTCCTCAATCGACAGGCCGAACTTAAAGATCAGCCTATCGAACTTGCGATAAAAAGTTCCCTGTGAATCTTTATTTCCCACTCGAGATTCTAGGGATAGAGCCTTAGTTTTAATTCAAATAACCCAATAGAGAAGTTATCTGATTAAAACAGTTATATCTAGATAATCTTTAGGAAAATAAATATTCCTAATAATTCAACAAGTTTATCTTGAATTAATTGATTCAAAATTAATTCAACCGATAAACAGATATAAATTATCTAATCCCAATAATTCAACAAGTTTATCTTGAATTAATTTTATCACAAAATTAATTTAACCGATAAACAAACATGAATTATTCGATTTTACCGAATTTCAACCAATCTAAAAATCTGACATACGTCATCAATTGTTAGAAAAACACGCCGTATCGTTATAGAATTTTTATGAGCTAGCGAGGGGACCTGATGAACCTATATAGTTCAAGCTCCCAATAATTATGAAACCTAATATCCCAGATATACATTTCATAATTATCAACTCCAGCGCTACTCCACTAAAAGCTTAGAGCTGCATTCTCAAACTATATTACGAAGTCCGTATAGCTAAGTCTCTATGACATATCATAATGTATCATGTCCTTATAGGATTATCCATAATTGGCTTAAGGAAGTTACGAAGCCCGTATAGCTAAGTCTCTATGACATATCATAATGTATCATGTCCTTATAGGATTATCCATAATTGGCTTAAGGAGAAGTTTTGCCTTACCTTTTTGATTATTTTTATCTTATATTTCATTATCTCACCATCGGAAAACTTACCATCCAAAGACATTATACCATTCAGTTACACCTATGTATCCAAATGGTTGAGTGCTTCAGTTTTTTAATTACAAGATAACGCATATAAGAGGATATCAACTACTCCTAAAGAGGAGCTATGGATTCCATATCTATGAATAACAGATCTATGTTATCAAGAGTCATGCCTCTAATATACTGGTATGTGTACCACTATAAAATGTAAATGTCACCCTTTGGTACATCAAAAAACATAAGTTAAGACAACGGGCTCATTATTCATCTCAGGATTAAGATGCAATACAAATGATTATCTAAAGTGAATCGATTTGTCGAGATAGAATTATTAATCTAAATCAATTCACTTTATGTCCTGATCCAATACATCGTCACCTATGACAATGTGTCAATGTTTCTATTCGTGGAGTCCACTCCGATGGCCAAGACAAACCATTTCCCGTGAGGGATATAGACAACATAACAATCTTTACATGAATAAAGTGTCTGACTTTATTCCTTCGATTGCGGATCTTATGATTTAAACTGTCACCTTAAGAATCGTGTCTTCCGCATAATCTGTCTATCATATGTCCAATTCTTAAAGTTTAGACTGACAATCTCAGACTTTTGTTTGCTTAACATACATTCAATAAATATGAACGTAGAGATGACAAGATTTGGTATACAAATGATAAATAAATTCTTTATTGATAAACAAAGTCTCCAAAAACATATTATATTTTTACTCTTTAAGGCATACATATCTAACACAATGTCCAAGTAAATTGTTTTATTCTATTTCAGTACTTTATTGAATACACTAAGAACCATATATAAATCCGCAGGTTTGATGTTGGACTATGATAAGAACTCAGGCAATAATTCTAATTGAGATTGAATTGTTTAGGAAAATGGAAAAATCTTATCGATCTTTTATTGAAATTGCACTAAAATAGATAAAATAACAATCAGATAAGAGGCTATTTGAGAGAGCCTTTGCTCTCCATACACTCAGAAAAAGTAAGCCAATTTACAAGATTGATGCCCTTACTCTTTCCACCCACTCTTTTTATTCTCTCTTTCCTAGCCACTTAACAAAATTTCTAACTTCCCAGATCAATTTACATCAGATCAGCCAATTCATCTAGTACTCCTCCTGAGGCAACCAACTCTTCTCTTCTTTCCAATTTGTCTTGGTCACCACCTCCACTGTGTCCTCTTTTACCACCCCAACCAACAACTTAGCCTCCGGCTCAACATTCTCTAAGGTAGCCTCCATATCAGCTTCCAACTCAGCACCACTTGACTTGGGCCTTTGGACTATTGCCTTTTTCATGTTTTTTCCCTTCTTCCTCATGTAAGTGAAACGGATAGGAGGATCTTTGAGCCTGCCATTATCCCCAACCCAAAAACGCACCTTGTCCTCAAGGGGGAAGTCTAGAAATTGTGCATTGAACACATCAAACAACTCCCAAGTATCCTCATGATCTGGTCGATTAACCTAATGTATTAGCACTTCCAAGTCACAAACTCCCCTTTTAGTCAATTGCCGAACACCACAAAATGCAACAAGCTCAGCTACTGCCTCCAAATCATCTAACAGGGATAGAAGGTATGGATAAGATTGGTGCAATGCCTCCAAGGCATGGCATATTTTTGATACATGGAACACAAGGTGAACCGATGTCAAGGGAGGTAATTTAAGTCGATAAGCTACCTGTCCAACACAAGCTTCTACCTCAAATGGCCCATAAAAGAGAGGTGCCAACTTTTCATTACGGCGTTGTGCAAGAGTCTTTTGCCGATAAGGCCAAAGTTTGATATAGACCAGTTCCCCTACTTCAAAGGAGACATCACATCATTTACCATTAGCTTGGACTTTCATCTTTTATTGTGCCCGTGATAGTTGTTGCATCAAATTGTCCAAAATGGCATCACGATTAGCTAGCCCCTTGCCAACCAAAGCCATTGGGGATTGATGAGATTGTAACAATGTACATTTTCTAAAGCTTAAATAATTTATTTATGCTTTTATTTCTCATTAAATCCTCTAATTAATAACATTTTGTGTTAATAAGTATTTTTGTTTCTTAGTGTGTAAATATGTTTAAAAATATATTTTTAGTGTGTTTTTATGTTTAATAGAATTTTTAGTAATTTTTAGAGTCATTTCGGTGTGTTAAATAAGTGTCTAGTATACAAAGAGTCAAAACCGTAAAAGTAATGCGGTTATTTTATTTTGAGTTTTAGAGTGTTTGATAGTGTGTTTTAAGTTTGTAAATATGTTCTATTATATTTTTAGTAATTTCTAAAAATATTTTCAAGTCATAAAAATTAGATCTGTGTCAAACCGTAAGAGTGTGAAAATTTTAGGAGTTTTTATTTATTTTTGTATGTTTTAATGTAAAATAAATATTTTTAATATTTTTTTAAATATTATGTTTGTAAAATAGTGTGTTTGTGATTTTTAGATTTGAAATTTGGAGGAAAAACGGAGCAAAACGACACCAAAACGGATAAAATCGGACATCAAATGCATCAAGAAGATGAATAAAATTCAAGTTTGAATTTTTTAGGGACACGTGGCGATTTCTCATCCCTCGGATCAGCTGCCAAACGAATCTCGTCCGTCCATCCGCTGCAGACGTCATGCCACGCGTCAGCTGAGGAGAAGCGTCAACGCTGACGCATGTCAGAGAAGCAGCGTGTCTCAGTCGTGGATTCCACGTGGCAACCTGTGATTGGCGCGTGCATAACATGCGCCGACAAAGCTGCAGAGAGAGTCAGAGGGAATCTCAGCCTGCATGGAATCTCGTGCGGTCATGTCTACGTGCAGCCACTCTCTCAGCCATTCGATGCGAATACCAAGACTGATCTAACGGTCCTAAATCTCGACCCCACTGGTCCCACCTGGGCCCATCCTTCGCGTACTTTTTAGCCGTTAGATCACGCTTTGAACGGTTCAGATCATGCCTGTTCTGTGCTGGTCTGGTCTGCGTCACACTGGATTACAAACTCAAATTTGCATATCAAAGAGCGAATCTCAGCGTGAAAAAAAGAGGAGAAAATGGATCAAATGATCCGAAATTGTCAACTTTCAATAGGGAAAAAATATAATTACAAACGACAAGTTATGATTTATAACCCTCTATAAATACTGAGGCATTTGCCTCAGTTGAGACACCTCCTTCGGGCCTTTGGCCCTTTTTCTTCTTTTCCTTACTGCTGAGTTAGACTCAGCAGTAACTCTTTTAGGTAAAAAAATAAAATAAAATAATGCTTAAATTAGCGTAGAGTGTCTGGTGAGACAGAGAGATGATCTTGTATGCATAGTATTTTGGTATGGGTTTTTACTCTATATCTGTGTTATAATGCTTATATTTTTGTGGAATAAATTATATCTTTATGTTTTTAATAATTATCGTTACTGTTGTTATGCTGTCAGTTTTTACATAAATTCAGTCATGTTTTTTTATGTAATTTAATTGTGTTGCATAATTAATATTAATAATACTAAAGTCATGCTCGTTTATTAAGTTGAGTTTCTGCTGCATTATAGACATAGACTGGCACAGTAAATGCTTGGTAATTCTTGATTTATTGTAGACAGAGGATAGCATAGTGTATTCTTAAACCAATTAATAAGTCGAGGTGCTGCCGAAATTAACGCAATAATTTATTTCATAAAAATATATTAATTTTGATTTGTTATTATCTTTTCTATCTTAAAATTATGTTAATTATAATTGAGTGACAGCAGTTATAATTTTCATAATTAGTGCATCAAATCATTAGTGACAGATGATTATTTTGCTAGTTTTTATAGAAAAACCCTTACTGCATTATGGCTTGCTATATTGTCGATTTAGGTTGACCTATATAATTAGTAAAATGTGCTTGCAATTAATGAGAAAAGATATAATAAATCAAATGCTTTAAATAATTATTTATTAGAATTAAAATTCCATATCAGTTGCGAAATATACAAGGGATTCTCAAAGCTTCACCATTTTAATTTTATGCCTTAAATTTTGAGTAAAAAGAAAAATCACAAAAATATTTCTTTGCTTTCAAAAATTGCTTGCCTCTTTGACCGTTTATTTTTAGCAATCTCTCGAGTTACAAATTTTCATCTCCCTGTAGATACGACAACTTTTCTATACTATAAACGTCCGCCGTTTAAGAAGAATAAACATCATTTGGGGTGTTATAACCAGGGATAGAACTGTGTCATAACACAGTAGTGGCAAAACATCTCAAATATGTCTCTATACATCTGTTTACTAGCTCTGTTTTCCCATCAGACTGCAGGTGGTATGCCATACTACAGACCAACATAGTGCCTTGATGCTTGAATAGTTCAAACCAAAAAGAGCTAATGAAATCTCAATCACGGTCAGAGACTATAGTGCAAGGAACTCCATGTAATCGAATGATCTCTAGAATAAAGATCGCAACCACAAAAGGGGCAGTAATGGGGTATTTTAGTGGAATAAAATGGCCATGCTTACTAAGACATTCCACCACAACTAAAATCACTTCATAGCCTTCGGATTTTGGAAGTCCTTCTATAAAGTCTATAAAAACATCTTCCCAAATTCTTTCCAGCAATGGTAAGGGCTACAATAACCCATATGGAGCCAAAGCCATATACTTGTGTTGTTGGCATATGCCACACTCCGCCATATACTTCATGATGTCTTTTTTCATTCCCAACCAATACAACTCAGTTGCCAGCCATTGATATGTCTTAAGGATACCATAATGCCCTATCGTGATGAAGTTTCAATAATTCTAGCACCATCAATGATTCTCGGCTAATGACTGATCACCCTTTGTGCAATAACCGACCATGAGAATGTTGGAAAAATAGTATGTAGCTGAAATTTAAAAAAAATTTACACCAAAGTGTTTTTCAAAACACAAGTTTGATACGCTATATGCATAAATTAACCAAATCTTACTAACCTCATTTGCTGAAGAGCTCTTGCAATTGATGAAGAGAAGACCAGAGAACGTTCTAGAAGAGCCTCAACCAACTGGTCTTCTTTGCTATTCTCTATCCACGATCGAAGTATGTAGGGGTACACCTCGTACAGCTCTTCCTTGGTGACTCTCTTTTCAACCAATTAAGAAATACCTAAAACTACTGTTCATGATTTGTAAACAATAGCTCTTCAGGGGAGTTTCAAAGACTCATAGTTTAGAGGGCTCACTCTTAATCTCTCAACTGATCTAAATAACCTTTAAGTCTCACTCCCTATTTATAAAGGTCGTCTCCATGGTTGGTTATTATCAAATAAGGCCTCAAAAATTCAAATCTGGATCAATATCTAATGAAATCATGTAAAAATATGTGATCAAATTATCGTTTGGTTGGCAGGCCGAACTGGTAGTTCAGCGTGCCGAACTGGTAGTTCAACGTGCTGAACTTACTCCATCAGCAAGCTGAACTTGAAGATCAGCCTGCCGAACTTACAATCAATGATCCCTATGAATCTTTTATTTCTAACTCAAGATTCTTTCGATAAAGCTCAGTTTTAATTCAAATAATCCAATAAAGAAGCTATCTGATTAAAACAACCACATCTAGATAATCTCTAGGAAAATAAATATTCCCAATAATTCAACAAGTTTATCTTAAATTTATTTTTTATAAAATTAATTCAATTGATAAATATACATAAATTCTCTGATTCTATCGAATTTCAGCCAATCTGATAATTTAACATAAGTAACCAATTTATTAGAAAAGCATGTCGTATCATTATAGGATTTATCATGAGATAGCAAAGGGGACCTGATGGGCCTATATAGTTCAAGCTTCCGATAATTATGAAACCCAATATCTCATATATATATTTCATAATTTTCAACTCTACACTACTCCACTAAAAGCTTAGAGTTGTATTCTTGAACTATATAGAATTACAAAGCCAGAATAGTTAAGTCTTCATAACATATCATAATGTATCGTATCCCTATAGGATTATTTATAATTAGCTTAAGGATAAATTCTGGCTTACCTTCCCGATTATTTTTCTCTTACATTCTATTATCTCACCGTCAGAAAAGTTACCATCCAAAGACAGTATACCATTTAGTTACACTTATATATCTAAATGATTAAGCGCTCTGGTTTTTCAATTACAGGATAACGCATATAAGAGGATATCATTGACTCCTAAAAAGTAGCTATGGATTCCGTATATATGAATAATAGGTCTATGCTATCAAGAGTTATATCTCCAACGCACCGACATACGTACCAACATAAATTATGGATGTCACCCTTTGGTACATCAAAAGACATAAGTCAAGACAACGGGCCCACTATTCATCTCAAAATTAAGATACAACACATATGATTGTCTAAAGTGAATTGATTTGTCGAGACAGAATTATTAATCTAAATCAATTACACTTTATGTCTTGATTCAATATATCGTCACCTATGACAATATACCAATGTTTCTATTCACGGAGTCTACCTCCGATGGCCAAGACAAACCATCTCCCGTTAGGGATATAGACAACATAATAATCTTTACAGGAATAAAGCACCCAACTTTATTCCCTTGATTGCAGATCTTATAATTTAGACTGTCACCTTTAGAATTATGTCTTCCGCATAATCTGTCTATCATATGCCTGATCCTAAAGGTTTAGACCGACAGTCTCATATTTTTGTTTGCTTATCATACATCCAACAAATATGAATGTAAAGAGTACAACAATTTAGTATATGAATAATGAATAATGAATAAACTCTTTATTGATAAAAATATCTCCAAAAACATATTACATTTTTACTCCTTAGGACATATATGTCAACAGGGAAAGCTCAAATCCTAGGTGTGAACTAATGTTTTACTATAAATCTTGCACAATCTGAGATAAAGTCTCATCAAGAGCAACTTGCTGTTGTACTTCCTTCACGTTCAACACACTAGAAGCTAATAACTCATACAATACTGCTGCTTTTGGAAAACAAGAAAGAGCATTTGCGGCTTTGTTTGCCAAGACGGATTGATATTGAGTCTCAAAATCATAGCCACCCATTTTTGGTGAGTCTCATGCACCAACTGCTGTTCAAGGAGGAATTTCAGACTCCGCTGGTCAATTCAGATTATGAACCTCCTGCCAAGCAGGTACGATCTCCATTTCTGAACGGTTAACACAATTGCTATAAGCTCTTGCTCATAAACTGACGTGGCAGGATGTAATGGACAAGCTTTACTAAAATAAGCAATGGGGCACTACCATGGCATCATAACAGCTCCTATACTACAATCAGAAGCATCTGACTCTACTATAAATGTCTCAAAAAAGTCAGGTCATGCCAACACTAAAACCTCAACCATCGCCTTCTTCAGCTTATTAAAAGCCACTTTAGTACCTGAGTCCCATTTGAAACTATCTTTCTTGAGCAAATATATTAACAGTTGAGCTATAGCCCCATAATTGGCTACAAATTTCTAGCAGTAACTAGTCAGCTTGAGAAAACCTCGTAATTCCTACAGTTTAGTGGGGATCGACCTATCCACCATCGCTTTTATCTTTGTCTCATCAGCTGCCACACCTTGTCCAAATATTATATGCCATAAATACTCCAAAGTTGTTGATCCAAAGCAACATTTCTTCATGTTAGCAAAGAGCTGGTGATTTTGTAGTTCCATCAAAACCAATTCCAGGTGTTGAACATGCTCTTTTTCATTCTGGCTATAAACTAATATGTCATCAAAGAACACCAAGACAAAGTGGCGGAGGTAAGGGCAGAACACTTCATTCACAAGAACTTGGAAGGTGGCAGGGCGTTAGTCAATCCGAAAGGCATGGCTAAGAATTCATAGTGGCCTTCCTGAGTCTGAAAAGTTGTTTTGGGAATGTCTTCACTTTGGACACGGATTCGATGATATCCAGACTTAAGATCAATCTTGGAAAATATAGTAGCCCCATGTAACTCATTCAGCAGCTCCTCAATTATTAGAATCAGAAAGCAATCTAGTATTGTCTCCTTGTTCAAGGCCTTATAGTCTACGCAAATCTCCAACCCCTGTCTTTCTTCTTGACGAGCAATATTGGACTAGAGACGGGCTTACACTTGGATGAATCACCCTAGCCACTAGCATCTTTTTGACCAACCATTCTATTTCGTCCTTCTAAATTTAGGGATATAAGTAAGGCCTTACATTAATGGGGGAGGTTCCTTCCTTAAGGATAATAGCATGATCTTGGCTTCGATGTGGCACTAACTCAGTGACCTCTTTGAACACTCCACTTTTTTCTCTATCACTGCTTTTTTCACCGGTGGCACTCCCTTTTTTGTCTTTGCCCATCGTGCTCTATAACCAGATTTCCTAACTCGACAATTAGCCCTTGCCCCTCTTTTTTAAGTGCCCGCATCATGGCCTTCAACGACACCACTGACTTGCATAAACTAGGATCCCCTTGCAAAGTAACTATGGACTCGCCAATTCTAAACTTTATAGTTAACATCTTCCAATTCACAGACATTGACCTTAATGATTCCAACCATTGCATCGCTAAATGAGGTCAAAACTACCCAACTCTAAGGGCAGAAAGTCTTCCACTATTTCCACATCTTGCAAGGAAAGCATAACTCATTACACACCCTATCTCCCTTAATAAAAGGCCTAGTTCCCATGACGTCTCTATAATCACCAGTTCTATCAACTGGTAATTCCATCTCTTTAACTTGATCAATTGAGATGAAATTGTGTGTAGCCCCACTATCAATCAACACTATTACTTCTTTTTGTTTTATTTTTCCTTTCAATTTTATAGTATGAGGAGCAGTCAAACCAACTACAAAGTTCAGAGACAACTCAACAAACTCATCATTTAAAGATTCCTCACCGTGTTCTTAATCTGATTCTAATAGTGTTTTGTCGCTATTGACCACCAGCACTAGCAACTCTCGATTTAGACACCAATGTCCCACCAAATATTTGCCATCACAACGGTAGCAAATCTCCTTCTCTCGCTTCAACTACAGCTCGTTGTCTGTAAGTCTCCAAAACGGCACTGACATACTTAGAGGTGAAGTTCTCTCAGTCATGATCGTAGTTTTGAGAGGCAAATTTCTAGATCCTTTTACCTCCCATTAGGGTTATTAGTTGGGTGTTTTACCCAATTACCCCCAGATACAAATTAGGCCCTAGTGGGCTTAAGTTGGGAATTCCTATCCTCAATTCTTTGGGCAAACTTCATCAGCCATCCCAATCCACTCGGTTTGTGCATCTGGATCTCCGTTCGAATATTAAGACTTTAAATTATTCACGAACGTGCTCTCCAATACTTCCTCTGATACATCAGTCAATGGGGCCGTAAGAAGTTCGAACTGCCATCGATACTCTTGGGTGGTCGTCTCCTGGCAAAGAACAAGGAATTTCTTACACAAGCTTCCCTTCTGTATCAGTCAGAATCGCTCCAAGATCACGGACTTAAGTTCAGACCAACCGTGAACATGGCGTCGTCCATCTTCTTACTGAAACCAAGCAAGCATTTCCCCCTCTAGACTAATTACCACCACATCCAACTTCTCCGATGCACTCAAAAGGTTCAAAGAAAAATACCTTTCTGCTTTGAAAATTCACCCGTCAAGGTCTATTTTATTAAAGACCGACATCTCCACCTTCCTAGCTCTCACGTCATGTCGAGCTCTTACTTCACGACTTGCCTCGTTCTTATGAGTTTTGTCGGTAAGTGTTTCTCCCTCCCATTCCATCTCCAAAGCAGTCGTTTGAGTCAACAGTGGCTCTTTCTCCGGCGTTGGTCACCCTTGATCCCCACTGCTCTGATTCCGGAGCAATTCGTCGAGCTTTTCCAGAACCTTCTCCAAGCTAGTTTCTAGCTTCAAAATTTTCTTGACCTTCTCCTTCATTATCTAAAATTCCCTCTAAAAATCTCCCCGAAACCTCCTCAACCTTCTCTTCCAATCGCTCCTCCATCTTTTTACATGCCACTTCCAAGTCCTTCGACACCATACCTGGAATTGTAACACTTTGATACCAATTTGATATATTGAATTCTTTAGTAAAATGGAAAAATCTGATCGATCTTTTATTGAAATTGCACTGAAATAGATAAAATAAGATTTAGATAGGAGGTTATTCGAGAGAGCCACTGCTCTCCATACACTCATGAAAAGTAAGCCAATTTACAAGATCGATACTCTCACTCTTTCCACTCTGTCTTTTTATTCTCTCTCTCTCACTCTTTTTCGGAACAATTCACATCAGATTAGCCAATTCGTCTAACCCTCCTCCCGACGTAATCAACTCTTCTCTTCCCTCCAATTTGTGATGGTCACCACCTCCACCGTGTCCCTCTTCTGCCATCCCAACCAACAACTTAGCCTCCAGCTCAGCATTCTCCAAGGTTGCCTCTATATCAGCTTCCAACTCAGCATCCCCCTGGCTTGGGCTTTTGGACCATTACCTCTTTAATGTTTTTCCCCTTCTTCCTCACGTAAATGAAACGAATAGTAGGACCTTTGGGCATATCAGACTACAAGTTTGGGCCAAATATTATAGCAACGTCAAAGTACACAGATTTTTGGAAAATATGACAGTTATTTGTATATCAGAGAAATATAATATTCAACGATTCTGACCATTCAAAGGGACCCTTTTGAAAGATTCTTTAAAATTCATGATAATAACTATCAATATAATTCATATACGCTCTTTAATACATGTTGAGATTCCACATATCACTTGGTTGACCCAAAAAAAAAAGAACAAATACTCTAATAAACGTGTTTTACACACCATACTGCTTTCTTGATATATATTCTAGATATGAAAAATGGGATTCTTTTTTTCCCCTCCAAAGAAGCTCAATAGATTAAATAGCACGACCAAAAAATAATGAGTGGAGAGACGTTAATATAGGATTAATTCTTAGCCAACAATTTTTTAGTGCGGATGAAATGTTTTTTTTTTTTTTTTTTAATGGGTTTTTTCTTCAAAACCTCAGCAAAGTCCTATTTTAACCAACTTGCCCAGAGTCCAATATTGACTTCATAAATCTGCTCAGAATATATATATATATATATTTCATATTTGGTAAGATCTAAACTTAAATGCTGTTGTAAATTAGAGACCCTGATTTTACTTAGAGCAAAAAAACAAAAAATGAAAAATAAACAAGAAAAGAATACACGAAATTTATTATATAGTTTATACTCAAGGTAAGAGTTACGTTCATTTTTAGCTGTTGTAGAAATTCATTATGATTAAAAAGAAGTTTACAAAAGAAAATTACACCCCTCTTTTATCTGAGTTCTTCTATAGCTTCTCTCAATTTTTGAGTTAAATCTACATAAGATGATAATTTGTCATGGCATAATTAGCCTTCACAAACCTAAACAAATTCAATTTTTTAATTTTTCACATGTGTTTCGTAGTTAATGCACCACATGTAAAACCGGAATTAATCGTGCCCAAAATAAAAGTCTACTCATAACTGTAGTTGCAAATGCAATTCTAAAATAAACGCCATTCAATTTTTTTTTTTTTTTTGAAGAACTACTTTTCACTTATTTCCTTTGTCTCGTCTCTCGTTTATCTTCTTATTTCTCATAAATCCTCGAATACTCACATCAAGATTCTTTAATTCTTTTCGGTTTTTTGTATCATCTTCTTGTCTTTATTTTTTTTTTCTTTCAATATTTTGTTGAGGAGGTTAAAGGTGGCAATTAAGATGATGTTCAATGCAGATCTATTTTGAACACAATGGTGACCATTACGTCCAAGGGCATTGGACTTTTTGAAAAATTGTTAAATACCATACATTAATGAAGGATGAGTCTTATAATAAAAAATTTACATATGCGACATGTCTTCTATTGGTCGTGAGTAGTATTTCATCCAACAATAATTGGTAAAACTTCTGTTGTTTTGTGATTGATATTGGACATCAACATGTCGGATTGTCCGGGTAAAAATTCAATCTCTCTAAAATAATTTTGTTTTTTATCTTATAAAATACGAAACAAAAAGATGTTAAAAATCTATTTCCGCTTTCCCTTCTGATTGCGGGCTGTTCATATAGATATAACAAAAGGAGGAGGGAAATAACGCATTTAAAAAGGGGAATAAAAATTACCATAATTTATAGAAAGAAAATTAATAGCATAATTTAGATTTAAAATTTCAAGAATTCTCAAAATACCTTTTTCTTTTCTTTTTCCTTTCTTTCTCTAGTTCCCCTCTGTCTCCTCTTTTCTCTCTCTCCTCCTCCATGGCTATTCAGAACTCGTCACCTTGTGCTGCATCGCCTTGACTACTGTAGCCGGAGAACGTCAATCAAGAATCTCTGATCTCTGCATTGTCGTGACCACTGTAGCCAGAGAACATCAATCAACTTTTTGATCAGATTCTTTGTCAGGTCGAATATGGTAGGTCATCGGAGGAGCTTTGGCCACGATGGGTCGTTGTTACAACAATGGAACCGGATCACCAAGTGGATGTTGTTGCCATTGTTATCATCTCAATCGCATTCATGGTAAATGTTCTATTTACCAGCATAATAGGTTTTTTTATTCAGTTGTAAATGAGTCATTTACCATGTAAATGTAACATTTAACAGTAATATTTAATTTGTTTGACTTACATAAGAAAAGGTGAAAATCATATTTGCACGGTATATATTCTGTTTACTAACATAACAGGATATGTTTTTCCATTTGTAAATAAGCCTCTTAACATGTAAACGTAATATTTACTAATAATATTCAATTTATTTGACTTACATAAGAATAGATAAACATCAAATTTACACGGTAAATGTTTTGTTTATCAACATAACAGGAACAGTCACTATAAGAAAAACTATATTTAACGACACGTTATTTACGACATGTAGTTTTTGAATGTAGTTGAAAAGTACATATAACGGCATCTCCAATAAACATGTCGTTAATAACATTTGAAACAATAATTAACAACATCTATATAGATGTCGTATTAAAAGTCTCCTTTTAACGACAATAGTGTAGTATCGTTAAATTATTTAACGACAAGTAAGAGATGTCATAAAAGCCTTGGAGATTCAACGACGTCCCTTATAGACGACATCTTGACCAATTTCGTCTACAAGGAGTATCGTAGAATCTCTAAGGCTTTTACGACATCTCCTACTTGTCTTTAAATAATTTGACGACACTAAACTATTGTCGTTAAAAGGAGACTTTTAAGACGACATCTATATAGATGTTGTTAATTATTGTTTCAAATGTCGTTAATGACATCTTTATTGAAGATGTTGTTGTATGTACTTTTCAACGACGTTCAAAAACTATAGGTCGTAAATAATATGCCGTTAAATATAGTTTTTCTTGTAGTGTGTTTTTTCAGTTGCAAATAAGTTATTTTCTATGTATACGTAACATTTACCAAGATCGGCGGTGGCCCTCGACAATGGTGAAACGGACGAATTCAAGCGCCAATGCCGAAGACGCAAAGAACCCACCTGTTGGGGGCCACCATAAATGTGTATTGTGATCTCATCATCAGCAGTGAGAGAAAAGAGAAAGGAGAAAGAGACAGAAGGGGTAGTTTAAGAATTCTGAGGCAAAAAAAAATTATTCAAATTGTTACTTTTTAAATTTTTAAGATTATGCTATATCTTTTCCTAAGGTTTTAGAAAATGTTATTTGCTACAATTTATGTATAACAAATATCTTGAATTGATCATTGTTCAATTGTTCAAGTCACTGTGTTCTTGCAGATAACATTATGCTATAATTTAGAATACCACATGTATCCCTGATTGTGTTATATTAAGATATCAACAAAAACAATGGTAATTATTAGTATTTTATCACTACAAACGTAGAAGGTTTTAGTGACCAAAGTTTCAGTAATGACAATTTGTCGTTGTTTAAAGAGATATATAGCAATGACAATGTCATGGCTATATAGGCAAGTAACCGAGAAAACAAAATGTGCTAATTAATGGTCGTAGAAACCTATTAGCGACAACAATTGCCATTGCTATAGAGAAAAACGATTCAGTGACAAAAAGACGTGTCGTTGTAGAATCTAAAATAATTTGGCACCTTCAAATTGGTGTTTTAATTTTTGTTGGAAAAGTTCTAGCTACAACAAATATCTTTGCTAAAAAACTGTAAATAATTTGGCGCCTTTAAACTAACGCTTTAATTTTTGTTTAAAAAAAATTTAAAAAGTGTCATCGTTAAAAAACCTTAACTAATTTGGCGCCTTCAAACTTGCGCTTTAATTTTTGTTATAAACATATAATAAGTTTTAGTAAATGTTTCCATTATATAACTTCTCACAGTCAAGCTTTTCTTCTACCTCTTCTTATTTCTTTCTTTTTTTTACCTTCCTCGGCCCTCATATTTCTTGCTACTTCGACTTCGCTGTGCGGCTCAAGATCCAGCTGTCGACAGCCCCAGTGTGAGTGTTTCTTGTTCCTTCTTTCCTCTTTGTTTGATATTTCTATTTATTTGGATATTTGTTAATTTATTGGGTATTAAGATTTTTTATGGGTTTTTGGTTTCCTCCTCAACCGACAGCTGTCCAAGTCACCGCCGTGAGTGCTTCTTCCTCTCTTCCTCTGGCTGTCCAAGTCACCACCGTTCGCCACCAATCACCGGTTGCAGAGGTTTGTACCGGTTTTCCCAATTGATTTTTGAGTTTTCTTGTCTTTGTTTTTGGTTTAGTTGCTATGATGTTGGCAATCATTTTAATTAGGAGATTAGTTTGTCTTTAGTTTGTCCATTGTATTTTTTTTTTTCTTGGATACTAACTATAACCATATGCAATTATGTTTGTCCATTGTATTTTTTTTTTTCTTGGATACTAACTATAACCATATGCAATTATATTTGTATTTTTTTTTTTTTTTTTGGTTTAGTTGCTATGATGTTGGCAATCATTTTAATTAGGAGATTAGTTTGTCTTTAGTTTGTCCATTGTATTTTTTTTTTTCTTGGATACTAACTATAACCATATGCAATTATATTTGTTAGATTTAATTGGTAGATTAGTAATTCATGATTATTTTGAATTCAAAAAGAAAAAAACTACAATCTGCGAACTGCAAATAGGAAAATTGAAATCAAGAAGAATACTACAATCAGTGAGAAATTTTTTTAAAATATATATAAATATCTTTAACAATGACAAATGTCATTGCAAATAAATACAAAATGACATTATTAGGAAGTTTGAATTTGATTTCAGCGAATATAAATATCGTCATTGAAATCTTAAATTATGTAACGACACATTATTGTTAATAAAAACTTTTAACCACCACCCTTTAGCGACGAAATTTAGTTGTCGTTGAAACATTTTAACGACAATTTTTAAGTATTATAAGTTGTCGCTGAAAGCGTATTTTCTTAAGAGCATAGCGTGATATTTTTAGTAAAAATTTTTGAAAACTAACGTAGCCAACTGGTACGTCGGTATTCTACCATGATATTTAGAGATGTTCCCTATCGTACTTTAAAAAAAATTGCAATAACATATGGCCACCGATATCATGCCATAATATTTAGGAATAGTCGTAAAAAGTTTATTAAATGTTACCGAGCATGTTGCCACATAAACTAGGGAAGAGATGTGTTGAAAAAGGAGGAAAAGAGACAAGGTAAGAGATGAGATTTAAACAAGACAAAACAAAAAACAAAAAAAAAAAATCAACCGAGATGTAACCTGGTATTTTTTTTATCTTTTCATTCTTTTAAAAGACGATGTTTTACAAACTAGAATCGTGTTTTCTTTTTGTGATGTACATGGAGATAGGGTTTGTGCGTGAATTGAAGGAAAAAAAAAATTAAAAAGGGTCCAAGCTTCTGCTTTGTTTCCTTTTTGTATTCTTTTCGCACTTTAAGATCAAAAGATTTCAAGGGTTATTTGTCTGCCATGGTCTATAATCCCTATTCATGTTTTCTTGACTGAAAAGCCAGTGCAACATGTTTGGACGGTATATAGAGTCTACGTGTTAAACTAATAAAATAAGAAGGCGGTTTAAGTGAAGAATTAATTAAGTGAAATAAGAAGAATAATAGAGGCAATGGACTGAGGGGTATTAATGATTTTTTAAAAAATATTTAACTAACATCCATGCTAATAGTTTAAACTAATTTTACATCAATATTATATCTAATATGGTGTTTAGCAATCTTAGTTAGAACGAGTTGTAAACAGTGTAAAATTCTGATATGTTACAATGCTTTCGGTTCGAATTCTTAGTTCAAACTCAATTCTCAAACGGTTTATAAGTTATCAGGTTCATAAATTCCATGTATGGAGTTAAAATAAGAATTTAAAAATATAGGGCATAAGGTCATACTGCCTGTTTAATCAGAAAATAATCTATACTATGTAAGGGCATATTTGACACCTCATATTATATTATATTGTATTGCTTTACGTTGTATTATATTGTATTGTGTTGTATCAGTGTTATACAGTATATTTGTTTGGTTTTGCACCATATTAACATGTTGTATTGCATTATTCAATGTTTGTTTACCACTATATTATATTGTATTAGTGTTTAAACTTTAAATATAGTAAATTTAGGTTATGGTTTTGGAGTCGAATTTCAGGTTCAGGATGAAGGTCGGGATTCGAGACTGGGATCAAGTCGAGATTCGAGACTGCAATCAAGGTCGGAGTCGAGGTCGGGACCGGTGTTAGGGTCAGGGTCGGGGCCAAGATTTGAGACCGGGCTCAGGTTGGGATTTGGGACTGGTGTCGGGGTCAGTCTCTTCTCATTCTCTCTACACTCTCCCTCCTTATTCTCTCTATTTTTTTGAATGTTTTTTTAGAAAACGTATTATCAATATAAAAATCAAAAATCAATAACATTTGTACATGATAGTACTGCATCTATTAAAAGAAAATACCACATATATAATTTGCATTTATTTGGATAAAACAGAAATTAAAATAGAAATACCATAGTTGAAAATAAGTCTCCAATGCAAATCAAATAGTAAATAGTATGGATTCCTAACAAGGTGTAAAAACAAAATATTGTAGCATGTTAAATGTTTAAGTCATTAACCATCTAAATGTTCTCAAAAGCAGGTTAGTTTCACAAAACTAAACCACTCTATCATGGATGTCGTATCTCCCTCATGATTCTCCTCACAAATGTCCAACGCAATGATGAATCAATCGACATAAATGTCATCACATATTGTGGTTTCTCTAAAATGTATGTCAAGACATCGAGTTCATCCTCATCCAAGAGTCCCATGTCCTTCAACTCCAAAGCAATGTCCTTTCCATCTCCATTTCCTTGAACAAGTAGCTCACTAATTAGTCTCAAAAATTTCATGTCTTCAAAAATTCAAGATGTCTAACCACTACAATTTACCTCTTGGAACCTTCAATCCATTTGGCCTACTAATGGCATCTCAGAGCACTCTAGAATCGGATGTTGAGCCCTCCCATCCCGCCAATACAAACATGAACTTCATATCTCTAACACAAACTCCTAATACATTTGTTGCAACACCGCCCTTTCTTGTCCTATACTTGCCTTTGTCTCTTTCACGCACTCTTGTAGAAATGTAAGTCCCATCTAATGCCCCTAAGCAATTCTAAACATGGAAAATAAAACACAACTTAGTACAAAGCCTATCACCTTGTCATCAAACCTATAAATATTAGAAGCATACCTTAAAACATTTCCATCTATTATCAACGCAATCAACAGGCATGGGATCCAGCACAGGAAGAAGAATATCGTGTAATCTTCAAACTCCATGTAGTATTGAATTAAAATATCTACTAATCGTTTCCCCCAACCTCTTAAATGTACTTCCAATTGTACAGTTCTTTACATGATGGGCAAGTGTATGCACAAACATAACCACCTGCTCGTCCATAATAACTAACTATTTTTTTTTACTCCTCCATTAGTATGAAGTAATTTGCATAATATTCCAAAAGTCCTTCTATTCACTCTCAGCTGGCTCACACACATTACATCACTATCTCTTATAAGACTATTTACACATTGCAATCGTGTCTCATATCTAACAAATGTGTGATTTTTAAGAATATATTTCCTATAATGTCTGTCTGCTATATCATACATCAACAATATTATCATGCACATGGTCATCATTTGCATATGCCACAACCTCATAATAAGAAATATAATCACCTTCCTTTGTGCCATATCTATATCTATAAATAATAAAATTAAAGGAATCACTTGTAAGAAATTGTAACACAAACACAACGAAACATGCAAACATAAATCAACATACTAAATTCCATTAATGACTACCCAATTTATAACCCAAAATGTTAACTTCCCTGTGCTCTTTCTAACAAACAACTTATAATGTGTATGTCATAGCAATCATGGGATCACACATTATTATAAGGACAATATATATACCATAAAAAACAATTATTTTCATATATTTCTAGTCGGTCTTTTATATTCCCATTTAAAACACTTTTGTTCTTAAAAGTAGTTTTATTAATAGGTAATATAGTAATAAATTAATTTCATTAAATAGGGTGTGTAAAAGGTAAAATGAGGGGATGTAACCATTGGTGGCTTTAATATGCATCACTCGAGTAGATTGGTGGCTTTGTAAAGGCTATGCATAAAGAAAATCATTTTTGTTCTATAGGTATAACCCTATTACACATAAAACTATAGTCCAATATGTAGTGTATCTTTTAGACTGGATCTCATTATTTTGTTAATAGCAAGATCATAACCATAGATTTAAAAAAGATTGCTCATGCATAAACTAGATTCTTAAAAACTGGTAAAAACAAATAAAAACTTATAAACCTGGTGTTCTCAATGGGAGAATTAAGTAAAACATCTCTTTGACGGTAACACTTGAAGTAACTCGCTTATAGGTAACCAACATAAATTATTATTTTTTTACTTGTAATATGTAGATTTGAGAGAACAAAATACTAAAGATGACTTAATAATTTCTAATTATTGAAAATCTGTTGTTTACTTCCAAATGGTTCAAGATTAAGTCCAAAAAATTTCCTTCCCTCCCAACAAAGCAGAATGGATAACAAGCGAATGTATACTGCAAAGGCCCATCCTCTAATAACAGGATTCAAATTTGAGGCAAAAACGCTAGAAGATATTAAGTGTTCCGTCCAACATATATAAAGAATAAGCAACATACTAAAACAAAAGATGATTTATCACTGATTAGAATTTGGCTTCCATCAGAAATAGGGTTTCAAAACAGTTATTGGTACAATCAACTTCCCTGTGGTCTTTGGAACCCTTTTGATGTTTGACATTTTCACCAACAACTTATATGCATAATTTAAATCAATATACCAGATTCGTATATCATAAAACAATGAGATCGAACTTTCATAAAACAAATAACCAACAAAATCAACCACGAGATCGCAATATCACATGTAGTTAAAAAACAAAAAATCTCATAATTACCTTGATCAGATGAGCTTGATGGACAGTGGTTGGAGAGAAATCTACATTGGGACTGAGAGAAATAGAGAATGGCAGGAGAGGGAGGCAGTGAGGAAGTGACGATAGCGAGCAGAGGTGGAGACTTCAAGAGAGAAACTTCCTTATTGAAAGAATCTATGGAAGGAGTCGATCGGATGAGCTTGATGGGTGGTGGTCGGAGAGAAAGCTACGTCGAGATAGAGAGAAATAGAGAACGGCAGGAGAGGGAGGCGGCAAGGAAAGGATAGGAGTGAAGAGAGAGACTTCCTTATTGAGAGAGAATATGAAAGAGTCCAGAACAAATTTTAATACAATTTGATATGAGAGTGAGAAGAATAATAGGTGTTTTGAGTAAATAATTCAATATAGTCTAATACAAGCCTTTTTTTGTGTATTATATAATACAAGATGTATTGTATTAAATTGACATTTTGTATTGTTTTATACAATACATTGTTAATATCAATACAATATAAAATTTTAATATGGTATACCAAACAAGTCTTAAGACTTCAAATATCCCAAAGAAAATAAGAATAAAAATAAAACGGTATTACGTCTAATCACAAGGACAATTGAATCACTATAGTAGAAGTGTAGAACAAAGTAGCAAAGCTATAAACCAAACTAAAATGTCGCATTGAAAAGGAAAACGACAATTCGTTCTTTCAACAACGACAGCAAACTGCACAAAACAAACTAGAAGGCGCTCATTAGGATAACGACGGCAAACTTGAGAAAGAAAGAAAAACACCAAAAGAAAAAAAAAATTAAAAATAAAAGAAAGAAAGACATGTCGTAACTTGGACCTAAACGACAACAAACTCTAGGCAAAGGGACGACTCTCGCTTCCCGAGTTAAACGACAACAAGCCGTTATAAGAAAACTAACATGTCATTATAAGACTAGTTAGAAACACGTGTTTTTGTGGAGCTCGTACCCAAAAAAAGAGTAGGTGTATATATATATATATTCAAAAAGAAATATAAACATTTTAATAAGGAGCAATGAAACATAAAGTTTACAAGCAAATGCATCTAAGGGATGCAAATATGAAGGAAAGCAATGGCAAATTTGAAAAAGAAAATTAAAACATGAAAGTTTCTGAAAAAAAAAACTAAAAATTAGAGAACATATAAATGAAAAAAGGGTACGTTTATGCACGGAAATAGAAGATATTATGTCTACTTATAGATAAGTAGAGCATGTTTAGAAGAAAAAAAATTACGAAGGGGAAATAATACAAATAATTAATTAGCAAATAGATACAAGGAGCTAAATGAGAAGGAAAACATGATGTGTAAGTAGGGGACAATTTGGAGAGAGAGAAAAAAAAAAAGCAAAAGGATTTATAGGAAGAAGCAAAAAGAAAAAAAAAAAACATAAGTGTTAATGATAAAAGGCAAAACAAAAAAAAAAAAGATAAAAGAAAAGGACAAGCAAAAATGAAGCAGATTATTTAAAAGAAATGTTTAAATTAAATAAAATAAATTAAAGAGACATCCAAGAAGAAGATAGGTGTTTAAGCTAAACTTAATTAAAAAATTGAAATGATAATTTCGTAAAAAGTATTTCATTGATGGTATCTAAAAGTTTTTATGTTTTGAGAGCAAAAACAAATTAGTAAATAAAAGAGAAAATTATGTGCTATACTATACTTTTAAAAGTTGTATTTATTTATGTCATATTTAAAAAAATTTATACGTTATTATTATTTATATTACAAATTAAGTTATGTTATAAATAAATATATATATTACTTATAAAAAATAAATCTTTGTATTTATGAAAACCCCTTGGATAAACAGAACATAGAAAGAGTTAAACATGGGAAATACAATCCAAGCCCAAAAGAGCAAGCTGAGTAATTTGAGCCCAAAAAAGGAGCAAACGACAATTGAAACACTAGAAAAGTTTTAAAAAAATAATAATAATAAACGTACAAACTGACAAAATACAGGAACGAAGTTTTTGAACACTGACTTGAGGAAACTCTCATTTATTATATAGGTAATAGATTTTGCCTAAACAATGGTATTCATAAATTCTCACGACTCTTCCTCCAAATTTTAGGTGGTTTCTATAACTCTTGCCGAGAGTTGAATTTCAAGAACTCTCTTTTTGAGAAAAATTTGTCTAACGTGGCATTTGGTGTATGGTTAAGCTAGTTCAAATCATAGAAGCGGTTTAAATTGATGTTTGATGGAGTAATAATTGAATCGAGTTCAAACCATAGAAGCGGTTATAAACCAGCTAAAACACTCAAAATTCAAACTGTGCCTTCCCTCTTCTCCCGCCTCCAAGTTAACACGGTTTAAACCATTTAATATTTACATTAAAATAGTATACTTGAATAACTAGACTTCTTAGATATAGGTACAACTTAATGGTAAATCTACATCCGACTCCATCACAAGGTTAATGCATCTTCAATGCAATGCTAAATTGATGTGCCAATAGCATTTGAGTGTAGAAAAATACGTTTTAATAAAATGTCATTTTTAATGCTAAATTTGGTTGCAAATTTGCCAACAAGTATAGCATATAACAAATTTGATATTTAATTCTTATTGGTTGATAGATTGGCTTTTTTGCTTTAATACTTATAACATTCTCACTTTTTTAATTATTTTAATATTAAAAGTTTAATCTTACAAGTTTCAAGTTCGAATAGCATTTCAAATAACACATTGACAAACATGTAATTTTATACTTTTTTTATGACAAATATAACATTAACAAGGGAGACGGGCTAAAGAGTTTATACCCCCACCCCAAGCCCTAAGTCAATTAATTCTCTTTCACGGCACCCTAAGTCCAACGAATGCCTTTTATGTTCCTGATGAAAAAATAAATAAATAAATAAACAACCAACAATAACAACAATAAAGACTTCAAAAGCGGTATACAACATGCTTATCACCATAGATAGAAGGCTCCTTCAAGAAGCCCATACATACTTGGACCTTAGGCCCATTAGGAGAGATGAAAAAAAAAAAAGAGAGAGAGAACTCCTCGAGAATTTGACCGGTCAGGGAGAGAGTGAGAGAGTGACTGCAAAGCGAAAGCCGAACTTTACCCTGTTGAGATAGCATCATCAGAACTTGAAGAAGATTATCATCAGAGACCCAGTGCCTGAGTTTTCTACTTGTCCTTTTCTCTTCCCAATTGGGTATTCTTTCTTCCTTTTGCATTGTTTATATTTGGTTTGCAGCTATATATTTTTTTGCTTGTACCTAAATCTATATTCTATTTCATTTTTCTAAAATTTTGGGTAGTTTTCAATGGAACAGGCATGTTTTTCCGACAACAGAACTAGTTAAGACGAATTTCTTTTTTGGTTAATCTTATAGCTTAGATTTTTCACGTTTTGGGACACAGAATATGATCTGTTTTGGATTACTTTTCTTGGCTATTTTGTTGGGTATGATGAAAATAGGCGAAATATGCACTTAATAGAATATTTAAAATGTGGGTTTTGAGAAATGAAGCTTAGTAATCAGAATGTGTGGTTATATTACGAACCCATTTCATCTTTTAATATTTTTGTGCGTTCTAAGTGCTCGTCTGTTCGCCTTAGAGAATTCATTGAAAGAAAATGGGGATTAGTTAGACTTGGTTTGTAAGTCCTTACAATATGAACTTTGCGTAGGTAAGCTTGAATTTGACCTTCTTTCACTCAGGTTAAATGTGTTGCCTGTTGCTGGTTTTAAGTTATTGTCTTGTGTTAGAATGCTCATTTTATGACTTTTTTCGGTTCTTATTTATGTTATGCTCCTGCAGATACCATGTTTTGTAAAAGGCATATGCGGCTTTAATTGTGTCTATGGAATCTATTGTAAGTTTCCCAGAAACTTTCTTTGTACATCATGTGTGTGTTTGTGTGCCATATTACCAATGAGGTTCAGTTCTTTCATGTGTGTGTCTGTGTGCCATATTACCAATGTGGTTCAGTTCTTTCAACTTTTTTTCTTGTTTCACATTTGATTTGTTGTGAGGGTCATTACGATTTTTGTTGATAATGGAGTTTGTGGGGTGATAAATTCTCGAACCAAAATGTGTTTATTGTTTGCTAGTTTGTTTTAATCACTAGTTGAGATGCCTCTTAATTGTTTTGTTCCTCTGATTTCTTCTCTTTCAGGGTTCTGAAACAAGGACTTCTTGCAGGTTTGGTGACCGTTTAACTAGTGATGTTGTTGTGAGGCTACGAACACACGACGGTCGAGATGATTGGATATATTGTCACTCCCACATTCTCACTGAGAAGTGCAAGTATTTTGCTGACCGCCTTTCAGAGAATTGGCCAACATGTCAGATTATTGACTCGCGGAACTGCGTTGAGGTTTACTGCCAAGAATCGGACTTTGACTACCATGTCACTGTTCTTCGCCTTTTCTATGTCACCCTTGATGGCTCCGTTGAGGATATGTGGCATGGTGTTAAAAACGCTCTTGGTATTCTTCGGGTGGCTTTCGAACTTGGATGCCCAAAAATTGTTACTGTCTGTGTTAACTACTTGGAAGCAGTACCCTGGGAAGAGGCTGAGGAGGAGGAAATTCTTAAAACCATTCCAAACATGGGTTCTCCAGTGGAACCAATTCTTGCTCGTCTCCAACCTGTCAAGCCGTTGGCCATCAGGAGGATATTTCTCTCGTCGATCCAATTTGCAATGTCATCGCCTCCTCCGTCCATGAATGATATCAAGTCTTCTGCCCAAGAACAACTGGAGTACATGCTAACCGAAGATGACGATTCCCCTCTATTGATAGCTGATGATGAGATAAAATCCAAGGTGAAAGAATGCATGAACCAACTATTCTCTAGATTCAACAACTTGATAGAAGCTATGCTATGCGAGCCAATGGAATCATCTTCTGAGGAAGGGAAAATGCAATTGTTTCAATCCCTTCTGTCGGATTTGTCGTGGGGTTGTCAGATATTGAACAAGTTGGAAATTATGAGGGATTTTGTCCATAATTGGATGGATGCATCAGATAAGATAGTTAAGGTTGTGGAGCAAGCAAATCAGACACCTGAAATTATCGAGACAAAGTCCAAGGTCATCGAGATGGCTGCTAAAGTCCTAGAGGCAATAGGGTACGGGACGGTCATTCTGCCAACTGCAAAGCGCCTCCACATGGTAAAAGTATGGCTGCCTTTTGTGCGGGTCACAAAACCTCTGATTGATTCTCTCACAGCTCATGACGATGATGACGAAGAGGGTGAAACTCTCACACTCAAAATAGATAGCGAGCTTTGGCAATCATTAGAGTCCACATTTGTTTCGATAATTCTTGCGCTGCCATCAGGTGAGCAGGCGGAGATTTTGACTGAATGGTTAGCCAATGAACAAGTTCAATATCCGGACCTAACCGAGGCATTTGAGGTCTGGTGTTACAGATCAAAGGTTGCCAAGCGAAGACTATCATCACTCGGAGTAGATAGTGAAACAGCCAATAGAATTTGACCTCTTCATTTATACCAAGTCCGGATTTACCCTATTTTCCCAAGGACTTTGTGAAAGTTTTAAGCACCGTTTTGCAAAGATCAGGAAAAGATCAAGTAAATTAGTTTTTAAGTCGCATTGTTTCAAGATACTCTGTATAGATCAGCAGCCATATTTTGAACTTCTTGGTAATTGTAAATTTTAATTTTAGGCTTGCCTTTTTTTCCTGTCTCTTATTCTTGTTTAACTGTAAAAGTCATAATTTGTGGATTTTTTTTTTCCTTTTTGAACTTAAGAGACAGAGTATTTGAACTAAAGACAATATTGAAGTGGGTGTGAAACTGCCACAAAGACTAGTCTACAATCACTAAAATTATAATTTCTTTAGTTGCTTGCTTGTGAAGGTACTAAATTCAAAGTCAATAATAATGCGATTCTAGAGCTCGTCTTTATTTATTTATTAGGAAATAAAAATTAGATAATTGATATCCTTCGAGAACACTTGTCATGTGAGAAACTTTTTCTTTTTCTTTTTCTCACAGAATTAAAAATAAAAAAAAATAAAAAAACAAGCTTTTCTTTTTTTTCTTTTTTGTTTTTTCAAATTGAAAGGTAAGCGGATAGTATCTTCTTGACTAATTATGTTTGTTGGTTTTTTTTTTTTTTTTTTGGAAAATTATATGTCGGGGGATCCATAATCAATGTACCAGTTGCAGCCTATAGCCATGAAACAGCCAGGTTACGTCTTGATTGAGTAATATACCAAATAAGTCCAAAGGCAATCATAGTCTTATTAAATAAATATAATGTGTACACAATAAATGGTAAGCTTCTCCAAGCTAAGAAGTATTTTATTAGCAAAATCCTAAACTCTTAATCATCCTAGTACCTTATCACAGAAGCAATACTTATACTTTAGTCTTAATATGATTCATTCAAAACATGAACAAATGTTTTGCTTCTCTTAAATATATACTATTAGAGTATGTCTTTTGGATATGGATTGTTAACTTTTTTCTATTCTCTAATCCTCATAAAGTCCTTATCTTGTGACTATTTCCTTTTCTCCAATGTCCCAAGGAAAAGAATCTCAATGAGGTCCCCGCGAAAGCATGGGAAAACTTACTTTTGAGAATATTTTTTTTTAATTAAATCCCAATTTTTAAATGCAATTGTGCAACACTCAAGCATGAAGAAACTCATAATTTAAGGCCCCAATATTGACAGGCTTTCCTCTTTAATTACAATACACCTCAATTAGTGAAAAGGAGTTATTAACTCACAGTTTTCATGGTTTTGATTTATATTACTAAAATGCTAAAAATATATTGGTTAAAACATTTTCAAACTTTTACGTTGAAAAATGAGTTAGAACTAAAAAAACACTATAACATGTAAAAAGGAATAAAAAACTTGTTAAAATAATGGTTGGAACCACATACTGCTGTTTCTAACCACGGCTGCCAAGTAGCCTAACAATATTTTGAGGATCAATGGGTAATTAATTAGAGATAAAATCTTCTCTTACGGGAGTTAGACATTAATCTTCTTTAGATTGGCACAAAAGCTGTTTCTATAAAAGCAAGATATATTCATGTTTACAATATAAAGTTCAAGATTAACAAAGGAAAAACAGGTAAACAACCAAAGCTATAACTCGAGAGACACCGGTAGAAAGTAGATTAGTAGATACATATAGGTATAGTTCTTACTGGTTTATGAAGGACAAAGAAAATGCAAAGCCAAAAATTAGCCATTGCTTTTCTCTATCTTCTCTATCTTCCAAGGCAGACAACCAATTTAGCATATATTATTGGTTCCTATTGTCCTTCAATTATGAAATATACAAATCACAAAGTCTACTTTTAATTATATAATGGTATACCCAATTGACCAATTTATGACACCAATCCATCTATCCATGATCAAAACTTACAAGAATAATATACAATCCTCAAGCATAGGCTCTCAAATCCTAAGAGCTGAAATTGTTCTATTGCGAATGTATAGACCTGTACTACAAGTAAAATTCCTCTTCCTTTCTTTACACTACCATGCATTTTTTAACCCCCTTTTTCCCCCTAAAAAGAATTTTTTTTTTGGAGAAACCCCACCTAAAATGCTGATGATCACTGAAATGTCTTAAGGCTTTAAGCAATCTCTATCCCACTACTCCTTCAACAAAGACCTTATTCGAAATCGTCATCAAGCGACATAGTCCGGCAACAACTGCGCTGCGAACCGCTTTGGGTTCTGAATGTTGATGTTCTCAAAAGCAGCAGCAGCAGCAGAAGAGTGAGGAGCTGAGGTGTTTATGGTACCAAACTCATTTGGCTCACCAATGTCCACTCTCCTCCCCAACTGGATGCTTTGGTTAGGAACAAAAGATTGGTGGGCTCCAGATAAAGAGAGGTTTTCACAGTGTGGAAGACCAAGAGTTAGGGAAACCCCATTTCCTGAAAACCTTGGTGTGAACTGCTCTGCATCAAACCTGCCAATGTCCCCAATTGGGTATTGCCCAAAACTTGCAATGAAGTTGGTTTGGCCCCCTGCAAAGGAGTACCCATCTCTGCTCTGCCTCTCATCTCCAAATTTCATGGAAGAAATATGGTCATTTCCCACTTTTCCAGGCTTCACATCCATGTTTATAGACGGTATACCGTTAGGAGACTGCATGATATTGTTGCACCTAGGCTTTTTTGGACTCCCTTGTGTTATGCCAGCCAGTTCTGATGAACCAATGAGGGAGAATCCGGAGTAGTTCCTCGGAGGATTGCCTCCCGTCGGGGACGTCGAAGGCGTGGTGGTGGATATTGAGATTGCCGAGGGGACAAATTGGGCTGCCGTTGAATTGTCTTGCTTAGAGTTGAAACTAGCCGTTTGGTTATCGGTGGTGGTGGCAGCAGCGGCAGAGGCAGGGCTTTTCTCTTTTGGAGCGGTGGATTTCGAGTCAGAATCCTCATTGCACTTGCTCATTTTCTCTGCGGATCCCCTCTGCTCTTGCTCGTTGATCTCCTCCAAGTACAGTTCCTCCACCATGGGCTTCCAGAGACGAACTCGAGCATTTATGAACCAGTTAGAAACCTGATCATCAACAAAAACATCAAATGAGCAAGAGAAGAAGAGATAAGAATTGAGATTATATTTGCAGTAATTACAAGCCTTTTTTTTTACCTGACTTCTTGTGAGCCCTGTTTGTTTTGCAAGCATGTGTTTATCTGAATCCTTAGGATACCTGAGACGAAAAAAAAAAAAAAAAAAGGTTGAGCAAAATCTTATCATAAACATGATTTAAAACACAAATCCAATTAAAAAAAAAAAGAGAAATACTTCAACCAAAATGCTGATTTAGTGTCAATTTTTATGTCTCTGTATTATGTTCTTTTTAACATTGCTGACTTGAGCGTTGGAGCGGTTTCTTACGGGTGAAGAAAGTGCTCGAAAAGCCAGGCGCGGAGAACGGAGACGGATCTTTCGGGCAATCCTCTCTGGGGTCTCCAAGCGTTTTGGTGGATCATTCCCAATTGTTGGAGAGCCCGCTGCTGCCGGAGGTGGTGATCAACGTATTTGAGCCGGGAACCTTCAATCTTCCCTCCAAGGCAATCCTCCTCGCCTAGGCTCTTATTTGCCGCCCGGATTTGGCCCGTTAGGGCGTCTTTCAGGCACCGGAATTGCTTCGAGATTGTCTGCAGTGCGAGGGCGGTGTAAGTCCTCGCCGAGCCTATTCCAGCTGCTTGCTCAAACGAGGATATCACTATCTGCATCTGATGGTGGTACTGTCGGTATCTTTGTTCCACCTTCAAAAAAAATAATAAAACACACATATGAGTTGAATTATGAATTATTCAATATAGAATATTCAGCTCCTAAATTGTACTTTGCAATTGAAAATGACTCAAAAACAAGCTTTTGTTTCTATTTACCATGTATCAATGAAAACTGACAATCACCCATTTGAATTTGGTACTCAAATATCAAAATCTGCGTCTTAAAATTCTCCGAAAATCAAGTGTTTTTTTCATTAGTATTTTTACTTCTGAGAATCAATTCAACTTCTTTGGGAAAAAAATCACAAACTGATCAACAACCGAAAACATGCTTTTGGTCTTCTCAATTATCGTGTAATAATCAAAGATTCAAAATAAAACTAACAAAAAACCCATTTGAAATTAAACAGAACATTTAAAAAATTTAATTCATTCTATTTAAAATCAACACCATACAAAAAAAAATATATATATATATATATATATATATTTGAATTGTGGTTGAATTTATGAAACAAACGTGAACTATGAATTGTGGTCGAATTTATGAAACAAACGTGAACTCATCAAAAAACTTTTTTTTTTCATTTTTCACGTTAGATTTAAAAATATTCCAACCAACCATAATAATTGTAGTACGTACCTCATCAAGCATGCTAATCAACTTGCCTTTCTTCATCTGAACTTCCTGCCTTTCCGCCGGCGTCAGCTCCGCCGATCTTTTCCCACTCCCTTCTCCGCTGCCAACAACCGCCGATCCATCTCCACTCGCCGCGGCCGACAATTCACCAACAACCTTCCCACCGCCGCCTTTTTTGGCCAATTGATCGGCTCCGATCCCATTTCCAACATTAACAACTTCATCAAGTAGCTCCTGAGCCGCCTTCAAGTACTTGGAGCTCAGAAGCACGCTCTGAATTCCCGTCACGGCGTTTGTCACCCCCGACACCGAAGAAGACGAACCGCCCGACACCCTCACGTCCTCCCCCTGCGGTGGCGCGTGGGGGGACCCGAACCCTAGTTGCTGTTGCGTCGACGAGAGGGTCAGCGAGAGTCCCCCCTGCTGGCAGCGTGTGCTATCACGCGCCGCCGCGGAATGGTCGGGCGACGTGCTCCAGAGGTTGTACTGCACGCGCGGCGGCTGCGCGATGAATCCGTGGAGGGCGGAGAGCTCGTTGGTCGTGGCGGCGGCGGACACGAAGTGTTGGGTGGCCTGCGAGTGCTGTGGCAGAGGCGGGGGCGGCGCGTGGTGGTGGGCAAGTGCGGCGGCGGCTGAGTTGAGGAATATGAGGTTTCCTTGTGCCGCGGCGGCGGTGTGCGGCGGAGGTGGGGTGTCGGAGTAGGGGATGTATCCGGTGGGGTTCATCAGGACGAGTGTTTGTAGACCACCGTCGGTGGCGGCTTGGATTTCGGAGTTGCCATGAAAGTACGTCGCCATGTTCGTTTATTTCTCTCTCGGTTTCTTCAAAAACACAAATTCTCTTCTATATTACTTGTCTCTCTCTGTGGAATTGGAGTCTTTATTACTGTAATTCCACTGAAAAGAAAAATGATTCAACCTTTAGTTACTCTAACACACATAGATATATACAGATCACACATGACTCATGTACAACACTTCAATTTTCTCTCTCTTCTCTCTCTCATGTATAAACATGCAACATATATACACACACTACACACACGTCTGAATTATGGTATACCTTTTGTGAATCAACCCATTAAGAAAGTGATGGAATTATTTGGTGTATGTTTTGCTTTGGCTCTTTTTCTTCTTCTTTCTTCTTCTTCTTTGATGATCAGATAAATCCTGGTGAAAAATCAAGAGGGCAAAAGATAAATGATGAATTGAGTCGAGAAATACTATGCACTATGTATGATCGATTTTGGAGAAAACTAGAAAACCCCATGTTCCCAAGACCCGGAATTCACCATAATCGAGATCAAATTTGAAGTTTTTTTTTTTTTTTTCCCCTCTCTTTCTGAGAAGAAACAAATTCCTAAGCTTGAGCTATAAGTAATACTAATATGTACAAATCACTTTTGCCCTTCTATGTTAAAGGACTGAAATTTCGTTGCCTTGAAAGAGCCAGAAAAGAAGGGGAAGAGGAACGGAGGAGAAGAAGCTACTTTGGGTCGCTTTATATAGGCAGAACGAAAGAAAGAGAGAGAGAGAGAGAGCGTAGATGAGACATGGAAAGAGAGAGAAAAAAGAGGGAGAGAAGGTACAGAGAGAGAGAGTGAAAAGAATTGATTATTGTATTAGTTTTAATAATATTCGGGGTACCTGCTGCTGTGATGGAAATCTGAGTATGCACGTGCTTCATGATCATCATCATCTCTGCAGAAGAAGAATACTGCAACAAAACAAAGAGAGGAAAAATTTTTCATTTTCATTTGCTTTCAATCCAACAAGCGAAACCCATGAAATAAAAATCAAAAACCTTTCATGGGTTTTATTTTTTTATTTTTTGAAAAGACTTCAGAGAGAAATTCAATTAAGAGTACTTATAGCTATACATGCTTTAAAAGTACATGAAAGAAAGGGATACATCAAAAGAGAAGCACCACCACACCCACCTGCCTATATTACTATATATGATCTATAAATATATCTATCTATCTATATCTATTGAGGGAATTATCAGTCAGTCCCTTCACTCACATATACAAGAAAGATATATATGCAGATAGATATATAGATAGATATAGCAGAGGAAAGGGCCTTCTGTCAGGCTCATACAATCTCTGCAAACTCACCCACTGAAAAGGGCAAGAAAAAAAAAGCGCAGAAGAGAGAGAGAGATTGGTTTTAGAAAGGGCCTCTCAAGGAAATTAAAAAGATGCCCATCTTTTATTCACTTCTCATTATCCACATGCCCCCTTTGGCCCTAGTGATAACCATTTTTCCCTCAAATTAGTTTTTTAAAAAAATTATATCAAGAATTCCCAACAGAATTATTGATTTTTTTTACCACTCTTTTCCTTCTTTCTCCCTCTCTCTTTCATCTTTTATGGCTTTTTGAGTGAAGTACCTGCGAATAGATCAAAAACAGGAGAGAACTTCTTCTTGATTTGACCCTCCCTTTTCAAATCATATGAATTGATGCAGCTAGCTAGGCAAACCCTTTAATGAAAAACAAAGTTTTAAAAAAAATAATAAATCCAGAGAGACAGAGAGAGAGAGAGAAGAAAGGCATAGGAAATATGATTATACGTAAGCTTGTGTTAGAAAAAAAGTTACAATAAGGGTATGTATGTGTGTATATATATGATCTAGTGAAATGAAATTTTGAAGGGTGTCAGAAGATACATACAAACAGCTGAAAAACGAGGAAACGTCTCCTTCCACCAAAGCTTAATAAATAAAAAAAAAAATGAACCAAGATGATGGAGAAGAGGGCCAAAGAGACAGTGTATAGTGTAGAGGGGGTCCATTTTTTCAATTCAATAATAAATATCTCTTTGTCTTTTTCTTTTTTTCTTTTTAAATAAAAGTTTTTCTGATTTTTTCCTCCTCTTGATTATGTGTTACATGTTTTATTTTTATTATTTTTTTATTTTTTTAATTTCTTTTGTGGTTGGATTGCACAGTTTGAAGATAAAGCAATTAAATTGCTAGCGAGCACACAGAACCAACCATCATAATACCTACTTTAATGCATCCGAATGTAATATATATACTTTTGTTCTCTATTTAACCCACAAAAAAAATTATTATGTAAAGTAGAATTTTACCTTGTATAATCAAGTGACGTCAAAATTTAAATATAAAAAGCTATAATTAATGTTCATGCACTTGATTTTTTTAAGAATAAACCTCTCATTGTTAAAGAAGTAAAACATCTTTGAGAAATAGTCAAATTTATGTATAAACATGCTCTACTTATTTTAAAATTAAGAGAAGGATACAAATTTATCCGCTATAAAATGAAAAAAAGGGGAAAAAGAAACAAATTTATCATATTGTCCCTACCTTCTAATACATGAAACTACTAGCAAATATCATAAGAATGAAGGATATTTTTTTTATAATTAACCGAGAAAATTCCGTACTACCATTTTTTAAAAATCTTTTTTTCCCTTTTTTTTTTTTCATAGAGTACCTCTTGCAGGCTCCAAAGGTGGTAGTTATAAAGATTTTTTTTTTCCTTTTGGCTAAAAACTAATAAAATTAACTAGTTGACCAAAGGAGGGAGAAAATGTATACAAAAAATAGTGTTATGACTAATAAATACCCTTTTATACATACAATCCAATGAAAAGGGAATCCCAAATATGTTTTCATCAATATATAATATATAACTTAATATATATATATATATATGTTTAGTCTATAGATAACACCTCCTTGTGTTGTGGACCCAAAAAAAATTGCTCAATTAACAATCTGAGACCTCAAATTCTATTTTATGTGCCATATTATACCACATACCCTTAATTCATCATTAAGTGCTCTATCACTTTCATTAACAATGATAGGTACATGTATATAGGCTATATTATATATCAAACTAAAACATGATATTCATCTTTATCGTCATCATCATATGATCCAGTAAACCGATATATAGCAAAGGTAGGAGCTATGAATATAATATGTACTGCCCTATATCTCTGAGAGGAACAGACGTGAGCAAGGCTGTCATTCTCTTAAAAATCAATATCGGTGTGTATATGTGTGTGTTTATGTATATAGTAGAAGTTATTAATAACTTTTCATGATTCCGAGGATTCTTTGATTACAAAACTTTTAGAAACTTTCTAATATTCCACTTATCAGTATGACAACATTAATAATTGGTTTAATTAAATTCACTGCTGTATATTTGTGTGCATGTAGTAAAACCTTTCTGACACAATATGTGTGCAGTGCTGTGCTTAAGTACTATATATCTTGAATGACCCATAAACACACAGGGGTTCTTGTGGGAAAGAGTGATTTTAAGGTTTCTTTTCGAACAATAAAGAGTAAAGATAAATAAAATAAAAATAAAATAGACACATATATTTAACGTGATTTATTTAAACTTAGCTATGTCTATGTAGTAAGTATAGAAGGATCTCACTATCAAAACGTGAAAAAATTATCCTCTTTATATCATAAGGAGAGAACAATAGAAACCTCTATCTCTCAAAGAAATAGGAGAAATATCTCAAAATTATCTATCTTAAATTAAGAAGAAAAATACCACAAAAGTAAAGAAAAAATTAGACTCTGAAGAAAGAATTCAGAGAATGAGATGGGATATTCTGAACGAATGAGGGGAACTCAATTTATATGTGAGTTCTCTCTCTATTTATGCAATCAAAACGTATTCTTTCTTTCTCTTTCTTTTTCTTCCTCATATTTTGTCTTCTTCTTTTCCTTTCTTTTTCTTCTCCCATTTGTTTTCCTCCTTCAAATGTCAACAAAGGAGTATCTACTCCTCCCTTATATTTCCTCATTCGTCAATAAACGAGTACCTACTCCTCCACTTTATTCTCCTACTTGGAGATTTAATTGAGGATTAAACATTTCTCCACACCATCTTTTCTACCTTGCCGCTACAATGTCGCTTACATCTCTGTTAGGCCATACGAAGATCTACTAGGTTGTTCTTAGTATGGATTTTCTGTATATCTACATTTCTATCCTCCACTACTACTCTCACAAAGTGATACTGAACACCTATGTGCTTGTCCTGGAATGAAAGCTAGGATTCTTTGCAATGTGCAAGGCGTTGTGACTGTCACAAAATCTAGTCTGTGTCCGAGCTCCTCCAATAACCTTTGAATCCAAATTGCTTCATTGCAAGCTTGTGTAGCTGCCATGTATTTTGCTTCTGTCGTAGACAACACCACAATGGTCTGCAGTTTCGAAACCCAGCTTACAGCTCCTCCTACAAGTGTAAACATATAGCCTATAGTAGATTTTCTTTTATCCAGATTACCTACAAAATCTAAATCCACATAGCCCCTGACAGTAAAATCTGATCATTAAAACATAATGCAACATCTGAGGTACCCTTGACGTATCTCATTATCTTCTTGATAGCATCCTAATGCTCTCTACTAGGATTCGTCATGTATCGACTAACCACTGTAATGTCTAGTCTTGTACAAATTGTAACAAATATTAGGCTCCTTGTTGCTGATGCTATGGTACTCGAAACATTTCATTCCTCTTTACTTTATTGCTAGGACACATCTTGGAGGATAACTTGAAATTAATATGAAGAGTGATAGAAATTGGCTTACAATCTTGCATGTTGAAGCACTGCAAGATCTTCCTTATGTAATTCTTTTAAGATAGCCAAATCTTCCTACTATTTTTCTCTCGGAAAATTTGCATCCCTAGAATCTTGTTTGCTAGTCCCAAGTCCTTCATATCAAATTCTTAGCCAACTGTGCCTTCAATTCTTGGACTCGATCTTTGTTGGGGCATACTACCAAAACATGTTGTCCATGTACAATGGCAAAACAATGAAGTCTTCATCACCAAACCTCTTGAAATATGCACAAGAGTTTGCACTGAATCTGTTGTATCCAAGGCTCATAATATAGAAATCAAATATCTTATACCAACACCTTGGCACCTGTTTGAGACCATATAGAGATTTGTTTAACTTACAAACCAAGTTCTTTTTGCCTTGTTATGCAAAACCTTCTGGTTGGAGCATATAAATCTCTTCTTCAAGGTCTCTATGAATAAAAGCGGTTTTCACATCTAGCTATTCTAAATGTAGGTTAAACATAGCACACATCACCAAAACTACTTTGCTTGTCATGATTCAAACTGCAGGAGAAAATATCTCATTGAAGTCAACACCTTTTTTCTGAGCATATCCTTTCACCACCAATCTTACACAATATCGCTCCACTTGATTATTGCCATCATGTTTGATCCCATAGACCCATTTGTTTTTTATGGCCTTCTTTCCTTGTGGTAACGGAACAAGATCCCATGTCTTGTTCTTGTCTAAGGCTTCCAACTCTTCATGCATTGTTGTTATCCAAAGGGAGACATCAAGCATTTTGATAGCCTCATGGAAAAGTGACAGCTCTCCTTCCTCTGTTAATAAACAATATGCAACATTGCTCTCAATGACATAATCTGAATGCCAAGCTGATGGTTCATAGAGATGATCGATGAACATTAGAAGTTTTAGACTCGGTTGTTTCTTGAACTTCGTGCTTCGATGCTAGTTTCAGAAGAGTTCTGATCTTCTTCTATCTTATCTTCTACCTAAACTATAATAGTCTTTGGATTCTTTTTCGAAGTGCTATCATCTTCCTTTTCTTCTTGCAATTTATCCTCTGTAAATATTATATCTCTACTGATGACAACTTTGTGGGTAGTGGGATCCCACAAGTGATAGCCCTTGGCTCCATCAACATACCCCAAGAAAATACATTTCCTAGATTTTAAGTCCAATTTTGATCTTTCTTAGGCATTGTATATTGCATACACCGAACTCCCAAATGTATGCAAATGAGAGTAATCAACTGGCTCACCAGTCTACTTCTTAATTAGCGTTTTGAGATCAATCACAGTTGATCGAGACTGATTGATTACATAATAGGCGGAACTAACTACTTCTACCTAAAATGACTTTGTTAGTCTTGCAGTCTTCAACATAGCTCTAGTACAATGTAACAAGGTTTTGTTCATCCACTATACCACTCTATTTTGCTAAAGAGCATATGCCACCGTGATTGCTTTTTATGCCTTTTTTTTCGACAAAATGCTTCCAAAATCATCACCGGTATATTCTTTTGCTATTGTTAGTTCTCAAACACTGGATCTTCTTTTCAGATTCAAGTTCTACATGCGCTTTAAATACTTTGAAGACTGGAAACACATCTGCTTTTCTTCTTGATTGGATACACCTAACATTTCCTAGAGTAATCATCAATGAAAGATACAATGTATCTTGCCCCTCCTAGGGAAAAAACTGGTTCTTTCTAAACATTTGAGTGGATCAAGTCTAAGATTCCTTTACACTTAGCTGTTGATGTGCTAAACTTCAATTTGTGTTGCTTGCTTATAACACAATGCTTACAAAACAGTAGTTTTACTAATGTAAGCCCAGGAAGTAGTCCTCCTTCATATAGAATCTTCAAGGCTCGTTTCGACATATGGTCGAGCTTACAATGCACATCATCGTCGATTCTTCTCCTGAACTAGTCAATGCAACAAGTGACTCTTTCTCCTAGTATGTTTCTCCCAAAAGCCCGTGCAGATTAATAGCCACCATCTCTGCCTTCATGACCACAAGCGTGCCTCTGACAATCTTCCTGATCTTTTTTTCTATACGGGTCTTGCATCCAACATCATCTAATTGTCCCAAAGACAATAGATTCTTCTTCAAACCCTTCACATGTTGTACCCCTTGTATGGTGTGAATAGTACCATCATGCATCTTTATTTTAATAGTGCCAATTCGAACAATCTCCAAGGCATGATCATTTCCCATGTATACAGATGCTCTTGAGATTAGCTTATATTGGTGAAACCATTATAGCTTCTATTGGTGAAACCATTCTCTTCGAGAAGTCAAATACCATGTTGTTTCTGAATCCATGGTCTATGCATTAGTGAGGTTCTGTTTGCCTTTAGTAATTGTTATTGTCTCGCTACATAGAACGTCACCATTATTCCAGGTGTTCGCTAACGTTCCCTTGAGAATTATTTTCATCATTCTTCTTACTCCAACAATCCTTTTTCACAGGCCCTTTCTTACCACAGTTGTAGCACTTGATGTTCTTCTTACTTCTAGACTTTGATCTACAATGACTTTGAGTTCCATTGGCGCTACGCTTCGTTGATCTCTCTCTCATCATCGTCAGAGCCTTTGCCAGTTGCAAGCTTGCCAACATGTTTTCCTTGTTCTGGTGCTGACTTTCTTCTTCTAGAACCACAGCTACAACATCTTCAAAGACTAAATACTTTGTGAGGATATTGTTGGTCAAGTTGATGATGAGTTGATCATAAGAGTCTGGTAAACTTTGAAGTAGAATTTCTACACATTGACCCTCCCCTATTGCAAGGCCAAAAGACGTGAGTTGAGAAAATAGGGTATTTAGAGTGTTGATATGATCGGTAACCGATGTTGATTCCACCATTCAAAGAGTGTACAATCTTTTCTTTAGGAAGATCTTGTTGTGGAGTGACTTAACCTCGTACAACTTTGTCGGAGTACCCAAATTTCTTTCATTGTCTTCTTCTCTGTGATACTTGATAGTACTCCATCTGCCAATGTCAGGTGGAAACTGGCAATGGCGTTGCTATCTACCTTATTCCACTTGTCATCATATGTGATTTCTTGCGACCTACTAGCGATAGCCACCACATAATTATCCTTTCGCAAAATTGCTTGCATCTTCATTTTCCACAACATGAAATGGCTTCCATTGAACTTTTCTATTTCAAACTTTGCCACCATCTTGTTCACCGCAACCTACTTGAGTACCACTGTTTCACTTTAAGTAGTATTCGTGAATAGTGCCTGTATACGTGAACAGTGTATTATGCCATGAACTTGGCTCTGGTACCACTTGTTAGGACAACAAAGACCAGAAATAAATGAAACGAAGATAAAATGGATACAGATATTTAGTGTGGTTGACCCAAATTTGGCTATGTCCATGTGGCAAGTATAGAAAGATTTCACTATCAAAACGTAAAATAATTATCTTCTTTTTAGATCACAAGGAGAGAATAATAGAAACCTCTCTCTCAAGAAAATAAGAGAAACTCCTCACAATTATATCTCCTAAAATAGGGAGAAAATTACTAAAGAAGTAAGAAAATAATTAGACGATGAAGAAGGAATTCAAAGAATGGGATGGGATACCCTGAACGAATGAGGGGAGCTCAATTTATAGGCAAGCTCCCTCTCCATTTACGCGTTCTTTCTTTCTTTTTTCTCTTTCTTTTTTTTTCCTCCTATTTGGTCTTTTTCTTTTCCTTTCTTTCCTTTTCCTTTCTTTTTTCTTTCTCCTATTTGTTTTCTTCCTTTAAATATCAACAAAGGAGCAGACAAAGGAGTACATACTCCTCCATTATATTTCCTTATTTGTCAGCAAAGGAGTACCTACTCCTCTACTTCATATTTTATAGGAATTTCTCTAATAATAGAAACTGAAAAGATACTCATCAATGGGTATTTGTCTTTTAATCATTCAATCTGTAAAAAAGTGATTTTGATAAGATAGTCATTGGTCGATATTTGTCTTTTAGTCGTTCGATCTGTAGAAAAATTTTTGATCAAATCTAACGATTTTAAAAACATGCATCACAGTTGGAAACTCTCCTTTATATTGAATCCATGATTTCTACTAAGAGAAGGGTTTCTTTATTTCTATTTTTATTTCCTAATAATTATTATTATTTTTTAATTTTGACTAGGTAGATTAATAAAAAATTTGTACAGTGCCGTTTTGTAAGAAGCCAATGTTATACGGCTTCTCATTGATATTGTCAACTCACAATAATATACACCAAGACAATGAAAAGAATCTTTCTTTAGGTACGTATGTGGTGGAGTCCAATTATACTCGGCAAAGAAAATTGCGCTTTATAATTATTAATTAAATTAACTTCCTACACAGTAATCATTCAACTTTCTTGATTCTTCTACATCAATCTAAGTTCTAGAGGCACAATTTCACGGCTCATAACTATGTTTTCTTATGTTCAATGATTTGCAAGAAAGAGATTACGTGGCATTGGCCCTTCTCTTTTCTTTTCCTTTTTTTTTTTAATTTCAAAAGTAAAAATTTAATCAAGAACGTAATGTAATTGCAGGCATAATTTAATGGTAATTTTACGTCTAACCTTATCACAAGGTATGCCATTGATCCCTATTTTAGATTAAAACCGAGATCAATGACTAGGAGTAGAGTTCAACATGCTAAACTCGGCTCAACATACAATTGGAAATTGGTTCAAATGATCTAATAGGCCAGTCTAAATGCTAAATGTTTTTATTTACAAGAGATTAATTCACATGCAACAAGTCATCCAATTAAGAAGTAGGAACATAAAGCTCAATTTCTAATCTTTTGAGCAAATCATCTTGATGCGACCTTTGTTTTTTGAGATATATAAATATAACTAATGAATTTTTCTTAAAAAGAACTTTTTAACACACAAAATTGATAGTTACTAATGATCAACTTCTAATTATTCCCAAGCCACTATCATATCCTAATTATTTAAACTAAAGCTTTATTATTAGCATAAAATGCGCATTGTCATGAAGCAAAATTTCGGTGTTCAACCCCCCCTTGTACATGGCCGTACGGATATGTCCCCTTAACGTGGTATTATTAATTTTATCTATAATCTTTTATAAGTTTCACACATATCACATCAAAAATAGCCCAAACTTTTTCTGCTGCCATTTTATTGTACTCTCTCTCTCTCTCTCTCAAAAATGTGTCAGATTATATTAGATTTTGTAATTGGGTACGGTCCCTTCCATATGTGCTTCGATCTATTTCAATACTATTATTATGAAGACCCTTGCTTGTTGCTACTTGTCTGTTCTTCCTCAGTTCCTCAGTTTCTTTCCCTATCCCTTTTTTTTCCCTCTGAGAAAATGACTTCCAAGGAAGAAAACATTGAAAAGGCTTTCATAGATTTTGTTACTTATAAAAGAACTCCATAATGTAAGTGTCAAAAAAGAGGCCAAAAGATGATCATGTTTTTTGCAGGCCGTGAAAGCGCAGTGGTACTATTGTGGAAAACACACAAGCACACACAAAGATATATATACATATATATAGCCCACATGTGTAAAATGTTTAGCCATAGTTTGGTAACGTTGTTCAAACTATATAGCTCTTTATATGCTATAATGTAAAGCTTTTATATGCTACGTGTAAAACAAAAATAGGCTAAATTATAAAGCTCTCATATACTGTAGTAAATTTGTTCTAACTTTCCGTTCTAATTATATTGCTGAACACAATTTTTATAATTTTGTAATTTTGACCAATATTTATGATATATTGCATGTCAAATTAAGGATGAAACCAGAGTTCTCCTCATCGTTATGGTCACATGTACAACATATCATTTTGGAAAACATACATTCTTCTTATACCCTTCAAAAAAAAAAAAAAAATACATACATGTTATTATCATATACATATATTTGTCAGAACGATCGTTGTATGGTGGTCTTTAAATTGAATTTCTTTTTTCCGAAAAAAGAAAATAGAAATCCAAATTACTTTGTTGACATGAATGCAGGGAATTTATACGTGGAAACTCTGTATGGCCAAGACAAAAGACAAATGGAGGACCCACTTCCTCAAATTATCTTTTTCTGCGGACCACACCCCCTAAATGCAGTTGATCGGATCATGAAGAACCAACAGTCATTAATCACAACTTGCTGAAAAAAATGTAAAAGTGTCTTTCATGAATTAGTAATTTAAAGTTTGAATATTTGAGATAAATAGGTACTATTATGTTTCTTTAAATTATTAAATGTGTTTAATTTCAAGTATATTTCATTTCCACATCCCTAAAATGCAAGCAACTATATATTATCAGATGATATTTTCAATTAATAATAAGTTTCCATCACTCTGTTAATATTTTTCAATAAATGTTTTTTTCCTTTTTTTTTATGCTTGAGGAGTAAGTTGAAACTGAGACTTAGAACTAAAAGTATTGTAGTATTTGAGAGTCTTAAATTCTAGCATACTTTTGTTTTACATTGCAACATGCAATAGTTTTACATTGTTTGAGTTAGAACTGATATTTTGAAACCGAGTTTACTGAGTCTGTTTGGTTCGAGTATTTGAATAGAGTATTTAAATGAAGATTTAAATTTTTGTGAGGGAAAATACTGTAGCAAAATGATTCAAACAGTGATTCGAACCACAAAACAAATAGACCCTAAACACTATATTAATTTCACCCTCTCATTCTTTTCATATTCCACAAGATACCACAAATCAAATTGTTGATGCACATAAAATGTGAAATCAATATCAAAATATCCAAGAATACAGTAGTATTAATGATTTTCAAGAATTTGAGCAAAGAATAATGTCGAGCTTTCATCTTTGAACCTACCCCAATTCAAGCTTGTTGACCACGCAGAAGAGGGGCAGATAAGAGGGGTTCCTTTCAACAATGGACCCCATTGGCCTTAATTATCAACAAGAGGGTGTTAACTACTTTATATGATTCTCGATTTTCCTAGAATACCCGTCCAAAGACGCTACTATTATTGTGTTTTCTTCAAGGGTACTAAAGACCTTTAAGATAGCACAAAAAAAAGTAATCGGGACAATTATTGCCTACTCATGGCCCCCACCGATTATCAAGATCGACCCAATCATCTTTTACCTTTCCCGCTCACGCGCATGCATGCGCACATGTATACACGTCAATATCTGCGTACAAAATATACGTCAAAACATATTTTTATTACGAATACAACTACCTTTTTTTTTTGTTAAAACATTAATAGAATAAAATAAAATAAAATAAAAAATTAAATTATGTTTCTTTTTCTCATCCCACCTTTGTTGGCTTTAGGCTTTTTTAACCTTATCAACAAGCCAAAGTTCATTGAATTATAACAACGACACACATTTTTTTTTCTCTCTTTTTCTGCCCTAAGAAGAGTAAGAAGTTATTAATTGACAAACTGATCATGAGTAAATTAATTACAAATGCAGCCCTAGGCATTGTCCAAAGATCACATTCTTCTATTATTATGTACTTGTTTTAATTAGTAACCTTGGAAGGACACATGCAGTTTTCGATCTTTCCTCAATGCATCAAAAGGACCTTATATTATAATGTAAAGTATGAAGAGAAGATCACACAACTATATAATATATATATACACACACACATAGATACATATTTATATATATAAGAATAAGCAAAATAAAGAAATAATTAAGATATCACTGTCCACATGGAAAAGCGGTCAAGGGGCAGCAAGAAAACTGTCTAATAATTGATGCACATCATCAGTAAGCATGAAATCTCGTAGGCTGCCCAATTATGCTGTGACAGTTTAAAAGTCGTAATCAGTTTTTTTCACTTTGAAAATGGATCGAATACCTTATACCTTACAAAAAAGCAAATTATATATTGCAATGTCTGCGGTGCGATGGAGCATATTCATCTGTACCTTCCCAGCATCTCTCTCTCTCTCTCTCTCTCTCTCTATATATATATATATATATGCTTAAAACAGTAACGTGTGAATTGTCGACAAGTTTCTTCAATGCCTTGTCAATTTTTATACGCAAAAGTAGGGGAAATGAAACATGCATGGTTCAGTATATATATATATATATATATATGCATGATTCAGTATTCTGTAACATTATTCCTTTGTAATTTTCGACGTCAACTTATAATTATATGATCAATATATAGCTCTCTCCCTCCCTCTCTCTCTCTCTCCTTTTTTTTAATTTCTTTTTCAACGATTAACACAAAGAGATAATACTCTCTCAGCCGCACAATAACTGAAAAAAAATTAATATATGTTATAATATAATTACCCCTTGTACTTGCTTTGGAAAATGTGTATATAATTAACATGTCATGAAAATGCTAAAATTAATTCAAACATAAACATACAACGGCACTTATTAAAAAAATCACCTCATGAATATTAAGGAACATGTGGCTTGTGCATTTAAATATAATACATTTGTTCTTTCACAACGGTACTAGTGTTTTCTGTTTGCTGATTAAGTAAGCTTGAGTTATTAATCATTTGCCGATTTATCCCAATCTGAAGAGAACAAACTAATTGAATTTAGCATCTGTTTAGGACAACTGTTGGAACTATTTGTTTTAATAGTTTCAACTGTTTTTTATTTAAATTTTATAAGAAAAGACATTATAGCAAAATCGATTAAAACCATAAACACAGTTGGAATTATTTTCTTCAAACAAGCTATCAAAACTTATTTGCTCCTAAAAAAAAAAAAAAAGATATTTGGCTAGTGCACAATATCAAAACTAAACTTCCTAATTCTTCCAATAAAATAAAATCCTAGAAAATAAAAAGAAGAAATTTATAATGATTCACTTTTAATTAAAAATTGCATTTACTTTTATCTGTTATATTTTTTTACTATAATGAAGATTATGAGAGAAAAGCGTACACCTCATGTCTCATTATGGTTTCTTTGACCTCTCTAATTAATTAACCCTAAATATGATGTCCCTCTTTTATAAAGAAAACCATAGCAACTAAATTTACAAGGGCAAATTCCTCAAAGTGTCCTTAATAAATAGTGATAATCGATCCACGTAATACCTCTGTATCATAGCATTACTTAGACTGCACAACTTAACACATTCTGACAGTTGGTAATTTTTTGCCAATTAAGGGAATTAATTTATTTGAAAATGGCTAAACATCAATACTGTAGTCCAAGGATAAGGCTTTTTTTTTTTCGGCTCTGAATCCAAAGCTACGGCTTTGCTTAAGTTGGATCTTAAAATGTGCTACATATCAAGTTTTCGGCCAAAATACAAGGAACTCATGAACTCCTAAGGTCGGGCGGAGGTTTCATAAAGGTGAGATATTTTAGAGGATATTTGGTAAACCAGTTTCAACTATATAGTTGAAATTGTTACAATGTGAAACTCTCATATGCTACAGCATAAAAAAGAAATAAGCTGCAGTGTAAAGTTCTTATATACTACTATAAAAATGTTTTAACTTTTAATTCTAACTACAGTTATCAAACACAATGTGAAACTCTCATATGCTATAGCGTAAAAAAGAAATAAGCTACAACGTAAAGTTCTCATATGCTACTGTACAAAGGTTTTAACTTCTAATTCTAACTACGTTGCAAACACCCCTTACATTGGCAAAACAATTTATATACGTATATAGAACATACATATATCTTTAATGTAATTGCAACAAATACATACATATATATATATATATATATATATTCATACACATACATTATGGTGCTGATTTAAGAGGGAAAAAAAATCATGGTAGTGACCAACACTGTACTTTGAATCTTTCTTTTGTTGCGACTTTTTAACTTGTAACATTAATGCTCATGTCACCATCAAGGAAAACATGTGTGTGTATACATATATATATTACATGACATATTCTAAAAATATAAATCTAAAGATCTTTGGCAATTTGTATACTACAGCAATATCTTTGATACTCTGTCAAATTAATTTGTGAATGCACATTAAAATTTAGCATTTAGGCACAACAAGTTTTCTATCAATGGAGTGCTAATTTTATGCTATATTTAGCATATGTCACTTAAAAATCATTCGTTAATTATAAAATTATTGTTTGGAAGCTTTAAAAAAGATTCTTTATTATCATTACTTAAAAAAAATCGTAAATATATCTAGCATTCAAAATAAATAATTTTAGAAAGTGTAACTTGTTCACTTTTTTTCAGCTAAATGCTACATACCGTAAATACAGCATTTTTATGCTCTCAACTGTAAAGTATTTAGTAAAATCATTGATTTATGTGTCCAAACAGACACTAATTATCTTTGAGATACAAAGATCAACTTTTTTTTATCAGTATATATGATTATCATAACGAGCTTTTTTATAGTAGGACATCCCAACGACAGTCAGGATCGACTTAGCTCTTAGGCGATTTATGAAATTACCTAAAGCCCTTCTTTGAAGTCAAGACCACCAATTTTTATTATTATTTTTTTTTTCGAAACCAAGACAAAATTCTTCTGGTTACGGACTAGCTTCAAATTTTAGTAATCTTCTACATCAAATGAGGTACTGGTGGACGTCATGTTACAATGTTGGAGTAGAAAATAGCAATTCTAGATTCAAAATTTCTATTGATTGAGCATAGTGACATGATCTTTTTGAAGAGCATAGTGGCACATACTTTAGTCAAAGAAAATGCACAATTTTGTACTTGAAGTTGCTCTGGTACACTGTCTATGTACATAAATTTTCTTCATCGTGCGCATGGTCTTGTTAGGTGTGGGAGATAACTAGAACTTAAAGGTGCCGTGTAACGCCCCGAAATTTATTTAATGTTAATGTAATATAAATGATGAATTAGTGTGCCATAATTAACGTTTTAACATTAATTAGATTATTTGGTTGTTTTGTTAATCTGTTGAATCCAAATGATTTCTTATTGTTTTAAAATGATGTTTTGAGTTTTAAAACACAACAATTTGTAAAATGTTAAAAATACTCCGTTTTACAAAACCATGGGCGGCACATGGTTTTCGCACAGTAAAAACCGCCCATCGATTTTCTCTATTTATTTCCTTCCTCTCTCTCTCTCTCTTCACACTCTCACGATTCTCTCTCTCTCCTCTCTTCCCTCCCGTGACTCTCTCTCTCGGCAGCTCTCTCTCTCTTAATTCTCTCTCAAATTTTTGAAACTAAATTCGAATCCAAGCTTCGGGATAGCAAGGAGGAGGCTCGAGGACGTGATTTAGCAACCGAGATCGCGGATTGAAGCTTCGATTCGAGGTTAGATTCGAAATTTCTAAACTTTTTACAAAATTTTCAATTTTGTGTATTTTTTAAATTTAGGGTTGTTTAAGCTTAGAAAACCGTGGATTTGAGTTAAACAAACTTAGAACAACTAGAATCTAAGCTTAGATTGAAGAAAAACGGATTGAATTCAAGATTTTTCATTTTTCTCCTCATTTTCTCATTTTTGGATTTTTAAGGATTTCGAGTTTAAATCTTGTTTAAATGAGTCCAAACATGTTCTAGTATGTTTTTTTTATCAACTATGATTGTTTTTCATGCCTGGGATTTGAGAAAAACAGGTTAGAATCAAGATTTGAATTTTGGGGATCGAGAAACCCGTGGCTGAGATTTCTGGATTTTCCCAGTTCGGCAGGCCGAATTGTGTGTTCGGCAGGCCGGAGTGATGATCGGCAGGCCGGTGTTCTTCCGACCGGCAGGCCGAACCTGGGGAAGTGTTCGGCCGACCGAACTTTGCTTCCGGCAGGCCGAACTGTGCAGTTCGGCCGGCAGAAGGGAGTCCAGCAGCCGACCGAGGCATGGAAAATTTTGTGATTTTTACCCGTTTTCACTGTTTTGAACCCTGATTTAAATCTCAACCTTCTAGGATGATTTTAATGGTACAATTGGCACACTAGGACATCATGAAATGGTTTAGTAACATAGAATGTCTCGAACTAGATATTGATCGACTTAGTTTGTATCTAGGATTGTTCGTGGTTCCGTGGAGCTAACGTATAGTGGACCGGGATTACGGTGTGGGGCACCGGCACGAGTATTGAGGTAGGACTTCTATCCTATTTCTTTGGTAGCCTGGTTTTTGAAATGATTTGGCTTTGAAAAAGGTTTCTATCAAAATGTTTTCAACGGTTGTTTGAAAATGGTTTTATCGGTTATATTTTAATATACCGTGATTATGAAATGAACTTCATAATGAACGTAATTGACAATACTCGGTAATTGGGTTTTGAATGATAATGATAACAAACACTAAGGCATGATGCCATATCAGAGATCGGGTCATGTAGCGATCGACCTTGGGGGCAGGTCCCGAAACCCAGCTGGGCCACTACGGTGGTGATATCATGGTTTGCCTAGGTAAAAGAAAAATGGTGTTTTCGATTGTACGAGTAGACTGTTCTGTGTTAGAACGGCTCTACTCAAATTATGTATTTATTTATTTATTTAAGTTTTCTTTTGAGTACTCCTAACAATGAAATGTTTCTTTAAATTAAATTATTTTATAAAACATAGTCCTACTGAGCCTTTCGCTCACGTTTTATTTGTTTTAAATTTTCCCCCTCTAGGTGGTTTCCCATTTAGGTTTGGAGAGGAGTCTTCGGACCGAACTCAGGAGCATTAGGAGGATTAAATCATATTTTGTATTATTTAATTAAGGCATGTAAGAGTTAACTTTATTTGTACTTGGACTGTAATTGTATTTATGATATTGTCAGAACCATGTGTGTGCACAAGTTGTGGGTTGTGGAACCCATACTTGCGGTATTTATTTAAATTTTATTACTCGTTTAAAATTTATAAATTCTTTTATAAAAATGTGGTGGAAATCTTCTTATTTTTCACGTAATTTGATCCTTAAACCATTGATTTTAATTAAATTCTCTTTTAATTAATCTAAATAATCCGCCACGTCACATCCTGTACTCCGGGGCGTGACATGCCGCCACTAGGGCAGAGCAAAAAAAATAACTGAGGATGGGAATGGACGAATACTAAAAATTTCATCATATTTCATATATAAATCAAATGAGAGATTTCACATGTTATAAGACAATAACATTTTAGAATTTTAGAAGATAAACTATAAATTTCATTATAAAGTTGAAGAAAAAAAGAAGTTTAGGCGAGCGCAACTATGCCCTCTCTCGTCTATATGTTGCTCCGCCAATGGTCGCCATATACGTATCATTGACTATCACTTGCACCTCAGTTGGACTCTCTCTTCACCCTTAGAATATTCGGTACCTAAACAACTTCTCATTGCGGAACTCGACCACTAGATGATGATGTTTTGAAAAGTTATTATTGAAATCTTAAAAACATATAACAATGTAATGTATTTTGTGATAGTAATGTTTTAAATTTATTTTCGAAATTAAAAGTGCAAAAAGTAAATTTTATTGTTTAATTGCTTTTAAAGAAAACAATTTATTTTCTTAAGTATAATTTTAAGATCTAGTTTTTTTTTTTACTTTATGAACACACACCATAATTTTTTTGGGGTCTAGTTTGTCAATAGTACATGTTTGTGAATATTAAATCTAATAAAAATTACATTTAAAATAAAAGTATTGACGATCTTCTACCTTATAATCGGGTTCTCAAAAACAAATTAAAAAAAATATAAAAACACACACACACACACACATAGGGGTGGCAAAACGGGTTTGCGGGTCGGGTTCGTGTCGGGTTGGAGTTAATTTTTATAAAATTAGGTCGACACTAACCCGACCCGTGACCCGAACGGGTTGAGAATTCTCAACCCTAACCCGACCCGTTTTGACACGGGTTGACACTAACCCGACCCGTGTCAACCCGTTTCTTATGCACAGTGTCAAAAAATAATAACCCGTGACCCGATTTTGACCCGTAACCCGATTATGACCTGCAACCCGCCTCTAACCCGCCCACATTAATATATAAAATATTAAAAAATAATAAAATTAGAAGAGTTTCATACCACTTCAACAAGAAGATGAGTGATAAGAGAGGTAAGGTTTGATATTTTAAGAGCTTATATTATATATGAAATAATAATAATTTTTTAAAAGCTAATTAATTAAATACGGGTCAGAAACGGGTCATTTTCGTGTCAGACGGGTTGACCCGAACACGACCCGTTTTTTGACGGGTCAGTTTCGGGTCGACACTAAAATGACCCGTGGTCAAATTTTTCGACACTAACCCGCAAAAAATCGTGTCAGATTCGTGTCGTGTTGTCGTGTCGCAACCCGTATTGTCGGCCCTACACACACACACAACACCAACAACTACTTTTTACTTTCAATGCATTGCGTTATTGAAAAACCATCATAAATCACGAGCGTCAAAAATTGCGCTTTCACACCCGTTTTAACTTTAATAGGAAGAAAAAGGACAAAAAAAAAAATGAACACAATGAATAATAATAATAAAAAAAAAGCAAATTAAAAATCCGCATTTAGGCGGCCACGTCACCATCGAGCACTCAAAAGCAAAGAGTTAGGCCGAAGCGGGACCCTTCGCGTTGACCCCACGCGCCATCTTTTACGCCGTGAAGAAAAAAAAAAGGGAAAAAAATAAAAATAAAGGGGAAAAAAAAGCAGTTGGCGGACTTTTCAAATTTATTAAAATAATATTTTTTTAAATCTTTTGGGCTTTGGCTGGGGTTTTGGACTTTTGCGGGAAAAAGGCGGTCCCCCAAACTTAGGCCCATTTCGAGCCCCCACACCACCACTGTACACGCGTTAACCGCACAGCAACCCTATGGCCTACTCACTTTTTTTTTAATTTTTTTTAAAGAAGATTCGCTCCCTCTTGGAAAAAAAGTTTCGTGGGACCCACGAGCCCCAGCAATCATACACCACACTTTTTTAAATTTAATATATTAATTTTAATATTTTTGGGGAAATTAAAATGTAGAAGGGCATGTAATTCCACGAATAGGAGGGCCCCACGTCTAGCGTGAAAGTCAAGAAAGCAACCAATCGCACGAGAGAGGCAGGTATCTCCGCAACCGCCTTTTTTTTGCTCTCTCTCTCTTTTAAATGCGGATATATCTCCGAGCTTGTCGCTGTCGGCTGAAATGATTATGACACGTGTCGCATTCTTGTTGCCTGACCATCTCTCATCTTAACCCAGCTTTGTTGCCACCTCAATTAGAGGTAAGAGAGTAGTATAGTAGTGGTCTTGCTCCCAATCCCTCCGTCTCTTTCGAGAAAATGACCCTTTAGCCCTCCCCACCTATCCCTTTCTTATCCCAAGTCCTCGTTGGAATGAAAATAAATGACGTTTGAATCGTGGCTTTGAACCATAAATATTATATAAATCTATAAAAAGAAATAGTATAATAAAATCGGTCTAAATGGGTCAATTAATAAGATATTTAATAAAATGGTTAAAACTATTTTTACGGTAGAACATGAAAGTTTTACATTATAGTAATTTTTTATTATTATTATAACATATGAGAGTTTTATACTGTTTGTAACTGAAAAATTGATTTAGACCACTTTTATCAAACACCTTTTAAATATAATACTACTAATGAATATGCATGACTTTTGTAAAACAAAATTCCCAAGGTCTGGAGACAAGTATGTGACCTATAAGTATAAATACATCATAATCTCTAAAAAGAAGCTTGAGAAAATTAGTTATAATTAAAATTTTTAGATGTTACAGTATAAAGTCCTACATGCTACAATGATTAAAAAAAATAAGCTACAATGTAAAGCTCTCGCATGCTACAGTTTCAATTTAAAAGTTTCAATTCTAACCACACTTTTCAAACACCCTATAAATTTTTTATTTTAGTAGACTACTCCCTCAATACCTAACATTAACAGCCTGTTTGGAAATATAGTTTGACCCACAAAATTTTGGTTCAAACCAATTTTGTTATAGTGCTTTTTCACAAAATTTAAATTGCTATAGACTTTTTTAGATTCAAACTTTTTATTTGAACCTATATTCCCAAACGCGTTATAAAATTAATAAAAAATTTTCTAAAATTTAGCATTAAGAATCACATTATTACTCCTAATAACTTAAAAAAAAATACAAATTTAGTTATATGAAAGGAAAAACCTTTTAAGTTTCGACAAGTTTTTGACAATTTAAAAAGATTATTTTGCACATAATCTTCTTATTTTTATAAAATTTTAGTTGTAATTAATAACGGAAATAATTGATTTGTGATTTATAATTTATTTCCAATCCTCTTTCGTAATTGCTAATTAGTTTTTCCTTTTGTTATTAGTTACCTATTTTTATGTTTTTCCTTTCTTAGATTAGAGCAGCAATTGTAAACTCTTTGTATTTGGTTTTTCTCTCCATTGAAATGTAAGCCTTAATTCATTTTTCTTCTCAAGCTCTGCATGGCATCAGAGGCAAAATTTCCTAGGCTATAAAAAAAAATTCTGCTTCTCTTTCTTCACGTTGAGTTCAGCCCCATCAACTACCTCCAAAATTACAATCCAACCAAAGAAGAGAATTTTACTCAACCACAACCTTCCCTCATCTCACGACAATCATATAGCCAAACCAAATGGCCAATGAAACCAACCAAATTATAATTCCCAATAACCATGAACCCACCAAACCACTCACCATTATGAATATCACCAACACTGTTAAACTAACCTCTACCAACTATATTTCATGGAAACTCCAAATGGAAGCTATTCTAATTGGGTACGATCTCTACAAATTCATAGATGGCTCTCATCCGGCTCCTCCAACAACAGTGATTGTCAACAACGTCACCACACAGAATCCACAATATCAAACGTGGTTGCGATAAGACAAACTAATATTTGGTGCTCTTGTCGGATCACTTACTTCCTTTCTCATTCCTCTCATCTCACACTCACAAACATTAAGAGCTGCTTGGCCGGTTCTTGCTAATACCTACGCTAAACCTTCGCGGGGTCATATCAAGCAAATCAAGGATCAAATCAAACGCGCCACAAAAGGTACCAAGACTATTTCAGACTACATGCAGGATATTAAAGCCCGTTCTGATGAACTTGTTGCTCTTGGCAAGCCAATGAATCATGAGGATTTAATTGAGACGATTCTGGATGGTCTTGATGATGAGTATAAATCCATTGTTGAGATTGTCAATGGTCGTGAGACACCCATCTCCTTTTATAAGTTGCACGAAAAGCTGATTAACAAGGAGCTTTCGTTGCAACAAAACCAGTCCAATTCGTCTCCGCATCCAGTCACAACGAATCCTACCATTGCTCATCAGAAATCTGGAAATTATGGGAACCAAAATCAATGCTCTCTAGCACCATGGATGTCTCCTACAAATGCTCCATCACCATCTCTCCCTATTCCTCCATGTGGAATTCTCATCCTTAATCAATTAGGATTATAGGGATCTTATCCCTTATTCTCATCCTTAATCAATTAGGGATTATAGGGATCTTATCCCTTATTTTTTGCTATGCTGTAATAAAGATAATTTCTTTCCTTAATTAGTTTAATCAGCCCCTATTTTTGTGGCTTGCAAATCAGCAGCCTGCCTATATGTATATATGATTTATCCAATAAAGAAAGTAGTAGAATTATTTTCTGATTTCTACATGGCATCAGAGCCCCTCTCTCTGAAAACTTAATTCCCCATGACAAAATACGGCATGGCTGTTGAGAGACAAAGCTCCTCGTCTGAAGTGACCTCTAACCCAGAACCGCCACCCACTGGGAACAACCATGGAGGAATAGAATCCACTTCTATTCTTATCACCAGCCACAAACTCAACGAGCACAACTACCTTCAGTGGTCCCAGTCCGTAATGATGTATATTTGCGGAAAAGGCAAGGATGACTACCTCACAGGTGAGGTCGCAATTCCAAAGAAGGATGACCCCAGATTCAAGAGTTGGAAGGCTGAAAATCATATGGTAATGTCGTGGTTAATTAATTCAATGAACAACGACATTGGGGAGAACTTTCTTCTCTATGGGACCGCAAAGGAAATCTGGGACGCCGTAAGGGAGACATATTCAAGCACTGAAAACACCGCAGAACTGTTCGAAATTGAAGCAAACCTGCACGATTTACGCCAAGGAGATCTCACGGTAACCCAGTACTTCAACCATCTGACTCGTCTCTGGCAACAACTTGACATGTTCGAAATCCACAACTGGAAGTGTTCTGAAGACACATCATTATATCGAAAAATTTTGGAGCAGAAACGAATGTTCAAGTTCTTACTCGGCCTCAACAAAAATCTTGACGAGGTTAGAGGGAGAGTGATGGGAATCAAGCCTCTTCCAAGTCCCCGAGAGGCGTTTTCTGAAGTTCGCCGTGAAGAAAGTAGAAAGAAGGTGATGTTGGGATCCCAAAACTCTATTCCACCCCTAGAAGGTTCTGCTCTTGCTGCTTATAACCACCAGCGCAACAACAACAGTGACAATCGACAAAAGAAAAGGAAACCTTGGTGTGACCATTGTCGCAAACTCGGGCACCTCAGAGAAAACTGTTGGAAAATCCATGGCAAACCAGCCGACTTTAAGCCCTCACGACCTGCAAATGAGAGGGAAAGCCATGCCAATACTGCTGCTACCACTGACGAAAATCCTCCACCCTCGGAGCCTAGTCCGTTCACCAAAGAACAACTCGAGATGCTACAGAAAATGTTTAGCCAGAACTCTATAACTCAGACTGGTACCTCGAGTTTTGGAACTAGCATGTTAGCACAGAAAGGTAAACACTCAAATGCCTATACTGTAAATAAACAACACAAGCCCATGGATCATTGACTCTAGAGCATCAGACCATATGACAGGTAATACTAATTTATTTCACAAGTACAGTCCATGTAAAGAAAGCTATACAGTTCGAATTGCAGATGGGTCCCTATCAAAAGTTGAGGGAATAGGTTCTATTACCATTTCAAAGGACCTAACTGTAAACTCTGTTCTCCACGTTCCTAAGTTGGACTGTAATTTGCTATCTATTAGTAAATTAACTTGTGATCTCAATTGTGTGACTAAATTTTTCCCAAATGTGTGTGAATTTCAGGATTTGGATTCGGGGAAGACGATTGGCAGTGCTGAGATGTGTTCTGGACTCTATCTCCTCAAAGGCCATTCATTTTTTGGAAGACAAACTCAAAATGCAAATTGTGGTCCTTTAAGAGTCAATCAATTTCAAATTCCCTTGTCAATAAAGAAAGTGAGATTATGTTATGGCATTTTCGTCTTGGACATCCAAATTTTATGTATCTTGAAAAACTGTTTCCTTCTATGTTTATCAATAAAAGCCCAAAGTTGTTCAATTGTGAACTTTGCCAATCAGCCAAACATACTCGTACCAATTATCCCAGTCTCCCATACAAGCCATCTCAACCATTTGCCATGATACATAGTGATGTGTGGGGCCCATCAAGAATAAAAAATTTAACAGGAACACGATGGTTCGTGTCATTTGTCGACGATCACACTAGGTTGACATGGATATTTCTAATGAAAGAAAAATCCAAAGTGGGTCAAATATTCAAACATTTCAACACCATGATACAAACCCAATTCCACACCAAGATTCAAGTCCTGAAAACCAACAATGCCAAAGAATATTTCAAAAATATCCTAGGCTCATATCTCCTAAGTCAAGGGATAGTTCACTTAAGTTCTTGCATTGACACACCCCAACAAAATGGAGTTGCAGAGAGAAAAAACAGACACTTATTGGAAGTAGCCCGATCACTCATGTTTTCCACACATGTCCCGAAACACTTTTGGGGAGAGGCAGTACTAACAGCAGCATATCTCATTAATAGAATGCCTTCTAGAATTCTTAAATTCCAAACCCCTTGCCAAAATTTTCTTCAAATATTTCCACACACCAAAATAGTCACCTTCTTGAAACCTAAAATATTCGGATGCACGGCATTTGTCCATATCCATCAAAAATACCGCAGCAAATTGGATCCCAAATCCATTAAATGTATATTCCTTGGGTATTCTTCACACCAAAAGGGCTACAAATGTTACTCTCCCATCACCAAGAAAATATACAACTCCATGGATGTCACATTCTTTGAACATCAGGCATATTATCCCAAACCTTCAATTCAGGGGGAGAACATGAGTGAATATCAGTTTTGGGATGATTATCATGGCATGAACCTCACCTTCCTCAATTGTCCACAAATTACTCACCTTCACAATCAGACCAACCAAATAACATTCAAATCCCCGAGAGTCTCACCCTTGAAAGTCTTCCTCCTACAAACACAATTCAAATTGAGAGTCTTCCTTCTACAAATAACTTTCACACTCCTTTCAGTAACATGTCAAGTCCTCCTCCTCAATTTGCAAGCAAAGAGTTCCGTGTCTATACTAGAAGGATGAGGCCCAAGAGACAGGTAGTGCACTCAATACCTCTCACGCTTGACCAAGGCACTGAACCAAGTTCAAATCCTCCTGTCCAAATTCACTCAGGTAAGGGAAATTCTAGTCTTGAGGACACTGTACCTATCCTTGGTGATCTGGATGTACCAATTGCTCTGAGAAAAGGTGCTAGGTCTAGCACCAATCATCCTATCTGCAAGTTTGTATCATATGAAGGACTATCACCATCATATCAGGCCTTTGTCTCCTCTCTCGACAGTGTGCAGGTACCTCACTCTATTCAGGAAGCTCTTAGTAATCCTGCATGGAGAATGGCTATAAATGAAGAAATTAGAGCTTTGGAGAAAAATGGTACGTGGGTAATCTCTGATCTTCCTAATGGAAAGAAACCAGTCGGGTGTAAATGGATTTTCACTGTCAAACACAAAGCTGATGGAAGCATTGAGAAGTTGAAAGCTCGTCTTGTTGCTAAGGGCTTCACTCAGTCTTACGGAATAGACTACCAAGAAACATTTGCACCAGTTGCCAAACTTAACACTGTTAGAATTCTACTCTCTCTTACAGCTAACAGAGATTAGCCCTTGCATCAACTGGATGTCAAAAATGCATTCCTAAATGGTGATTTGGAAGAAGAAGTGTATATGGAGATTCCACCAGGATTGGAAACTACTTCAAATCACAACAAGGTTTGCAAACTTAAGAAATCTTTGTATGGTCTAAAACAGTCCCCTCGTGCTTGGTTTGGCAGGTTTGCAAGCTCAATAATAGGGTATGGATATACTCAATGTCAGGCAGATCACACCCTGTTCGTGAAGTTCTCCTATGAAAGAAAAGTTGCAGTTCTAATAGTATATGTTGATGACATTATTTTAACAGGTGATTATGAGGATAAACTAGTGAAAATGAAGAAACTATTAGCCGGGGAATTTGAAATCAAAGACCTCGGCTATTTCAGGTACTTTCTTGGCATGGAAGTGGCTCGGTCTAAGAAGGGCATATTTGTCTCCCAACGTAAATATGTTCTAGATTTACTAAAGGAAACAGGTATGCTAGGATGCAAACCAGCAGATACTCCCATGGATTCAACCAAGAAGATTGGAACTGAGAAGGATAGTGCACCAGTGGACAGGGGGAGATATCAAAGACTGGTTGGTCGCCTTATCTACCTCTCACACACTCGACCTGACATTGGATTCCCTGTGAGTGTTGTAAGTCAATTCATGAACAACTCGACCGAAGAACATATGGAGGCAGTGAACAGAATTCTGAGGTATCTTAAGATGACCCTAGGAAAAGGATTGTTGTACAAAAAGAATGACAATAGAGAAATTGAAGTCTTCTCAGATGCTGACTGGGCAAGAGATGTGTCAAATAGGCATTCCACATCAGGGTACTGCTCCTTTGTGTGGGGAAACCTTGTGACTTGGAGAAGCAAAAAGCAACCTGTGGTTTCAAGAAGCAGTGCAAAGGCAGAATTCAGAGCTTTAGCCCTAGGTATTTGTGAAGGGATGTGGATACAGAGATTGCTCAGTGAACTGGGAGTTACTAGCAAGAAACCTATCAAGATATTTTGTGATAATCAAGCGACCATTAGCATTGCAAAGAATCCTGTGCACCATGATCGGACAAAACACATCGAGATAGATCGACACTTCATCTCTGAGAAAATTGAAAACTCAGTTGTGCAACTCATATACACACCTACTAGGTCTCAAACGGCAGACATTCTCACCAAAGCTCTTCCACGAACTAATTTTGAAGGACTGACTCACAAGCTGTGTATGTACAACATTTACAATCCAGCTTAAGGGGGAGTGTGGAATTCCCATCCTTAATCAATTAGGATTATAGGGATCTTATCCCTTATTCTCATCCTTAATCAATTAGGGATTATAAGGATCTTATCCCTTATTTTCATCCTTAATCAATTAAGGATTATAGGGATCTTATTCCTTATTCTCATCCTTAATCAATTAGGGATTATAGGGATCTTATCCCTTATTTTTTGCTATGCTGTAATAAAGATAATTTCTTTCCTTAATTAGTGGAGGAATATCCTCCGTTAGTTTAATCAGCCCCTGTTTTTGTGGCTTGCAAATCAGCAGCCTGCCTATATGTATATCTGATTTATCCAATAAAGAAAGTAGTAGAATTATTTTCTGATTTCTACACTCCAAATCAAAGTGGTCGCCTTCCTCCTAGACCTTTCCTTGGACGTTGTCAATGGTGTCGAGTTCAAGGTCACACTGTTGCACAACGTCCTGTCTTCCAACGATCACATCCAACCTCTCAACCGCCACCTCCTCTACGTCAAAATCAACAATGGCACCCGAGACCATAATGGCAACCACGAGCAAATATTGCAACAGCCAATGCAACAAAAAATTTTGATTGGCTTCTTGATAGTGGGGCTTTGCACCATGCTCCATTCATGCCCCCTATGAAGGACCTGACGACATTATGATCGGTGATGGCACGGGTCTCCTTATTACCCACGTTGGTTCCAAAGCTCTTTCCACTTCTTTCCATACCTTTTATTGGATAATGTTCTCTGTGTTCCTAACATGAAAAAGAACCTCATTTCTATTTCCAAATTTTGCCAATCCAATAATACATCTATTGAATTCTTAGCCGCTACTTTTCTTGTGAAAGATATCAGCACAGGGGCAATCCCTTTTTAGGGCCGTGCTAAGGACGGTGTGTATGAGTGGCCGGTTTCGTCTATCAAGTCCTCTCCGGTGTCTTCTGTCAAGTCTTCCCCAATGCTGGGTTTCTTAGGTGTTAAGTCTTCTCCTTCGGTGTGTCATCATCGCTTAGGCCATTCGTCTTTTCCTATCTACAAGCATATTGTCTCTAAATTTCATATTGAGTTGTCTGAACCCTCCAGTTTTAATTTCAATTGTAATTCGTGTTTATGTAATAAAAGTCACAAGTTGCCTTTCTCTGTCTCTTCTCTTGTTTCAATGTCTCCTCTTGAAATAATATTTTACGATGTGTGGACTTCTCCCATTCTTTCTATTGATAATTACAAATATTATGTCATTTTTGTGGGCCATTTTACAAATACATATGGTTTTATCCACTCAAGAGAAAATATGATGTTCATGACATATTTGTTCGATTCAAATCGTTAGTTGAAAATTATTTCAAAAAGAAAATCATCACGCTATACTCCGACAATGAGGGCGAATATCAAGCCCTTGCATCATTTCTCTCCTTTAATGGCATCTCTCTTCTAACCACTCCTCCTCATACACCTAAACATAATGGCTATTCCGAATGTCGTCATCGTCACATTGTTGAAACAGGTCTGTCTCTTCTCTCTCATGCCTCTATGCCTTTATCCTACTAGTCTTATGCCTTTTCCACTGCTGTGTATCTCATCAATCGTCTTCCCACTCCTACACTTCACCTTTCGTCTCCGTATGATAAACTTTTTGGTGTTCCTCCAAACTATAGCAAATTGCGTAGTTTTGGCTGTCTTTGTTATCCGCGGCTTCGGCCTTATTCTCCTCACAAACTAGCTCCTTGTTCGTCACCTTGTGTCTTCATTGGCTACTCTCCAACACAAAGCGTATATCTGTGTCTTGATCCCACCATCTCTCATGTCTACACCTCGTGTCATGTTAAATTTGTCGAGTCTGTTTTTCCATTTACCTCTCTTCAATCAACTCTCGATCATCCCTTGTCCGACACCTCTTCTAAATGGTGTCCTACTTTGTCTCAACTTTCGGTCCTTATCATATCATCCAGTGCATCAGCACCTCCAATCTTCTCCCCTTCTTTCTCGGCCATTGACACCAGTGCTGTCAGTGGCCACAACGCCCGATCTCAACGCCACAGCACCCACTTGTCTCCCCAAAATGTCTCAATTCAGGAGCTCTACGCTGTGGCGCCCAATTCTAGCACCACGGTGCCCACCAACTCTCCACCCACCTCCTCTCATGATTCCCCAACCCCATCCGACACACTTCCTTCTCCTCGAATTATTATTACCAGGTCCAAAAACAACATATTCAAGCCCATTACCAAGCTTAACCTCACTGCCTAACTTTCTCATGTAACTGATCTTGAACCCACAAACCTTACTCAGGCTATCAAAGATCCCAAATGCCGTTAGGCCATGTCCGCTGAGTATGATGTTCTTGTTCAAAATGGGACATGGGAACTTGTTCCACTAGAACCAACCCAGAATTTAGTAGGCTGTAAATGGGTTTTTTGTACTAAACGTTTACCTAATGGTTCTTTTGACAAGCTCAACTAGTCGCAAAAGGTTTTCACCATCATCCTGGTGTTGATTATCATGACATTTTCAATCCTGTTGTCAAACCCACTACAGTTAGACTCGTTCTTAGCCTTACAGTAACTAGTGGTTGGCCACTTCATCAGCTAGATGTTAGTAATGCATTTCTTTAAGGCACTGTACATGAGGATGTATATATGTCTCAACCACCAGGCTTTATTGATCGTGATCGCCCTCAACATGTTTGCAAACTTCGTAAGGCTATTTATGGGCTTAAACGGGCTCCTCGTGCTTGGTACCATGAGCTGTGTTAGTTTTTTGTGTCCTTAGGTTTTCACAACTCTACTGCCGACACTTCCTTATTTGTCTTCAACTCAAATGGTACCACTATTTATCTTCTGGTCTATGTAGATGACATTATTGTCACTGGTAATAACGCTCAGATCCTACAACGCTTCATTCAGCTCCTTGCCACTTGGTTTTCTATCAAAGATCTTGGAAGTCTCGTTACTTTCTTGGGGTTGAGGTTATCTCTCATCCTCTAGGCCTGTTCCTGTCTCAACGATAATACATCGGAGATCTTCTTGCCAAGACAAATATGACAGAAGCAAAACCTGTTGCTACCCCTCTTACTACTACATCACCACTCACTCTTCATTCTAGTATGGCATTTTTCGATCCAACTGAGTGTCGCACTATTGTTGGCAGTTTACAGTATTTGCCTCTTACTCGTCCTGACATTGCTTATATAGTCAATAAGCTTTCTCAATTCATGCACCAACAAACCACTGATCATTGGGTAGCTGTTAAACGACTTCTACGTTACCTTTGTGGCACAATTGATCATGGGATTGTTCTCTATACTAAGACTCCATTCACTCTTCATGCGTTTTCTGATGCGGATTAGGCTGGTGATATTGATGATTATAATTCTACGGGGGCCTATCTAATATACCTTGGAAGGAATCCAATTTCTCATAGTTCTAAAAAACAAAAAGGTGTTGCTAGGTCCTCCACTGAAGCTGAGTATCGCTCTGTTGCAAACACAGCTGTTGAACTTAGATGGATTAGTTCCCTACTTAGTGAACTGGGTGTCTCACTAGCACTACCACCTGTCATTTACTGTGACAACGTTGGTGGTATGAATTTGTGTGCTAATCCAGTTTTTCACTCTCGTATGAAACATGTTGCTTTAGACTACCATTTCATTCGAGAGCAAGTTCAGAGTGGTTCTCTTCTCGTAGCTCATGTCTCTTCTGCTGATCAACTTGCAGATGTGCTCACCAAACCTCTACCACGGGGCTCGGTTTCAATTGCTGCATGACAAGATTGGACTCTCCTCCCGGAGCTCCATCTTGCAGGGGCATAATAACGGAAATAATTGATTTGTGATTTATAATTTATTTCCCATTCCTAGAAATCCTCTTTCGTAATTGCTAATTAGTTTTTCCTTTTGTAATTAGTTACCTATTTTTATGTTTTTCCTTTCTTAGATTAGAGCAGCAATTGTAAACTCTTTATATTTGGTTTTTCTCTCCATTGAAATGCAAACCTTAATTCATTTTTCTTCTCAAGCTCTGTAGAATCACACAATGTACACATGATTAACTCTTTTAAATTCAAAAATCAGTTAGCAAACTACCAAAACATAAAAGTTCCAGGAGTTATTTGCAAAAATTAAAAATTCAACGAGGGTAATATCACAATATATTCAAAGTTCAAGGACTAATAGAGATAATAATTCACATACTTGAGTAGAGAATTTTCTCGGTCGAGTACTTCGTTCGTGAGGTTCACAAGTGTATGATTTTTGCAGATCAAATGTAATGATTTTACTTTAAAAGTCTTGTCACAGTAACCACTTATCCGGTCATCGTATTTTGATTGTTGTTTTATTTTCGTACGTTACGGTCAATATTTAACATAGCTATGTGAGATATTTATCATTAGTATCTCCTGCTATATAAATTCTCATTTTAATAAGTAGTAATGGAACCATAAATTTTAACCAATGAAGGTTGTGGAGGACTAACGAAATAATTAGTGGGGGCACACAACCCCACCAAGATTTTAAAAATTTGACTTTTACTATTTAATTTGTTCTATAATTTCAATTGTGCCCCATTTTATAAGAAAGTTTACGACAAGTCACTATTTTAATTTAGGAAAACAGCTCTATTTTTTTTTTTTCAATAGTATTCAGTGAGAAAGATTTAGTTGTACAGTTGTTTGTGGTAATAATTATGCTTTGTTCTTCTTGTCTAAACATATTATGATTCAATGTAATTTGAACCTTCTTCTTAAAAATTGTATGCACACTCCTTTTTTTTATTTTAAAGGGAATATGTATATTAATGAGAAGAATCAAGAGTAAGGAAATAAAATGGAAACAAATAAATGTGCTTATTTTTATATACTAATTGAACTATTGGACAATAAAAGCGTGTTTGAGTGTTAGTTTTAGTTAAAACAAAAAATTCTTGAATGTTAGTTGAACTTGGATCTTCATAAAATTTTCTCTTAGTTATTTGTGAGATGGCATTTTCTCAAACTTTTTGGAAGATAAAATAGGTTTTTTACTTTTTTTTTCTGTGTATAGGTACTGAATTTATTTTATATAAATATATATAGACACACACAAATGTCTAAAAGAAAAGGGAGATTTATGATCCATGGAATTTTATAATTATTTGGGAAAAAGGTTGAAACCTTTTTCTTATTTAAACTTTCTGAGAGAAACACTGTAACAAAAAAGCTATAACTACAAAAAATGATGGAAACTATGATTGTCAAACAAGACTTAGCTACCTCCATTGTTAATGAGTTCTAATTATTGAATGAAAGATTATAGATACAAGTTACCTTGTCACATTATTTAATGGTTTTATTTTCTCATAAGATTGAACTAAAAAGTTTTAAGAATAAAAAGATGGTGCATCTAGGTATTCGCATATTATATAACTTTTTTCTTAAGTAGATAATAGTGACTGCGCTAGAACTAACTTAAACATAAGACCTCATGTTAAAAATTAACAAATATCACCCTCTCAAAAATGATTTATCCTTAAAAAAATTACTGCACTTAAGTCTAGAAATCTAGCATCACGCACTCCTTATCTTATAATCATGTATGTTAATGTTTTGATATGAACAATGTCAAATATAAATCGTTAATGATTGTTTCCGTTTAAAGGAGTTGGTAAAAAAAAAAAAAAAAAAAATCTACCAACATTGTTCTTACGAATCCGTTAAAGCTTAGCAGCTCTCTCAAGGCCACACGCCTGTCAAACTAACAGTAAATGCATTCAAATCTGAACCGCATACATACATATATATTTATATGTACATACACAGTCACATATATATGGACATATGATGTATAGGGTTGCGTGTAGGGAGAGGTGACGTAAGAGGTACGCAGTGTCCGCATCTTTAGAACGACAAAAATCCACAGTGATATCAGGGAGAAAATTTTGGGCGAATGATGACAAAAACAATACAAAACCGCAGAAGAGGAGATTGATCAGCAAAGACCGCGCGGTAAGCGAGGAGCGTATGTTGTGGTTCTTGTTTTTGTTTTTGGGGGCTTTCGGCCAGTCAGCAGTGCCGTGGTGCATGGGAGTTCTTCCGTGGAAAAGTGGAATATACTTTGTGCGTGCATGGTGGACAATGAATGCACCACTCGGAACTTGCCACTTGTACCCATAAAATAACCCGAAAAACCCTTTTTTATTTCGATGGAGTTAAAACCCTAATACTCACATAAATACCGGCCTCAATTTAAAATGTAGTATGTTTTTTAAAATGAAACCTATAATTTTATTAGTAATAGGGTTCTAACCGACATGAGGTTAAATATGATTGTTCAAATTACCCATGTCAACATATTTTGAAAGACAAGTTTAAACCATAGTAGTCTGAAGCACATATTATAGAGCATAAAAGCTTCACACTGTAGCATACTTTTAGTTTATACTATAACATGTGGGAGTTTTACATTGTTTACTGTTGAAACTTCAGAGTTCAAACCACTCTCTTAAACGCCATAATAATGTTTTATTTTTTTAACTTGAAATGAGGAATTCGAATTCATTGGTAGCATTGTTCTAATTATATAGTTTCAACCGTGACAGTATAAAGCTCTCACATGCTATAGTGTAAAGCTCTCTCATGCTATAGTAAATTTGTTCTAACTTTTGGTTTTAATTGCGTTGCCAAACACTTATCATCTTTTGATAGAGTCGAGTATGAATTTACCGCTAGACTATACTTGCAACCACTCAGTATATAATGTTTAGATTTTTTTAATTCTTTTTTTAATAATAAACAAGATTCATCCTATTTTAATCTTTTATCTTTTTTGGATCTAGAGATTTGTAAATTTTGGAAAAATAAGTGAGACCTATGCTTTTAAGATTACTTTTGCCTACTTTTTTTTTTAAAAAAATTGGAGGTTAATTGTGAAAATATCTTATCAGTCTAACAGTTTTAATGTGACACCTAAGAATTTCTAGTGTATTAAGTATGCAATAATTAAGGATTATGTTAACTAAATTATGTACAAATTTTGTGAGTCAAAGTTTACGCTAAAAAATTTGTTAAAAATTTAAAGGGTAATTTTGGTGTTACGAGTATTATTGTTTAAATCCAATTTTTACAAAATTCTATAAAGGTGAAAATGAAATTTTTAAGATTAAAAATCATGCCATAATCCTTAAACAAGAAAGGATGAAATAAAAATAAGCTAGAAACCTAATTGTTGCAAAATGTGTTGCAACAAATTTTAAGATAGAAATACATTATAAGAATACATAGTGTAGAAATCATGCAGTATGAGAATAATATAGTGTAAACATTATATTGGCAAAGTTATATAGTATAAGAATTATACTGATGAAGTTAAGCGGTATAGATATTTATACTGCATAAAGTTAAGCAATATAGAAATTACACTGCATAATAGGAATTATACTGTATGGATGATATAGAAGCTCATGGACTATGAAACATAGTATAGGAAATAATGCTAATAGTATGAGACATATACTGACAGTATAGGAAAAAGTACTGAATATAAATTTGGATTGTTAAAAAATTGTTGTGGGACCCACTTTGACGCCACCATTAAGATGGACAAAAGGTCACCTCACCCCCCAATTTGCATCGGATTTGGCCTCACAAAAGGTGCCAATTGGTCTCCATCATTTCTTTTTCATGCAAAACATGAAAACATGAAAGAAAAAAAAAAGGTCCATTTTTCTTCCCAAAAACGGACTCTTCTCCCTTGGATTCTCTCAAATATTTTTTTCAAACCCCAACTCCTAATCAAGTTTAAGGACAAGTTTTAATCATTGATGATCAAGTCTAGAACAAGTTTAAGCTATTTTGGAGGTAAAAACCCAAGTTTTACGTTATGAATTTTAGTGTTTTTGTTTGAATTTTGAAGGAGTTTTTCATGGGTTTTGTCATGAATAATGTCAAGGAGGATTGAGAGAGTTTCAAGTATAAAAGAGGAGGTGCAAAGCATGGGAAATTTCTTGGTAAAATCCTTATTTTTGTACAATAAATGTTTGTTGTAATGTTTATGAACTTTGATATGTTAAATGGACTCTATGGCATGATTGGTTATATTTTACAATGATGATGATGATGGAAAGATAAGAAAGTAGGGTTTTTTTTTTTGTTAAAAATGAAAAGATTGTTAAACTTTGTTAAAATATAAAGTTTAACTAGTTTTCAAAGGAATGGGGTTTTGAGGGCCTTAGAGGTCAATTTATGTTCCAAACAAAGCATAAGATCTACGAAAACAAAAAGGGTAACAATTTTTATAAACAAAGTTTTGTGAAATTTTGAGAGGACTAAATTACAAGAATTTGTAAAAGATCGACAGAATTAAAAAATGGCAAAAAACTTCGCTGTGTAGTTAGAATTTCAGGAAAGTTAAAATAAAAAAATTATAGAACTCATAGAAACTATAAAGTATTCTAGACAATTTGTGAAAATTCTACATGGTTTGTAGGTTATGAATTTTACGAAATTTTAAGTACAAAATTTCGTAAAATAAGAAAATGTTATGAAATGGTTTTGGTTGGGCCAAAGAATTTAAGGAAGTTTCAATCCTTACAAAAAACTAGATGTTTTAGTATAAAGCAGTCGTTTTTGGTCCCCGGGGGAAAAATGTTAAGATTTTTGTATATCAGGCTAAAACTGTAAAGCCATGTGAAATTAGATTCTCATTGGGAAAATGTTGGCTTCCTGCTATGTTATGAGCAGTGAGTAACCAAAGATTTTAAATTTGAAAGGATTAAAAATTTTTATCAAAAAAAAAGAAAGAAAAACGTGCCAAGGATGTAATCGCAAAGATTTTTAAATTATGGGTCAAAACTGTCAAGTTTTAATAAAATAGATTTTATCTAAAGGAAAACTGTTGTTTTGTTTTTTGTAATGTTATGAGAAGCAAAGAAATATAAGTATTGTTTAAAACAGACCCGTCAAGGGCAAAATAGTTATTTTTGTAAAACAGCAAAAACGGATCCCGAAATACTTGAATTAGGAAAAATCCTGTAAGTGGGAATTTTTATATAACCCTTACGTATCAGGATGGCAAAGTAAAACGAGAAGTTAAATAAAGTTACAAGAATTACGAAAAGTCCTTTAAGGGTAAAATCGTCATTTTAAAGAAAATGGAGCTGAGCACTCTGAATTAGCAAAATGCCCTTAGATAGAAGATGCTTTGTATTGCAATAAGTAAAGAAACAGTTTAGTAAGACAAGGAATTTGATCAAGGAAAACTCAAGTTAAGTAAAGGAAAGGTAAATTGATAAGTTACAAAGTTAAATATAAGGAACGAATGGGTTAAGCAATTAAGAGGTAACCGATAGGAAATGAAGCTAAGAAAAAAATAATGAATAGTTCATGTCTAAGTTTCATTATCAAATGAGTAAATTGATAATAAGAAAGGTTAGCTAATAGTTAGTTATCATTTAAAACAGGAAACAGAAGCTGACTAACAAAAGGAAAAACGAATGAAATAAGAACTTTAGAGCGCTGCTCAGGTAAGATTTAGATCTCACCTATAGCATGAAGAAAATGAATTTCAAATGCTTTGAATATGTTTTGTGTTTGCATTTGTTATGCATAAAGTTTTAAAGATCAAGTTAAGACTTGCAATGTATTTACAATTGTTATTTTAAAGTGTGTTTGCATTTGATATGCAAAACAATTTAAAAGATTAAGTTATGATTTGCAATATGTTGTATTTGCTATGTTTAATGTTTTAATGCTAAATTATAGCACATGGTACATTTAGCATTTGACATGCTCTCTAAAGATACAAGAAGGTAAATCAGAGATATTAATTAAGTGTTGTACTAGCCTCCTTGATGTGAGGTATATAAGTTATGTTAAAGTTATGACCTCGTTATTCGATAGTCTTAAGTATTCCACAAGGAAAGCATCATGTCATATTAAAGTCACAATCTTGTGATTGATGATGTTGGTATAAACACTAAAGAGCACAAAATAAAATAAGATAAGAACGATGATAAAAGTTCATGTAAGTTATGAATGATCATAACAAGTTCATAAAAAGATGTTCATAAATGAGCATGAATAGAATCATGCATAATGATCTTGCTTGCATTCCTTCCATGATGCATTTATGAATATGTTATGAAAAACATTTTGACCAATGTTTAATGAGAAAAGTTCATGAAGAACATTTTATGGAAAATGTTTCTAAGAAAAAGTTTGTGAAAAAAGTTTTATAAGAAAAGTTTCAGAGCAATATTTAAGTAGAAAGTTTTATGAATATTGATTTGTGGGATTATATTTGAACTTATTGAGTGAAAGCTTATTATAAGTTCTTTCATGCTGCAGGTAGTTATACAAAAGACTAGTATGACTAACTGACAAGCTCGATGTTGCGGTGAATAGGTGCAAAGGTTGGGTTTGAATACTACTACACTTTGTTTCCATTGCTCAAAGAAAAAGTTTTCCACTATTTGAAATAGTGTTTTAAAAGTTTTAAGAAAGTTAATGTTTAAAGAAATGTTTTATAAGAAATATTTTATGAAAACAGATTTTAAAAGTAATATTTTATAAAATGTTCTGAATAATTATAAAGATAATTTTTAAACTATTATTCAATTCACGTCACAAAAAATGTTGCAACACATTCAAGTATGGTTTTAAAGTGTGAAAAGAAAAAAAAAAATTCCTAGAATTTCTCTTACTTATAAGTAAGATTTAAGTTAAGAGATGATGTTAAAAAAATTTAGTGCACGACACAAAGAGGTGGAGCATCACATTTAACCTCTAAGTTTAACTGATTAATCATGTAAGATTAAAAAAGAGTGGAAATATTAACTAAGATTTGATCAAAGTATGACCGTTAAGAATTGTATCTTTTGCTAAGTTTTCCTCTTTCTTTTTTTATTGATCGAGAATTCTCCTTCTTTTTCTTTTTTTTCCCCTGAAAGGTCCTTCTTCTTTTTTTCATGTATTTGTTTATTTATTTTCTTTTTGCAATCTCTCTCTCAAAGAGTTTCATGGCATGGTATAAAAGAAAGTACCTTACTTATAGAAAAGAGTTTTAAATTATCAGATTACATCATAGCAACATTAAACTAAGAAAAGTATAACACATTAATGCATAATTTTTTCTTTACAGCCTCTATATACAATCTATTCTTGATTGCCTCTTTGCTCAAGCAAAGCATTAAAAAAATTAATTTAAAAGACAAAAGAGGATGAGAAAAACACACAAGAAACCAAGACAAAGCTATCTAGGGTTTTAGTTTTCTCCTAAAATAATGTCATCCAATTTAGTGGGCAGTTGTTGAGTATTATGTGGACATGACACTCCTCCTGACGATAAAAGGCCTCGACAACCTCCACAAGGCTATGTTCGTTGTGACTAGAGTTCTCTTGAAGTCGTTTCTCTCCTCTTCACACCATTCGACATCCCTAGCCATATTTAGGCCAAGTTAAGTCTTTTGAGCAAGCTCTTTCGCTTCTTCTCATCTAGTAATTTGTTGGGGTATTGTGTCAAATGGCTAGCGGTCGTAGTGCTTTGCTTGGTAAATACAGTTTTTTTTAAAGAGTATAAGGTTCATAAGATGCAACCATGTATGAGACTACGAAGAAAAAGAAGAATATCTTATTAGCGCTTGAGGCTCCAACGTCTTTAATCAAACTAGTTAAGGTCGGTGCCAAAGTTAGAACTTTTGTTCAGTGGGGACACTACAGAAAAAAAATAAAGATAGATTTTATTTAATGAATACATAATTATATATATTTTTGTATTAAATGAGGATATTGTTATAATTTTTCTTGTAAAATGGGGGCACAATAGTAGTTTTCAATTATTCAGTGAAAGTACAATTATAATTTTTCTTCCAAAATAAAGGTATATTTTTAAATTTTTAAAAAATTTTAGGGCAAAAATTTAAATTCCAAAAATTGAGTAGGGGCACCACCACCTCTCTCATTTTTTAGGGCAAATATTTAAATTCCAAAAATTGAGTAGGAGCACCACTACCGCTCCTTGCCGGTGTTTAAGGTTTAAGATAAAAAGAATGGAACAAATCTAAATCACAATGAAGCATAAGAAAAAGAATGAGTGAAGAGAAAGAACAAAGCAGGGGACTATTTCGCTTAAACAAACGACTCGAGTTCAAGTCCCTGTAAACGCAGATGCTAATGTGTTGTCGCTTTCGGGTTTCTTCATGGGTAGGCTCCGGATTAGTCGGATAAACCCTATGAGAGTTGATGGGTCATTTATATAAAGAATTCGTGTCTCTTGTGGTGGGCTCAAAAAATCAAAGTGTAGATCACCACCATCAAAAAAAAAAAAAAAAAAAAGAAGAACAGAGAGACAGATGCTAGTTAGAAATCATAATCTTTTTTCTTTTTAGAAATCATAATCAATCACTTTTTTTCCTTCTTACAATGAGCAGTCCGTATAGCGACATAATCAACTAGTTAGTAAACAATTACTCTGCAAAAACGAAAAGTTGGCAACTAATTACGTGCGTGTACATAATTTATCTCTATATTATCAAAGACAATCGTTAAAAAAGGTAAATTTCCGTACGCTCTGCATTTTTAACTGGTAGCTCCTGTGCTGTACGGTTTGTGTAAGTTCCTCGTATATATTCACTTCACTTTCACAATCTTTCATGCAAGAAGAGTACGGACATCGGAAGCTACATGATCGAGGTACTTGGTCCAACATTATATATATATATAAAGAAAAAGCACGCAATTTTAATCAGCTACAAAAATTTTTTAAAAAAAAGGAGGAAAGAAAGAAACTACAGAAAAGTAATTTAATCATTACTCGTGAATAAATGTTCATCACAAGTTTGACAGATGATTATCAACGTACCATCACAAATTATATGGAACTTGCTCGTTTCACACAGATCAACAAAAGTACGTAGTAATATATGTATTCCTACTCGTTTAATTGAAATGAGATGTGAAAAATTTATGTATTCCTTCAAATCGAGAGTCTCTCTTTTATTCTATTTTCTTGATATTCTTAAAAGAGTGAACAAGATTTTGATGCCTTAAGTTCAATTACACGTTATTTATCGTTAATTTGTATATGCAGACATTAAAATTAAAGGAATTCTTGGGTGGGCTATGAAAACTACCCTATCAATAAAACATTGTTTTCAACTTTTAATTTTTATCAGGAATCATTTATTTTGCTCTTTTTTTTGTTTATTTTAATCTTAATTTGGTTAGCTCTAATATTTTGAAATACACTAATCAGTAGGGATATAGTATAGAAAGCTCCATAAAATTATTAATCAATGAGAATTTTTTAGGAGCTTTTCGTATTATGGCAGCTAATTTCTGCAGTACACATTTTTAGCATATGTTTGAAAGAGCGGTTTGTACCCTTTTTTTATAGTTTAAATTATATTTTGGTTTAAATTTTATAAAAGAAAACACTATAACAAAAATAGTTAGAATCACAAAAAAAGGTTCAAACCATAGTTATCATACAAATGCTTAATTATTAGATCCAAGTCAAAATTAAAAAGAAAATAGGAAAAAAATATATAAAATACAAACCAGATGATTCATAATAGAATCCTATTAGTAAGTTTTTTTTTTTTTTTCCATTCTCTCTCTAGAATTCTCATTTTTAACCAAAAAAATATGGGAAGATTTGAAAGCGAGACCAATAAAAGTGTGCATGCCAGAATGTGGAAGTATTGCGCTGCCAAGGTAGAGCCCAGTTGATGTGGTGGTGCCACAACACGGACACGTGATTCACACTTTTGGCCCTAAACCTAACACAAAGTGGACCACCAAAGCTCTACACTCCCTCTGGCGTTTGGAGCCAGGCCACCAGCCATTGAAAGAATGGATTACAGTTAGGTCTCTCCAATTAATAGAACCCAACAAAAGTCATTGGAGGGACTTGAGAAAAAAAATACTGTTCCATGGCTATTTGCTTTTTAATCGCCATCATATCAAAGGATGACCATTTGGGTCCGACGCAAGAACACGGTTTGAAATCGACCCAATCTGATTAAACAATTGACACGAAATTAACTCAAATTTATTTATTTTTATTAAAAAATATAGACAAATAATTTTTAAAACAATGAGTTTAACAAAGTAATAACTTCAAAAAATAAAAAAAAATGATATTTATAGTCTAAATTCACAAAGTGAAGTATATATAAGTGGGATTAAGTGAGTAAAGTAGCAATTGTATTGTTTATATTAGTTGTGACTATATAGATCCGAATGACCCTTTTGCTAAACGGATGACACGTAGGTTGGCTTGAACTCGACACGAATCTCAAAAACTTTCGCATAATTTGAAAAATCTTATCACTTTTTATTATGTATAACTGTGGTATCTAATTTTCTACATGCATTTAATTGTCCCATAATTTTGGTACAGATAATTTGTATGGTAAATATAGACAAATATGATCAATGGATTGTAAGCTAATCAGCATTTAAAGTGATCGTATATGTATGAATTGACTCCAAATATCTTACACTTGTTATATTTCAAAACAAGTTGGCAGAAAATTCAAATTTCAAAATTGAGCCAAGTTGAGTGAATTTAATTTGAAACCATGCATGCCGACATTTCCTAATCAAATGCTAAATATCATTGACAGTGTCCAACAATGCTACGAGTTTTCTAATAGGTTTACATCAAACTATAGTTTATAACGGAAAAGTCGTGAAATGTGACGCTTATCTCTTAACTAGGATTCTATTTATGCATCGTTTTGTTCCTGTTTCTCTCGAATAATATCGCCACGTCACTTGTTTGGGAGGGTTTTCTATAAGTTGCTTTGGCTTCCCAAATTCAAAAGCTGTTTCTAGAAATATTTGAATGATCTGTCACAAGTGGTTCTAGTCAAAGCCACAAATATAGCTTATCAAAAGATTACTTTTAAAATAGATTTTAAAACTTGTATTTGAGTGTTAATAATACATTACATACTGAAATATAATATTTTTCTAGCTTATTTAAAAATTTAAGTCATATTGACCTGTTTAAAGTTTTTTAAAAAAATGGGCTCAAAACCTTACTAAAAAAGTATAGCTTTTATTTCTTTTCTTCTATTGACTAAAAGTATAAGTAAAAAATATGTCAAACAAGCCCAAAAGATTATATCACATTAATTAAAATATTTTATATTAATTAAAATGTTTTAATCAATATATAACAATATTATTAAAGGACATGTAAAAGAAATTCGAAAAATTCGCAAATTCCCAAAACTACAATAGTCAAATTAGGGAAAGTTCCAACGTGATAGGTTGCTAGTACTATTTCTTATCCCACCAACTAATGTTGTTGATTAATTGATTGAACAATAATTTTAGTGTACCTGAAATTAGCGGTTGAAAGCTGCTTTATTATATAATAATAATAATAATAATAATTTTTTTTCCCTTTTTGTTAGTCTTCTTTGCTACCAAACAAGGGCATGTATGTGTCGAGAAAATTCCTTTTCCAACTTGTAATAGCATATTATATTCCCCACTTAACTAATTAATTAAATAAATTATGAAACTTAATCTCTCTGTATACAATGTACGTGTCCTTCCCATGTCCGCAGGCTGCCAACAACTGGGTTTGTTAGGCAAAATTGTTGATAGCCATAGTTAAGCGTCACCCACAATCTTTCATTCTTTGACTCTTCTTTTTATGATCAAAGATATTGACATCTCTTCTAGATAAACAAAAACAAGTGTCAAAGAAAATCACAAAAAAACCCATCAATTAAAGGAAGCCATATATATGTATATGTATATATTGGAGTCATGAATTCTTCCATTTCTAATGCAAAAGAGAGAGTGAGTAGGGGAGAGAAGTGTATAAATGTTTACAGAATTAATGCAACGTTTTGTAAAGGAATTGGATTTGGACATGGAAGATACTATATCCAAAGACAAACATAGGAAAGATAAAGAAGTGTTATTTAATTGTGAAATGAAAGACAGCACTATCTCTCTCTCTCTATATATAAATTTTCATATCGGTAAAAATCCCACAAAAGTAAGTGTGTGAAGGCTTCATTTTTGCCGCTGGATCCTAGACAATCTCAATCCGTCGGCTGAAATTTGATGGCTGCTTAAACAAGTCTTGATGGGTTAGTTATAATTATATCAATATTAATCCATAAAAAAACTTTTTTTAAAAAAGAAGATAATTAATTTGAAGTTCCTGTCTGCTTTTTGGCTTCTAATTTTATAATTCCACGACAATGATGATACTGATTCATGGGTACGTAACTTCTCTATGTGGAATTTGATGCTTAGGTTTTGGAGTATTAGTGCTTCAGAAAGTATAGACACTACCTTTCCTATATAGTATATATTATAACATATATACACACACATCAACAACACAAATATATATATATATATATACGGGGACACTCCACTGATTTGATCATTGTAATGTTTCTTTCAGTCAGTGTTTTTGCTGTGTCTATACATGGCATTTAGGATGTCAAAATATAAAAATATAAAGCTTTGCATGATTTGTCAGAGTTTACAACTTGTTGAGAGGAGAACAATGTCTTCACAATACTACTCTTTAGGGGCCAAGAAGTGAACTTCATATAGTTATACTATTTCTTCAGCATGCTTGCCATTTTAACTGGAGCACATCGCTTTCAATATGTTTTAAAAGTAAATGATTAAACGTACAATTTATAGAGAGAGAAACAAAGAGAGAGAGAGAGAGAGAGAGAGAAACAACAAACTTTTGTAAAGGCTAGCTAGTACAAGCTATATAGAAAGAATACTTGGATCATTTATAGGCTGAATTTGCTTGCCACTTTTTTTTTGCTTATTTTTGCTTGCCACTTAAATGGGGGGAAACAATAATTGAATTTGAAATAATAAATTCAGTCAAAAAAATGACACAAAGGTTCTCATCCATAGTAAAGATTCCGTTATAATTGAGCTTGCTATAGTACAAAGACATTTAACACACCCAAAAAAAAGCTATTTACCATACGTCCTTCCAATAGTAGAATTGGTCCTGGCTTTGAGCTTTGACTGTATTTAAGACTCACCCCTAAAGGTGAACAATAAATTGTATGCATTCGGCTCTTTTTCTTTTTTTGAACTTACGGGTGAAGGATTAAAACCCTTTATTTTTACGTAAAATCTGGCATAGTTTTATTGCAAGACAATGTCTACAACTACATATTTGGTTGTATCATACGTTTTAGCACATTAAAAGAATGGTACATTGAATCTTAAATGCAATATTGGCATTAACAATCAAAAATGGTATCCTAGCAAAATGTGGTCCAATGGGTCAACTTGCTAAGTTTTTGCAGCAATGATAGAGTTATGGGGACCTTTGTGTTTATAAGATTGTTCTTGTGTGTCGTTTAATCATGAGGTTCTTGTTTATAAGTTAGAGAGGCAATGGCATCCCTACATGTTTTGAAGGACTGCTTTCCATTCCCTAATGTTACATCATTTCAAGAAAAGAAAAGAAAAAAGAAAGGGCAGAAAAAACCACTCTCTTTGTTGTTAATTACCTTTTTTTCAAAAATAGGGGTGAGAAAGAAGAGGGACTAGTGGGGCTCTATGTTATCCACTTTTGTCCATATTAATTTACATTAACTAAGCAAAGAGTGATAATGGAGGAGGAATTATCCTTTTGCTTCTCTTTTTTGTTTGATAAGTGGGCAAGAGAAAAAAAAAATTGAGTTTTTATTAATTTGACCATATAGGATGGGAAAAAGTTTATGGGATCAATGATTGTTTGTAATTGTTAGAAACCCCAAATGAAAATTTGGGATATGAGACAAAAAGAACCAATTTTTTTTTTTAAGAGGACAAGGAAATGACCAGGAGAGCTGGTTGTCACCAAAAAGCCCAAAATGTTGTCAGGCCAGATAATCTATAGGCCCAAAGGGAAACTTCCTCTGTGAAAAATGTCACTTTTGTACACTGCATTTTTTCACTTTTATCAAAACTAGTTTTAGTATCGAATTGTAATTGAAATTTTTATATCATAGAATATGAACAACAATTTGATGTAAATCCTATAAATTACTAAAAAATTCAAAAATAATATATAAATCCTAAAAACGTTATATTTAATCATAGACATATATGATACTTTTAAATTATAAGATAACAAAACAAAAAAGAGTTTAACTTAAAAAGGAAAGAAAAAAATAAAAATAAAACACTGAAGGCTCACCGTTTTTGACTACCCTAACATGAACAACAGCTGCGTATATAATAATAATAATAATAATAATAATAAAACTTAAAAAGGAAAGAAAAAATAACTATTCTGTGAACGATAGCAAAATATTCAAAATCTTTCATATATTAAAAAATTTAGGGACACATACAAATATAGTTGAAATATGTGTGATGCTCGTACCTAGTTTAATTGAATTTTTTATGGCCTAGATTATGAATAAATTATAAAAAAAAATGGGTAGATTATGAATAGAAAGAATAAATACAATAAATCTTTTATTTTGAAATTTGAAGGAAAATGAGTTATTTGCAAAAAGTAGATTTCAAAGATGTTCATCTCTTATTTTGGTCCATCGATATTTATTTTTAGAGGTCTAATTATTATAGAATTTATGAAGTATACAGTTTATAAATTGATTTTACCATGAAAGGAACGTGAAAAAGGAATCTATAGCAAAAGTCCTAATTGACTACAAGCAACTAGGGGTGAACGGCGGGCAGTTTGATGGTTTTTAGGCGGATGCGGTGTGGTTTTTTTGGATGGCTGGTTGGCGATTAACCAACCTGCAAACCACCCACCACATGGCGGGCGGTTTTGGTTTGGTTTTGGGTGGTTGCGGGCGGGTGCGGGCAGGTTGAGGTGGTTTAGACCTATGCTATTGCCTAATGTAATTTTTTGGACCTTTTTTTTAGAAAGTGAAGAAAAATTGTAGAAAATATAAGATGATAATACATAAAGCATTCCCAACAAGTTTGATGCTTAAAGACAGTGACCATATTCAAAAGTACAAATTAAGAAACATAATCATTCACTGCAACAAGAAACATCAACTACATATGAAGTGATAAACAAAGTCAAGAGTCCATAAAAATTAAAGCATATTCACTAGGTTTGAAAATAATAGAATGCTACAAAAGAAATGATGAACAAAGTCAAGTGTTCTTTTTCTTTTAGGGCTTTCTCTCCTACCTTACTTGATTTGAATTTTGATCACTTCCCAAAATAATAGGAGAATTTTCAGTTTCTAATATGTCAAGAGGCAGCCGAGCCTATGCTTTAAGTGTTGGATTGTTCAATCATCTCTAAAATAAGAACAAAATGAAATAAATGATAAGTTTTTTTAAAAAAATATATAGGCGGACGGGTGCGGGTTGAATCCACCTTCAAAAACTTAAAACCAAACCCGCCCGTCGAATAAATTGGTGGGCGGGTTCAACCCGCCCACCAGTGGGTTGCTAACGTAAACCCGCTTTTTTTGAGATGGGTGGGTGCGGGCGCGGGCGGTTGGGGGGTGCCGGGCGGTTTTTGTACAGCCCTACAAGCAACGAGATTATTCTGATTTGAAAATTGAGAGTTGAAGTTTAAAATATCCACCAGAAAGAGTTAAACTAGAGAAAATAAAATAAAAACAAAAAGGTAAAAAGCAAGACATATTGGTGCAAAAGACTATGATAGACAAATGGATCAGTCAAAAAGAAAAAAAGGGAAAATATAAAGAATCAAAATTAAAGAAAGAAAGAAAGATAAAGTATAGTTTGTAAGAGACAATGTGGACAAATAAAGTTAAAAAAAAAAAAAAGAAGAAAGGAAAAGTCATAAAAAGGTTTTAAAAAAAAAGAAAGAACAAATAAAAAAATACTTTTTTTTGCATTGGTTAGGAAAAAAAAATACCTGTTTGGTTCCATTGTTAAAAAAAATGTTTTTCCTATCTCCCAAAATGCAAAAAATAGAAATGATTTAAAAATGTGTTAGGTTAAAATTTTGGAAGAAAAAAAAAATTTAAAAACACTCCCCAAAAGTCCCAAAATTGAAAAATAAACAAAAATTGTTCTCATTCTTATTTTCTCCCTCATTCTCTCTCACTCCTTCTTTCTCTCTCACTGACCCATGACCCGAGACCCTCGCTGCCCCACCCGCCGCCTTCCCTGTGACCCACTCGTAAATGACGACAACCCTAACCCAGGCTCTCCTCTCAGCGCCCTTAGCCCTTCGCCACCCTACCCCTAGCAACCTTCGTTGTCCCATCCCCAGCAATCTTTGCAGCCCTACCCTTGTTCCCTCTTCCCACCCCATCCTATCTTTTTCTCTTTCTCTCTCCTCTGATCTCACTCTATCTCTCACACTTTCTAATTTCTCCCTATCCCTCTCTCCCCTTTTGCTTCCGTTCTTCTCCCATCCTTCATCCACGGGACCTTCACTAGCACCGTCAAAAGAAGCTTCATAAGAGTCAAATCGCAATGATGGCCTGAGATCGCGCCTCAGATCATGTTTGTGTTGTGCATGAGATCGTGTTTGAGCTGCGTTTGAGATCGTGCTTGAGATTGCATCTGAGCTGTGATAGTGCTGTGCCTGAAATCATGTCTATGTTGTGCCAGAGATCGTGCTGGAGATTGCTCATGAACGCCACTTAAGATCGTACAGTGCTTGTGACGGGTGATTTGTCAAAAATTGAAGTCACGCGAGATTCTCCTCTTTGTCGCCATCACCAAAGATCTGGTGGTGACAACAAGCTCTAAGCTTTAGTAAGGCCTTTGCATTAACGTTGTGTTAGCAGCCACTCCGGAGTGTAGTTGGAGCATAAGGTAGAAATTAGATATGTTGGAAAAAAAAAGTACGCAAAGGAATTTTAAAATTTTTATATCAGAGTATTTTTTAAAACACAAGTTTGACACACTATATATATAAATTAACTGAATCCTACTAACCTTATTTGCCAAAAAGCTCTGCAATCCGTTAAGAGAAGTAACATTCTAGAAGGACCTCAACCAACTAGCCTTCTTTGCTATTCTCTATCACGATCGAAGTGAGCGTGGGCTCACGTCGTTAGCTTTTCCACCAAGTGACTCTCCTTCCAACCAGTAGAGAAATACCCAAAGCTATAATTCGTAATTTGTGAATAATACCTTTCTGGGGAGTTGCAGAGTCTCACTCTAGATTTCTCAACTGATCTAAATAATCATGAGACTCGCTCCCTTTTTATAGAGGTTGGGCTCAAGAGTCAGACCTTATCAGATAAGGCTTCAAAAATTTGAATCAGAATCAATATCTGATAAAATTTACGTGAAAATACGTGATCCTTTTATTGCCATGTCGACAGGCTAAATTGACAAATCGGCCTACCGAACCTACTCCATCGGCAAGCCAAACTTAAAGATCAGTCTGCTAAACGTCTGAAAAAAATCCCTACGAATCTTTATTTCCCACCAGAGATTCTTGGGATAGAGCCTCAATTTTAATTCAAATAACCCAATAGAGAAGTTATCTGATTAAAACAGTCATATCTAAATAATCTCTAGGAAAATAAATATTCCTAATAATTCAACAAGTTTATCTTGAATTACTTCAAAATTAATCCAACTGATAAACAGACATAAATTATCTGATCCTGATAATTCAACAAGTTTATCTTAAATTAATTTTATCGTAAAATTAATTCAACGATAAACAAACATGAATTATCTGATTTTACCGAATTTCAGCCAATCTGATAAATCTGACATAAGTCACCAATTATTGAAAAAGCACGTCGTATCAGTTATAGGATTTTTGTGAGCTAACAAAGAGGACCAAATAGACCTATATAGTTCAAGCTCCCGATAATTATGAAACCCAATATCCCAGATATACATTTCATAATTATCAACTCCAATGCTACTACACTAAGAGCTTAGAGTTGCACTCTCGAGCTATATAGAATTACGAAGCCTGTGTAGCTAAGTCTCCATGACACATCATAATGTGTCGTATCCCATAGGATTATCCATAATCGGCTTAAGGACAAGTTCTGTCTTACCTTTTCAATTATTTTTATTTACGTTTCATTATCTTACCATCGAAAAACTTACTTTCCATAGACAGTATACCATTCGGTTACACCTATGTATCCAAATGGTTGAACGCTCTAGTTTTTCAATTACAGGATAACGCATATAAGAGGATATCACTACTCTTAAGAGGAGCTATGGATCCCATATCTATGAATAACAGGTCTACGCTATCAAGAGTCATGCCTTCACCGTACCGACATGCGTACCACTATTAAAAATGTGGATGTCACCCTTTGATACATCAAAAGACATAAGTCAAGACAACAGGCCCACTATTCATCTCAAGATTAAGATACAATACAAATGATTGTCTAAAGTGAATCGATTTGCTGAGACAGAATTATTAATCTAAATTGATTCACTTAATGTCCCGATGCAACATATTGTCATCTATGACAATATGCCAATGTTTCTATTTGGGAGTTCACCTCCGATGTGAAACGCCCCCTTACGGACATCACAGATATTATTACATTCATTCTTGTTACCGTTATTTAAGATAAACTATTTAAATAAAACATAATTTTGAAAAACATACCCCAGGATCCATGCATACATATTTTTTTAACAATATTTTATAAATTACTTAATTATAAACATTATATAAATAGTTTATCAATACCAATGTAAGTTGAACAAACTTTTAAAACATCTTTGAAAATCTACATTCACAGTTCGACAAGCCGAACTTCAGACATCGGTAGTCCGAACTTCTACCTCCGGCAGGCCGCCCGAGGCTCTGCAAATCGGGGTTTTTAAAATTCCTAAGTCCGATAGGCCGACAAAGTGGGATCGGCAAGCCAAACATTACATCGGCATACCGACCAATAATGATCGGCAGGCTGAACTATTGACAAAAAATTTTAAAACAAGTCTCGATGAATTTCAAAGGCAGCAAACAATTAATATTATTATAAAGATAAGGTGTCATAGTTCAAATCTTTAAAATTATCAAATGAACATACTCAAAATTTTGAAATATAAGGAATATCTTTAAATTTCCTTGTTGGCATTCTTCCGTTTGCAATTCATCATTCTTGGTTCACACGCCTATCCTTGCCCTCCACCTAATCCATGATCTTCTTACCCTAATCTATAACATGATGTAAAACTAAAATAAGCTAGAGTTTAGTAACTACATTTCATATCTCACAAGTAAGAAAATTTATGAACATCATCATCATATGCATTTTCATAATAGTGCACCATGCACAATTTCATAACGAACATATCTTTCATTATAAATTCTTACTTGTGAGATTTGAAATGTACTTACTAAGCTTTAGCTTATTTTAGTTTTATATCATGTTGCAGATAAGGGTAAAAAGATCATGGATTAGGTCGAGGGCAAGGATAGGCGTGTGAACCAAGAACGATGAATTACAAACAGAAGAACGCCAAAGAGGAAATTTAAAGATATTCATTATATTTCAAAATTTTAAGTATGTTCATTTGATGAATTTTAAAGTTTTGAACTATGACACCTTATCTTTATAATAATATTAATTGTTTGCTACCTTTGAAATTCATCGAGACTTGTTTTAAAAAAAATTTTCAATAGTTCGGCCTACGGATCATTATTGGTCAGTATGCCGATGTAATGTTTGGCCTGTCGATCCCACTTTGTCGGCCTGTCGGACTTAGGGATTTTAAAAACCCTGATTTGTAGAGAGTCTCGGGCAGTCTACCAGAGGTGGAAGTTCAGACTATCGGATAGGTTTGGCCTGTCGATGTCTGAAGTTCGGCCTGCCGAACTGTGAATGTAGATTTTCAAAGATGTTTTAAAAGTTTGTTCAACTTACATTTGTATAGATAAGTAAGGAATTCACGTTTTTTCAACTGTGAATGTAGAGCTTAGTAAGGAATTTTTTAGAGAAAGATATAGTGGTCGGATTACAGGGTGTTCAAAATTTCAGAATTGTTGAGAAAAGTCTCTTACCTCAAAACAATTTCTTCTCAAGCTTCCTTCGAATTCGCCCAAAGAAATTCAATATTTCTTTCAATTATTTGCAGGAGAATTGAGAGGGAGATGAAGGAGAAAAACGTGAAGAAGAGATAGGGTGAGAGAGAATATGTGAAAGAGAGAGAGAGAGCGTGATAAAAAGAAGAGTAAAATTATCGTAAATGAGGACGATGAAGAGAGGGTCAACATTCTCTAATATGTCAAGATTTTTCTGACTAAAATTGATGCAATTCATGTGAGGAATGGAGGGGCTTAGGGGAAAGTCAACAATTAAGCTCCACTTACCATATTTCAATTTCTAAAAATAGGAAACCATATCAATTAATCCAATCATCAATGAAAGTCAAACCTTTTTATTACCAAAATTGAGGAATAAATCCAAAAATATACCAATCAATCACAATTAATCATCCAATTATATCCAATCACATAATCATCCTTGTCACAAATTTTGGGAGAGATTTCTGCTGACTGTTCGTCAGCAGTCTTTGGCCTGCCAACCACTCAGCTCGGCCTACCGAAGGCATCAAGTCGGGCCTGCCGATGAAATTGCATCGGCCTGCTGTTCCATGAGGACAATTCAGCCTGTCAAACTTGAAGGTTCAGCCTACCGAACTGCCATATTTAAAACATTAGATAAAAAGTTAAACGTACTACATAAATGACATGAACACTTGAGCACATCAATTTCACGTGGCCGTCACCTATCATAATACTTAAAATAAAAATAAAAATAGTTAGTAACAATATATCATATCAATAAAGAAATTACTTAACGTCGTTACTTATTAACCTATTCCGTTACATGAAAATTTGGAGGGTGTTACAATTCTCCCCACCTTATAAGAGTTTTGTCCTCGAAACTCAGAATAGTTGCGGATACTTAGTTCTCATGTCATCTTCATTTTCCCATGTGGCTTCTTCCACTTAGTGATTTCGCCATAGCACCTTGACCAAAAGAATTTCTTTATTCCTCAAGGTCTTGGTTTTTCGATCTAAAATCTCGACTAGCTTTCCTTCATAACTTAAGTCATCTCGAATCTCGATCACTTGTGGCTCAATCACGTGCGTAGGATCTGGGACATATTTCTTAAGCATCGAAACATGGAACACATCATGCATTGCGGGCATTTATGAAGGCAATCTCAGCTGATAAGCTACCTTGCCTATCCGCTTCACAATTTCAAAAGGCCTGATAAATCTTAGGCTCAATTTGCCTTTCTTTCCAAACCTCATAACTCCTTTCATCACTACAACTTTCAAGAACACTAAGTCACCTACAGTGAATTCTAAGGGTCTTCTTCTGTTATCAACGTAACTCTTCTGACGGCTTTGAGCGGTCTCTATCCTTCTTCTTATCAACTTTATCATCTCAAAGGTTTCATTAACAAAATCGGTCTTTTCATCATCAATGCTTTCCATCAACTTCTTTTCATCAGCTTCATGCCAACATATAGGCGACTTGCATTTTTGCCTATATAGGGCCTCATAAGGTGCCATCCCAATCGTCGCCTGATAGCTGTTATTGTACACAAACTCTGCTAATGGTAACATTTTACACCAGCAGGTCTTGAAGTCGAGAGTACAGGCTCGAAGCATATCCTCTAAGATCAAGTTTGTCCTCTATGTTTGGCCATCAATCTAAGGATGAAAAGTTGTACTTAAGTGTAACTTGGTCCCCATCATAGTCCGCACACTTTTCCAGAACTTGGACGTGAACCTGCCATCACGATCGGAGATGATTGACTTAGGGATTCCATGAAGTCGTACAATCTCCTTGACATAGAGTTTTGCTAACCGCTCCATAAAGTAAGTGATCTTGATAGGAATGAAATGCGCCGTCTTCGTCAGTCAATCCACAACAACCCAAATAGTGTCATATCCATTCATAGTCCTAGGCAAACCGGTGATGAAATCCATTGCAATATCCTCCCATTTCCATTCTGGTATCTGGATTGACTGTAAATCATCCGCCAGGCCTTGGGTGTTTAGCTTTAACTTGCTGGCATGTCAAACATTTCTTCACATATATAGCAACATCACGTTTCAATTCAAACCACCAGAAGTTATCCCTTAGATCATTATACATCTTTGTTGCACCTAGATGAATTGAATAAGGAGTGTCATGAATTTTCGCTAAGATCCTTTCGCTTAAACCATCAACGTTGGGAACACATAGGCGGTCCTTGAGGTACAGAGATCCATCATCAGCAATTCAAAACTCTTCACATTTTCATTCTTTCATTTCTTGCTTAATCCTTGTGAGGCTTACATCTTCATTTTGCTTACTCTGAATTTCATCGTGCAGTGTTGGAGCAAGAGTGAGTGCTGATAGCTGGCCTGCTATAAGTTCCAAACCGAAGTCCAAAATTTCTTTCCTTAAGGGTTGAGACATTGCTTGTATTGACATCAGCGTAGCCGCTGTCTTCCTACTTAGAGCATTAGCCACTCGATTAGCCTTTCTAGGGTGATATAGGATTTCACAATCTTAATCTTTTAGCAACTCTAACCATCTCCGCTGTCTCATGTTCAGATCTTTCTGAGTGAAGAAGTACTTTAAACTTTGATGGTAAGTGAAGATCTTGCATTGGACCCCATACAAATAATGTTTCCATATCTTCAATGCAAATACAATGGCCACTAACTCGAGGTCATGAGTAGGATAGTTCTTTTCATAATCCTTTAATTGTCTCGACACGTAAGCGATCACTCTATCATTCTGCATTAGGACTGCACCAAGGCCCATCTTAGATGCATCGTTGTAAATCACAAATCCATCACCTCCTTCTGGAATGGCAAAAACTGGAGCTGTCGTTAGCCTCTTCTTCAGTTCTTGGAAACTCTTTTCACATGCTTCTGTCCATTCGAACTTCTTTCCCTTACGGGTTAAATTCGTGAGTGGTGCTGCTATCTTGGAGAAGTCTTCCATGAATCTTCGATAATAACTAGTTAGGCTCAAGAAACTCCTTATCTCACTTGCATTCATCGGTTGTTTCCAATTGAGGACAACCTCCACCTTAACAGGGTCCACCATGATCCCTTCCTTTGATATTACATGCCCCAAGAAAGACACTCTGGCGACCTAGAATTCACACTTGGAGAACTTTACATACAACTTGTGTCTCCTTAATGTCTCTGGCACAATTCTTAAATGCTTAGTGTGTTCTTCTTGACTCTTCGAATAAACAAGAATATCGTCGATAAACACAACGATAAATTTATTGAGGAAATCCTTGCATACCCGATTCATCAGGTCCATGAAGGCTACAGGTGCATTCGTTAGACCGAAAGGCAAGCTAGCTGATCAAATTTTGCCACCACGTCTGTTACCGACATGTCTCCTTGGCGCAGGTTCACGAACTCATCATAATGCTTTCTGGTAATGTTCATGTGGAAGAACTTCGTGTTGAACTCATGAACGAAGTTAGCCCATGTCATTTCATCAACTTTCTTGCTCTATTTGATTCTGTCCCACCAAATCCTAGCCTCTATGGTAAGACAGTATGAAGCACAAAGAACCTTTTTGTTATCCGTGAAGCCCATAAGTCTCAGAGTGGCCTCACTTGTCTTTAGCCATCCTTGAGCGACAAGTGGATCCTTAGATCCTTCAAAATCTGTCGGCTTAACCCTTTTCCATCTGACTAAGAGCGATTCCTGATAGGCTGGTCTGGGTTCAGCAGCAGGAGCCAGGACTTCGTTTACTTGTGGTTGAGGAGGAGGAGGAGGCCACACATCATTGCCTGGTCATTCGCCATCACGACCATTGGCCCTCAGCCTTGCGATTTCCCTTCTCTGCTCCTCGAGTTGTGTTTGCAGATCAACGATCATGGTCATCAACCTTTCGTTGGTCTGGGTATGGGTTTGTATTCTTCTGTGGCCGTCCATTGTCGATTTCTTAAAAGAATTAGGAGCTTAAGAATAATCTTCTAATTTATGAGACAAGTTTTCACTACTAAGGCATTAACATTAGGCAACTAGGTCTTATACTTATCATCATACTTGCATCTTAACATTTAACTTTAAAACATACTTACTTGGAGGACTTAGACTTACGTGTGACAATATGAATTGAAAATGAAAATCCGTTCTGATACCAAAGCCTGAAACGCCCCCTTACCAACATCACAGATATCGTTACATTCATTCTTGTTACCGTTATTTAAGATAAACTATTTAAATAAAACATAATTTTGGAAAACATACCCTAGGATCCATGCATACACATTTTTTTTAACAATATTTCATAAATTACTTAATTATAAACATTGTTTAAATAGTTTATCAATACCAATGTAAGTTGAACAAACTTTTAAAACATCTTCGAGAATCTACATTCACAGTTTGGCAGGCCGAACTTCAGACATTGACAGGCCAAACCTATCCGGCAGTCCGAACTTCCACCTCCGGCAGACCTCCCGAGACTCTACAAATCAGGGTTTTTAAAATCCCTAAGTCCGGCAGGCCGACAAAGTGGGATCGGCAAGCTGAACATTACATCGGCATACCGACCAATAATGATCAGCAGGCCAAACTATTGAAAAAAAAAATTTAAAACAAGTCTCGATGAATTTCAAAGGCAGCAAACAATTAATATTATTATAAAGATAAGGTGTCATAGTTCAAATCTTTAAAATTCATCAAATGAACATACTCAAAATTTTGAAATATAATGAATATCTTTAAATTTCCTCTTTGGCGTTCTTCCGTTTGCAATTCATCGTTCTTGGTTCACACGCCTATCCTTGCCCTCGACCTAATCCATGATCTTTTTACCCTTATCTGCAACATGATATAAAACTAAAATAAGCTAGAGCTTAGTAAGTACATTTCATATCTCACAAGTAAGAAAATTTATGAACATCATCATCATATGCATTTTCATAATAGTGCACCATGCATAATTTCATAAGGAACATATCTTTCATCATATTGTCCATATTAAAACTTTGTTACATTTTATCTTAAGGGCCCAAGTGTTGCTTCATAATCATCATTGTAAGCGCGCCGTCATGAGAGGAGAAGGGTAGCTAATCCTAAACTAAACAAACCTCTTTACATTGAAACTTTCATAGTAATACATCATGCATTATCATTATGAGAATTTATCATAAAACCATCATAAACATTGATTTTAAAACTTTTGTAAATTTCATCATGTTGCAGGTGAGAATATACTTACTTGTGTAGCTTACTTAACCTTAATTTGTAGGTGATGTCGTCGCGGTCTCGATGTGCTCACTCTTTAGTGTGTTTATGTCATACATTCATTTAAAAATAAAATTATCATTCAAGGAATCATTCATTAACATAATACAAATACGACTCAAATTTAAGAAATACATGAACACAAAATTTTCCGACTGACCTTTATGTATTATTCATAGTTCAATAACTTAAAATTCATGCATAATTTGAACACCACACTTGATAGGGACAAAGCTAAAACATAAACATATTTTCATGATTTTTTGTTGGTCATAAAAATTCCATTTAACAATTTAAATAAATCACATATCATATAATACAAAATCTACCAGCAATAATAACACAGTGAGCAGTCCCTACTAACATTCACATAATAAATTATTTTCATCCCAAAATAATACCATAAAAATCTTGCATGCAATAGACACTAAGACCTATAACATATTCAAAAATTACCTTTAAATAAATTCCATACAATCCAAAACGTGTGTTTGAATTCAAAGGTAAAAATAACTATAAACAATTCGGTCAGTGAATTACATGCGATAATTATTCTCAAACAATTAAAATAAAATTACTTAGCCTCCAAAATTTTTATGACAACCTCTTATCATCTAAATACAATACCACAAAAATTTCCATCAACAAATAAAATCGTTTGTTCATACAAAAATATCACACAACAAGAATTCCAACAATTCACTGATGGAACAATTACTGAACCTAATCCCATGAAAATTCAATAATGCATAAAACATTTATCATTTCATCACCAAACTTTTCAGTCCATAAATTAACATATACATGAACATATTTGTAAAGATTTCGTGGAAAATAGCATTCATTTTCATCATGAACAACACCTATATTTTTCATGCACACTAAGAAACAGCAACATTTCATTATGAGGTGCAGAGTATGAACATTTAATTTCTCAACCTAGACAGCACCAAATGGCATGAAATTTGGAGCAACATCACATAGCATATACGTGAAAATCATATTAAAATTTCAGAGCAAACGGAGATTTATGGACGAAGTTATGGGGGTCAGAACATAGAGAAAATACAACATTATCGATCAGCATTAATTGGCAATTAGTGGCAGAGAGAAGAAAATTCATATCTCAATGTACAAAAAACCAATTGAGGTGAAATTTTGAGAGTTAGCACATATCACATGCATGAATAACATATTAAAAATTCAGAGGAAAAGGAATTTTGTAGAGAAAGATATAATAGTCGGATTACAGAGTGTTCAAAATTCCAGAATTGCTGAGAAGAGTCTCTTACCTCAAAACAATTTCTTCTCAAGCTTCCTTCGAATTTGTCCAAAGAAATTCAGTATTTCTTTCAATTATTTGCAGGAGAATTGAGAGGGATATGAAGGAGAAAAACATGAAGAAGAGAGAGGGTGAGAGAGAATACGTGAGAGAGAGAGAGAGAGCGTGATAGAAAGAGGAGTAAAATTATCGTAAATAAGGACAATGAAGAGAGGGTCAACATTCTCTAATATGTCAGGATTTTTCTAACTAAAATTGAGGCAATTCACGTGAGGAATGGAGGGGATTAGGGGAAAGCCAACAATTAAGCTCCACTTACCATATTTCAATTTCTAAAAATAGGAAATTTTATCAATTAATCCAATCATCAATGAAAGTCAAACCTTTTTATTACCAAAATTGAGGAATAAATCCAAAAATATACCAATCAATCACAATTAATCATCCAATTATATCCAATCACATAATCATCCTTGTCACAAATTTTGGGAGAGATTTCTGCTGACTGTTCGTCAGCAGTCTTCGGCCTACCGACCGCTCAGCTCGGCTTGCCGAAGGCATGAAGTCCGACCTACTGATGAAATTGCATCGGCCTGCCGTTTCGTGAGGGCAATTCGGCCTACCAAACTTGAAGGTTCGGCCTGCCAAACTGCCATATTTAAAACATCCAATAAAAGTTAAACATACTACATAAATGACATGAACACTTAGCACATCAATTCCACATGGCCGTCACATGTCATAATACTTAAAATAAAAATAAAAATAGTTAGTAACAATATATCATATCAATAAGGAAATTACTTAACGTCGTTACTTATTAACCTATTCTGTTACATGGAAATTTGGCAGGTGTTACACGATGGTCAAGACAAACCATCTCTCATCATGGATATAGACAACATAACAATCTTTACATTAATAAAGTGCCTAACTCTATTCCCTCGATTATGGATCCTATGATTTAAACCGTCACCTTTAGAATCGTATCTTCCGCATAATCTGTCCATCATATGCCCAATTCTTAAAGGTTTAGATTGTCAGTCTTAAACTATTGTTTGCTTAAATACATTCAACAACTATGAACGTAAAGAGGATAAGATTTAGTATATAAATAATAAATAAATTCTTTATTGATAAATATGTCTCCAAAAACATATTATGGGCATACACATCTAACAATCTCCCACTTGTACTAAGTGAGTAAATATGACAAATCTCGCATCCCTTTAGCTTCCACATGCCTCTTGAAGACTCTCATAGTAAGTTTCTTCATAAATGGATCAACTAAATTGCTCTCTGATGTGATTTTGCATACTATGATATGCCTGCCCTCAACGAAGTTTTTTATCACATAATACTTCAAATCAATATACTTACTCTTCTTGTGAAATCTTGGTTCCTTAGTATTAGCTACTGCTGTACTGTTATCACAGTGCAGTGATATCGTCTTATTCATATTAGGAACAACCTCAAGATCCTCAAGGAACTTACGGAGCTACACTGCTTCTTTCAAAGCATCACTAGCTGTCACATACTCGGCCTCTATCGTTGAATCTAAAATACAATCTTGCTTCACACTTCTCTAACTGATGGCACCGTTGCCTAGATTAAATACAAAACCCGAAGGCGATCTCCTCGAATCCACGCAGGATTGGAAATCCGAGTCAGTATATCCTAGAGGAGTTAAATCCTCACCTGAATATACAAGCATATACCCTCGAGTCCTTCTCAAGTACTTGAAAATATGCTTTACCGTAACCCAATGGTTCGGTCCTGGGTCCAATTGAAATCAACTTACAATCTCGACCGCATAACAAATATCCGGTCGTGTGCAAAGCATGGCATACATGAGACTACCTACTGCTGAAGCGTAAGGCACCTTCTTCATGTATTCTCTTTCTTCCTCAGACTTTGGAGAGTCTTTCTTAGAAAGAGTAGTTCCAAACCTAAATGATTGCCCACCTTTTTTGAAATCTTGCATTGCAAACCTCCTAAGAATTTTATCTATGTAGCTAGCTTGGGACAAAACTATCATTTTGTTCTTCCTATCCTGAAAGATTTGGATACCGAGAACAAAATTAGCCTCACCCAAGTCCTTCATGTCAAAATGCTTGGTCAACCATAATTTGACTGATGACAATGCCCCAACGTCATTACCAATTAACAAAATGTCATCTGTATAAAGCAGTAAAAAAACCACATTTCCATCCTTAATGTGTTTGTACACACATGGTCCATCCACATTTTGTAAGAATCCATAAGTCTTGACCATTTGATCAAATCTTATGTTCCAAGAACGGAAAGCTTGCTTAAGTCCATATATTGACTTTAGCAGCTTACAAACCGTACCCTCTTGACCTATGACCTTGAACACGTCTGGTTGCTCCCTATAAATGGACTCATCAAGATAGCCTTTTAGAAAAGTCATCTTGACATCCATCTGCCAAATCTCGTCATCGAGAGCAGCAGCTATGGACAAGAAAGTCTAGATGAACTTAAGCATGGCTACAGGCGAAAAGATTTCCTCGTAATCAATTCCTTCCTTTTGTGTGTAACACTTAGCTACCAGTCTAACCTTAAAGGTTTCGACCCTTCCATCCACCCCTCTTTTCCTCTTGTAGATCCATTTACACCCTATGGGTTTTACCCCTTTGGGAAGATCCACAAGCTCCCAGACCTGATTAGCCTCCATAGATTTCATCTCTGCGTTCATGGCCTCTGTCTAGGTTTCGAATCAACATCCTCCATAGCCTCTACATAAGTGTAAGGATCCCTGTCATGTTCATTTGGTTTAGCCAAGAAGGCCTCACCATTGAACATATACCTCTCGGGTTAACGCCCGAGCCTCCCACTACGCCAAAGCCCCATAGGTTGTTGTTCAGGTTCGTTTGGTTTTTCTACACTAATTGGAGTGGTTTCTACTGGAACCCTTGGAGTCATTGGATCACTCCTTAACTCCTCAAGCACCACTTTGCTTCGAGGCTTAAAGTCGTCCTTGTAACTCTCCTCAACGAAAGTTGCATGAGTTGAAACCACGACTTTATTTCCTTTGGGTTATAAAAATAACCCCCTTTAGTCCTTTTTAGATATCCTACAAACACGTAAACTTTCGAACGTGCTTTCAACTTATTCACATCCTTAAATAGGACATGAGCCGGACGTCCCATTATGCCAATATGGTTTAAGGATGTCTTCTTGCCCGTCCACAACTCATGAGGAGTTTTAGAGACCGAATTGGAAGGCACATTGTTCAAAAGATAGCATGCGGTTTGTAATGCATATCCTCAAAAGGATAAAGGCAATGATGAATAACTCATCATGGTCCTGATCATGTCCAATAAAGTCCTATTTCTTCTTTCCGCTACACCATTCTGCTGTGGAGTGCCCAACACAGTCAAATGGGATAAAATCTCATTCTCTAGTAAGTGTCCTAACAACTCATTAGAAAGGTATTCTCTACCTCGATCAGATCGAAGTGCCTTTATGGGTCTACCCAATTGCTTTTCCACTTTAGCCAAAAACTCCCTAAACTTGTCAAAAGCTTCACTTTTGTGGTGCATCAGGTACACATACCCATATCTTGAGCAATCATCAATAAAAGTGACAAAGTACCCATATCCTCCTCATGCCCAGATGTTCATTGGTCTATAAACATCACTATGCACAAGTTCTAGAACCCCTTCGGTCCTATTGCCCTTAGACCCGAATGGTCTTTTGGTCATTTTACCCTCTAAACAAGATTCACATTGAGGTATAGATTGCACCTTTAAGTGACTTAAAGGTCCATCCCTTACCAACCTTTGAATCCTATTCAGGTTAATATGACCAAGGCGTAAATGCCAAAGATAAGTCTTATTAGAGTGAGAAGTTTTAAGTCTTTTCGAGTTATTATCATTCATCTCAGCATTAAGTAGTAAGTGCATCTTAGGTTTGATAAAATATAGATTATTTTGCATCCATCCAGAGCAGATAAAAGATTTGTTTTTACGAATCACCACTTTATTATTAAAAGAAACCATATATGAGTCTTTAAATAAACAAGCTATAGAAATTAAATTCCTCTTAAATTTAGGAACATAAAAATAATCTCATAAAATTAAATTCCTATAGAAGATCACACCTACCTCCTCGGGAAAAAAAGTCCTTGCAATTCTTCGTGATGTGCCTGACCTTCCCACAAAAGAACCATTTTAGCTTCTTGGGGTTCTTTTTCTTCTTTTTCTTCTTGCTCTTGTTGTTAGCAGGAACAGAAGACTTCCCATTCTTGACCCGTTGCTTTTTTCCATTCCCAGGGTTGAGATTAGAACGAGAAGCAGCCGCCAAGTTGGCCTCGCCACCCACAGGATATTCCCCGATCAGCAGTTTGAACTCCTATAACTGTTTCATCAAGTCTGTTAAGGTCATGTCATGTCTATTGCTTAATTAAAAATAGCTCTAAACGGGATAAACTCCTTAGGTAGAGTCTCAAAAACTATAGTCATCTGAGTTTCAGCATTGATGTCAGCTCCATTGGTTTGTGCCTCAGCGAGGTAACCTATGACCAACATCATATGCTCCTTTACAGATGTCCCCAGTTTTTGTTTGGAGTTAAGAAGTTTCTAAAGTGCCCCTGCCGTTTTGTTAGGGCCTGGCCTCCAAACATGTCTTCTAGATTATCCAAGATCTGCTTAACACTCTCATAATCCTCATGTTAAGCTTGCAGCATGTTGTTTATGCTGGCCATAACATAGCAGTAGGCTTAATCATGAGCATCTTTCCAACGATCATATGCTTAGATTTGATCGTTGGTGGAATTTTCCATAGGCTCGAGAGGACAAGGTGTTGTCAGCACAAATTTTAGTTTCTCAAAGGAGAGGATGATATTTAGGTTCTGTTTCCAATCATTATAGTTCTCTCCAGTTAATTAGTTTTTATAAGTATCGATGATAAAACGTTTTTAGACATTTTTAATCTACAATAAAGAATCATATAACAAACATAAGCAAACAGAGCATAATAATATAGTAAGATAACACAAGCATGTAAAAACATACAAATGTGTTTATGTGTTAAAACCTTGAAAATATCACAACCTTACAACGATAATTCCTAACTCATAATTCAACAAGCTCCTAGGGGAGTCATGCCAAATTCAATCAGGAACACGGATCCCCTCCTGATTAATATGTGCCATCCAAGACCCATATGATCCAGCATATATTAATAATCATTTCTTTGGCCATTAATTTTATTAACAGACCTCCTAGGGGAGGTTAATAATAAAATTAACATGAGTGTATAACCATCGTTTCAATATTTTATCTATGATTTACAATCACCACCTAGATGTGTGTAACCATAAATCATACTAAAATACCTTATCCTATCGAAGATCCAACCCGGTACATGATTAAATCCCTTCCTAAGGGTCGAATCCACCATGTGCTACCTATGAACCAACGATAGAGGCCTTAGGTCCTCTCTTCAAAGACCTTATCCCACTCAATCTTTTGAAATTAAGGTTTTAGTTTAAAAACATGCATGAACAATTTTAAATGAGCGGCATTTCCTATTCTATATAACATGTTATCAATATACATGAAAAATCATATTATAATATAGACAAACAAAGCAATCAAGCAAAACTAGAAGCAAAATAATAATAAATAACCATAATATTATGGTTCCACCCTAAAGAATAGAAAATAAAGATTACAAGAGAATAATCAAAACATATTATTGAGTCTTCATCCTTGAATCCTCAAGCTGTATCCGTCTTCATGTAATGCTCATCTTCAAGTCTTCAATCCCGCATAGATCGAATTCTCTATATTTTTGGTCATATCTAAATTTTAATGTTTCTTAGAATTGTCCCAAAAATAAAATTAAAACTACATCAAAACAATACCTTTTTTGGAAAAATTTTCAGCTCTTTACCGGTATGTCGATCTATGTGATTGGCATGCCGATCACGACCCACCGGCATGCCGATCTTTTCAAGTCGGCCAGCCGAAATGTAAAGTTTAACCTATCGCCAGAGCCACCAGATTTTTACCCGCTGACAGCCTTTCGAACTCAAAAGTCTGGCCTATCGATCCTATGACCATCGGCCTACCGAACTAGAGGGTTCGGCATCACCCTTTTACAGAAAATACAATTTTGATACAATTTATCAATTTTATTTTCAACAATTTAAAAACATAAAATTAGAGACTCGGAAAATACTTGAGAACGCTATTATTCATCTTCTAGATCTATCTTCTTCGAATGATTATTTAATTACAAAATTCTTATAAATTTAACATTAAATAATAATTCCTAAACGGAGATGATAGTTTGCCATCTAATTACATGAAAAACCTAGATGCATATTCTAACCTCTAAAGAACCATAACCGGCATAAATTAATTAATAATTAATTAATTAAATAATAATTTAATCAACCATAATTAATTATTAAACATTCACCATATAATCCATGACAACATAAAAATATATAAAAACCTAAAGTGCCAACTCTTTAAAAATTAAATTCAAGCATAGGAGAGATAAAGATCACATAACTTATACATATAGCATGATCACAAACTTGCAAATTTACGTAAAAAACCATGGTTGTGATACCAATTATTAGAAAAATAGTATGCAGTGAAATTTTAAAATTTTTATATCAAAATATTTTCCAAAACACAAGTTTGACACACTATATGCATAAATTAACTGGATCTTACTAACCTTATTTGCCAAAAAGCTCTGCAATCTATTAAGATAAGCAATGTTCCAAAAGGACCTCAACCAACTGGCCTTCTTTGCTATTCTTTGTCCACGATCGGAGTAAGTGTGGGCTCACGTCGTTCAGCTTTTCCATCAGGTGACTTTCCTTCCAACCAGTAGAGAAATACCCACAGCTATAATTTGTAATTTATGAATGATAGCTCTCCGGGGAGTTACAAAGTCTCACTGACAGGGTCTCACTCTAGATTCTCAACTGATCTAATAATAATAAGACTCACTCCCCTTTTATGGAGGTTGGGCCCAGGAGTTAGTCCTTATCAGATAAGGCCTCAAAAATTCGAATCAGAATCAATATCTGATAAAATCTGCATGAAAACGTATGATCCTTTTATCGCCAGGTCGGCAAGCCGAACTGACAGATCAGCCTGCCGAACTTCTAATAAAAGATCCCTACGAATCTTTATTTCCTACCCAAGATTCTTGAGATTGAGCCTCAGTTTTAATTCAAATAACCCAATAGAGAAGTTATCTGATTAAAACAGTCATATCTAGATAATCTCTAGGAAAATAAATATTCTTGATAATTCAATAAGTTTATCTTGAATTAATTCAAAATTAATCCAACTGATAAATAGACATGTATTATCTGATCCCGATAATTCAACAAGTTCATCTTCAATTAATTTTATCATAGAATTAATTCAACTGATAAACAAACATAAATTATCTGATTTTATCAAATTTCAGCCAATCTGATAAATCTGACATAAGTGACCAATTATTAGAAAAGCACATTGTATTGTTACAGGATTTTTGTGAGCTAGCAAAGGGGACCAAATGGACCTTTATAATTCAAGCTCCTGATAATTATGAAACCCAATATCCTATATATATATTTCATAATTATCAACTCCAACGCTACGCCACTAAAAGTTTAGAGCTACATTCTCGAACTATATAGAATTACGAAGCCCGTGTAGCTAAGTCTCCATAACATATCATAATGTTTCGTATCCCCATAGGATTATCCATAATTGGCTTAATGACAAGTTTGTCTTACCTTTCTGATTATTTTTATCTTGTGTTTCATTATCTTACCATCAAAAAACTTACCATCCATAGATAGTATACCATTCGATTACACCTATGTATCCAAATGGTTGAGTGCTCCAGTTTTTTAATTACAGAATAACGCATATAAGAGGATATTATTACTTTATTACTCCTAAAGAGGAGCTATGGATTCCATATCTATGAATAACAGGTCTACGCTACCAAGAGTCATCCTTCCAACGTATAGGCATTCGTACCTCTATTAAAAATGTTGATGTCATCCTTTTGTACATCCAAAAACATAAGTCAAGACAACGGACCCACTATTCATCTCAGGATTAAGATATAATACAAATGATTGTCTAAAGTGAATCGATTTGCTAAGACAGAATTATTAATCTAAATTAATTCACTTTATATCCCGATACAACACATCATCACCTATGACAATGTGCCAATGTTTCTATTTACAAAGTTTACCTCCGATGGTCAAGATAAACCATCTCTCATCAAGAATATAGACAACATAACAATTTTTACATGAATAAAGCGCCCAACTTTATTCCCTCAATTGCAGATCTTATGATTTAGACTGTCATCTTAAGAATTGTGTCTTCTGCATAATTTGTCCATCAATGCCCAATTCTTAACGGTTTAGATTGACAGTCTCAAACTATTATTTGTTTAACATACATTCAATAAATATGTACGTAAAGAGGACAAGATTTGGTATATAAATAATAAATAATTTCTTTATTGATAAAAATGTCTATAAAAATATATTATATTTTTACTCCTTTGAGCGTACACGTCTAACAGGATATGCATTAACTAATTATTAATGTTTGGAAAATTGTATGGATTTTGAGGTTGCAATTTTGTACTTTTCATTATTTTCATTTCTGATCTAGGAAAGTATAAGAAAAAAGAGAGAAAAAAATTTTGATTTTATATTTCTTTTTTTTTTCTTGTGTTTTATGAGTTTTCCTTTTATGTATGTGTGTGTATATTTCTTTATGTTGTAATTGTTCCTTCCTGTTATGGTTGTATTTTTAGGCCATCGGTGATTTCGTTAGTGTTAGTAATATTAGGCAACATCATCGATAAATTTTTTTATTTAATATAAATTAGTATTTATACAGTAATATAGTATTACCAAGTTAATACTATATTTCTTGGTCACCGGTGGTCTAGAGAAGTCATAGCTGAATTTTTATATTTACACGATAGTGCAGTATTATCAGGTTAATACTGTATTTCTCGGCCACTGGCAGTCCGACAAAATCATCTGTGAATTTTCATATTTACATGGTGATACAGTATTACCAAAGTGATATTGTATTTTTTCAGTTGCCAACGGTCTAGCTAAGTCGCAAGTAAATTTTTGAATTTACATGGTAATACAGTATTACGAAGTTAATACTATATTTTGCGACCGATGACGGTCCAATAAAGTCATTTGTAAATTATTGTATTTATACGGTAATACAATATTACTAGAGTAATACTGCATTTTTTGGCTGCTAGTGGTCTGGCAAAGTTACCTGTGAATATTTGTATTTATACAATAATAAAGTATTATCAAAGTAATACTGTATTCTCAGCCACCGGCGGTGTCGATGAGAGAGGAGAGTGAGAGATATAGACGAGAATGAGGGGGGAGGGGTTATTTTAGGGTTCTTGTTATCAATTTCTCGTGAGATATTATTCAATTTCTCATGATATACTTTTTACTGCACATTTTAAACTATATGATATTATTTAATAAGTTTTAATCTAAACATCTTATTTTGTTTTTTCTCCAAAAAAAAAAAAGATGTATCAACCGACCCCATTCGTATAGGGCCCATTGGGCTAGTCCTTTTTTGCTCTAACAAATTGGGCTAGTCTGCTTCTTTACAGCAACCTAACCCATTTCTAGAACTGTACCTATAAGACCATAGAAATTCACAAATTATTTATTGTAGAAAATGAAATTAACTTAGAAAGATTTGTTTGATACAAGACGAGATTGAATCCACAACCTTTTCAAAAGTCTGCTTCAAACGCTTTTAAGAAGAATTTTTAATTTCACAGTTTGAAGTATGAGAAAATTATATATTATGCTACACTTTTAATAATTGTGTTAATTTATGTCATACTTGAAAAAATGATACCACACTGCTATTTATATTATATGTTTAAGTTGTGTCACACTAAAACATTTACTAGCATTTATAAACAGTAAGTTTAACCCGTTGAACTATTGCAACAGATAATGGGCCTAAAATATACTCGAAAGACCTAGTGGGGATCTAGCGGACGAAATTGATGCCCAAATTTTTTTGGGCTATGGATCTATATGATGTATTTCATGACCTTCCATGGTGAGAACTCAGTTTAGGCGCTGAACAAACTTTAAACGGACTGCAAGAATATCTAAAGCAAGACCAGTCTTGTGGACAAATGTGATTCCATTTGTGTATGTACATGTATCTGTATTTTCATACTTCAAATGCAAATATATATTGTAATTGTTCTATATTAACATGCGTTTACACACACATACATGCATGTACATTCAGTCTGAAGATGGAGTTGAGTGAAGGCTTTTTTAAAATTCAATGTTTTGCTCATAAAAATTTTAAAAAATTCTAAATATACCCATGGTTTGTAAGAGAAAATTACAATCGTGTCCTTATTGAATAGTTGAAAAGTGTTGTCATGTCCTTAACTTAAAAAAATAAAATTACACTTTATTCAATAATAAAAACATAAAATAGGATCTTTATTTTTTCTTCATTGCTCTAAATGAAAAATATTCCTGGTTTCGTTACTGTCTGTATTATACAGTCCTTTTACAAAAATTTCATCATCTTATAGAACAGTCAAACACCATATTAATGACCAAATGGCATCAAAATGTTGTACTGAACAGCATGACAATACATTGTACATACAAAGTATAATATTAAACGAAAAAGCCAATCAGTTTTCAACATTTCAGTGACACATGACTTACGTATATGTATATATCTATATCCAGTTCTATATCTATATATATCCATGCGTAAGTTAGTCAAAGCAAGTCAATATGGCAGATCAGCAGAAAGTGCAGATTAGGGTCAAGGATCTGTGAAGATTAGGGCGATTGGGTCAATGATCTTTTACTACAAAAATTAGCCGATAATTTTGTTTATTTACCCTTCTTCATTACTCAAGTTTCACAGGACTATTTTACGTTTTGTGTGTCAACAAACCAAACATATTTAGTCTCCTCAAAATGGAACAAGCGACAAGGACAGGTGCACAATCTTTCGAATATGCATGGTTGAATAAGCCTGCCTGACCTAAATATTACTGGCAGTGCTCGCCTTTTAGATTATTACTAGTAGGTGATTTGAAAACGTAACTCAAACTAAGAGTTTGAATTAAAGTTAGTTTAATATTTAAATTTTATGAGAAAAACATTAATAAAAATTTTATGATTTGAACTACGTTCTCAAATGACCTATTATGTTATAAAATAGAATCAAAATATACTATTGGTTCAAGGATAACGTTTGATATATATAATTAGGCCTTTATTATAATATGGAGAGTGAATGTCTCGTAGAGTTTGTAAACAAGCATAATTTTAACTGTCACATCTTTATTAAATTTTGTTAAATTGTTAAAGCTACAAGTCCAAAAGCCAAGAAGGCAGACACAACTAAAGCACCTAGTGAGACAAACAAGTTGGCTCCACCCAATATAGGCGAATTCTTCTTTATGGAAGCTCGTCGTTGCAAGCAGCACCTATGCAACAAGTTAGAGGAGGATGCCCCGCGCCAATGATGACCAAGAAACACCTTTTTTTTGCTTGGGTGTTCACAAACGGACTCTGCCCTCTCGTCACGCTTGCCAACAACCCTCTTTCTATCGCCTGAGCATTCAGTGGAAGAAGAGGAATCAAGTCATGTAGTATCCAATCAAATCCTTGCTCCCGCAATCAGTCTTTGGGGTTAATCTCTAGGTTTTGTTCTGCGTCAACCTTGCGTGAATAGCACGCCCCTTGTTTGGATGCTTAGTTCGAGGAGGATGCCCCGCGCCAATGATATTGGAGGAGTTAGAGGAGGATTACCTCTAACTTGTTTTGTTCTGTCTCACAAAACAAGTTGGAAGAGGATGCCCCACGCCAATGATATTGGATGTTTCGCGGTATGCCCCTTGTTTGGTAAGTTTCAATCTTGCTTTACCCTACATTTTATCGATGCATTTTTATATCCTGCAGCTTCAACAGATCGTGTAGCCTCGTTCATCTTCAACGCATGAGTGCTCGATTAATGAGCTATTACACACTCTTTCAAGGGTGGCTATTGCTTCGATCGTGTCTCTGGGGCACAATTGAATGTAGATATCATGAACACGAGGTGTAAGACAGCATGCCGAGAAACACAAGCAGGATTAAAGATTAAGGATGAGGAAGATTACAGATACCAACTTACTTGTAATGTGTTTTTTTTTTTTTAAATTCTAATACTAGCTGTCTTTTCTCGTTATTTATTTAATAAAGTTATGTTTTATTTGATTTGAAAATGATATCTTATAAGTAGGAAATCTATTGAAAAATTCTACTCGTAATTAATATGAATAAGCGCAAGAGAAAAAAAAAGTTTATGTTGGTTCATGCGCAGCTTTTTTCATTATTAATTAGTAGTCAAACTGTTAAATCATCGTTATGGACATTGCTTGGCAATCAAATCCTAGTATGTCAATTTCAATATGAGATCACACATGTGTCATCCTATATATGAGGCTCTTAGTCATCCAAAAAATATATGAAAAAGAATATCCGAGGACAAACGATATATATATATATATATACACCAATTATGTATGCATATATACATTATTAATTATAGTGGGAAAGATAGAAAAAATTGTTAGATAAATTATATTTATTATTAATAAGAGTAGTTTAGTCTTTTGTATTAGAAGGGTGTTTTAGTAATTTTATCTTTTAATCTTGGGTTTATCTTTTTCTCTCCTCTTGTGCTAGACACTATTCACTGTCTAAGAACCCTAGCTTCCTCCATTGTTTTATCCTTCTCCTTCTTCTTTTTTCTTTTGTAATTTTCTTGTTATCAATGAATTTTTCATAACTTTCATGGCATCAGAGTTGGAATCCATGGAAAGAGATTTAATCCCATATGCAGACTGCAGTTTTCTAGTAATTCAATGTTCGTTAGCATTTTTTGGTTTTTTTATGAGATCCGTGTTTTGGATTTTCAGATCTTAGCTTCTTGGTAGCTCATGTTCTTTAGCATCTTCTGTTTTTAATGAGATCGGTGTTTAGACTTCTTCATTTGTCACTGAGTTGCATATATTGGCTGATTCATTGTTTTTGATCTCTGAGTTGTATTTGTTGGTTGATTGATTATTGTTGATTTCCTTCAAAATGGCTTGATGATTCTCTTCAATCTATTAGCATCAAATTAGATGGAAAGAATTATTCTTATTGGAGCTATGTTATTAGAAATTTTCTTCAGGATAAGAAGATATTTCTGAAATTTGAGTAAAACCTAGTGATGAAAAGGCTAAAAATATGAAGAACAATTGGATACTTGAGATGCAAATAATGCGAAAATTATCACTTAGATAAACGACTCAGTTGAGCACTCCATAGATACTCAATTAGCCAAGTATGAAACAAGAAAGGAGGTTTGGAAACATTTACCCAAGTTGTACACTTAATCCAATTTCGCAAAACAATATCAATCAGAATCTGATATTTGAGCCCTCCGACAAAACAATATGAGTACTCAGGAGTTTTACTCTACAATGAGTGATATATGGGACCTACTTGCTCTTATAGAATCTGCAAAGTTACGAGCATTTGGACCACCTATTGCTCGTCCAGAGGAACAATGATTGGTTCAATTCTTGATGGCCCTTTATGATAACTTTGAGGGACTTCATGGATCGATTTTGCATCATCACCCACTTCCCTATGTTGATTCAGTTGTCTGTAAATTGTTGGTTGAGGGGATACGACTTTAGTCTCAAGTAGGAAAAGGAAGCCTCGAAATGCCTACTCTATCTGTTTTGGCAGTTCGCCCTAGACCATCTTCCAACCAATAGAATCAGTCATACCAACCAGTTTAGATTGATGAATGCAGCTTTTGTAAGCCAAAAGGTTATTAGAAAATCTCATGTCCAAAATTGTAAACAAGACACAACCTCAACAACAAGTTTACAAGCTCAGCAGCAAACTTATAGGCCTCCATCAGACTATAGGCCGACACACACATATAGGCCTCCACAAGCTCATAGGCCTCTAATGCCCACCATTGCAGCAGCTGTACCTCCACCATACCCCTTGGAGGTTGAAGCAGCATTCTCATAAAATCCCACATTTGCAGCCTTTTGCTGAGCAGTTGCAAAAGTTTCTTAGTTCTCAGCCACATGCTATGTCTGCCTCCTCTCTTATAGGTTTGTCATCCTCGAGCACATCAAGTTTGTCTTCCTCTATTTGGGTCTTAGATTCTAGAGTTTCTCATCACATGTCACCAAGTTTGTTATCATTTGCATCGTTATGTCTTAAATCTTGCATGCCTGTTGTAACTGCTGATGGCACTCCTATGCCATTAATAGGTGTTGGTTTAGTAGTTATTCCATATTTATGTCTACCTAATGTTTACTATATTCTTAAACTTACATTGAACTTTGTGTCTGTTGGCCAACTATGTGACTCTAGTTATCTTGTTTCCTTTTTTCCATTTCTTGTTAAGTGTAGGATCCGTATTCCCAGAAGCTGATTGGGACAGGCCATAGAGAATGAGGACTATACATTTTGGATGAGTTGAGGGTACCAGATATGGTGGCCTCTAGTGTTGATCTGTCATCCTTTTGCTTGAGTCATTCATCTTCTAATTTTTGTTTATGGCATTCTCTTCTTGGTCATGTTTTGTCGTCACGTTTGAAATATTTAGTTTTTATAGGAGCTTTAGGAATCTTAGAAACTCATGATATTTTTTATTGTTGTGGTTGTAAGTTGGTAAAATTTTCTGCATTACCTTTCAGTCGAAGTCTTTCTTGTACTTTTGCACCATTTGATTTATTTCATTCTGATGTGTAGGGACCTGTTCCTATTCCCATAAAGGGTAGGTCTTGAGATTATGTTTTCTTTATAGATAATTATACTCGTTATTGTTAGATGTCTCTTACGAAACACTGTTCTGAATTCTTTAGGATTTATACTATGTTTCAATCTCTTATGAAAACTTAACACTCTACAGTTATTAAGTGTTTCAGATGTGATTTGGGCGGGAAGTACACTTCTAATCAATTTTCTAAATTGCTTAGCTTAGATGGTACTCTTCACAAAACCTCTTGTTTTGACACTCTAAAACAAAATGATGTTGCAGAAAGAAAACATAGGCACATTGTTGAAACTGCTCGTTCTATCTTATTGTCTGCCTGTGTTCCAAGTGTGTTTTGGGGGGCCGGAGGGGGAGTAGTTCTTACTGTTGTCCACATAATTAACAAATTCCCACATCTCACACCTCAGGTTTGTCATCATTTGAAAGTTTCTATGGACATCCTCCTAATTATTCTTCTTGTTCTGTCACTTGTGTCTTTCTTGTTATGGGGAGGGTCAAAAAGGATATCGTTGTTTTGATCTAGCTACTCAGAAATTGTATGTTTCTAGTCATGTTGTGTTCCTTGAGCATATACTTTTCTTCTCTATTCCTGCTAGCTCCCATAATTTGACCAAGTCAGATCTCAGTTACATCGATCCTTTTTTTTTATGACATAGAGGATATAACCTCTAATATTCCTCGTATTATGGACATATCCCCACATTCTACTTCACATCCCCTTCGTACCACTACTGATTCTGCTGTCGATACTCATACTTTGACTCCTCCTGATACCCCCTTTCTTCCTATAGCTGCCAAAGTACCTTCTGATTGTAGATTCTCCTCCTCTTCCTCCTCCTCCTCCTCCTTGACGTAATCATAAGTCCACTCAACTTCCAAACATTATCTACTCTTGTTATTCAAGTTCTTTTGCTTCCTTTTTAACCTCCATTCACAGTCACTCTAAGCCTTCATCCTATGAAGAGGCAGTCCTTGACCCTTTTTGGCAGCAAGCTATGGATGAGGAACTCATTGCTCTACATAAGACAGGGATTTAGGATTTGGTACCTTTGCCTCAATGTAAAAATGCTATTGGTTCTCGTTGGGTTTAAAAATCAAAACTAGATCTAATAGATCTATTGAACAGTACAAAGCCAGATTGGTTATTCAGGCGTAGTCTTAGCAATATGGTATGGATTATGAGAAGACTTTTGCTCCTATTGTAAAAATGACTATTGTTCACACTCTTATAGCAGTTTTATCTATTCGTCAATGGTCCATGACTTAGATGGATGTTAAAAATGCATTTCTAAATAGTGATCTTTAAGAAGAGTCTATATGGTTCTGCCACCTGATGCCTCACATAACCCTAGTGAAGTTTGCAGACTTAAGAAAGCTCTATATGGACTGAAACAACCCCACGTGCCTGGTTTGAGAAGTTCTCCGCTATATTATCATCTTTTAATTTTCGACCCAATGATCATGATCTTTTTACTAGTTGTACTCCAGGTAGTTGCATAATACTCTTACGTGTTGATGGCATGATTATCACGGGTGATGATGTTGATGGGATCACAGTATTGAAGTCAGAATTAGCTCTTCAATTTGAAATGAAGGACTTAGGTCCTTTGCACTTCTTTTTGGGGATTAAAATAGGCTACTCTCTAAAAAGTTATCTTCTTTCCTAGTCAAAGTATGTTACAGACATTCTTGAGCATGCTCGTCTTTTGGACACTTGGACAGTTGACACTCTAGTTGAGCTTAATGTAGGAATTCTTATTCTAATGTTACTCGTTTTTCAGATCCTACTATGTATCACACCATCATCGGCAGTTTAGTTTATTGCACAATTACTCGCCCAAATATTGCATATGCTATTCACATTATCAGTCAGTTTATTGCCCCTCTAACTACTATTCATTGGGCTATTGTTCTTCGTATTCTATAATATCTATAGGCAACTCTCTTTCAGAGCTTACTTTTTCCCTCGACATCTTCTTTGGAACTCCGTGCATACTCCGATGCTGATTGGGCTAGCGACCCTGTTGATTGTAAATCTACTATAGGATTCTATGTATTTTTGGGTGATCCTCTTATCTCTTGGAAAAGCAAGAAACAGACCGTCGTTTTTCAATCCTCCATCAAGGTTGAGTATCGTGCTATACTCCTGAAATTGTTTGGTTGCGATTGGTTACTTGCTGATATGGTTGTTTCTTTTTCTCATCCTATGCCTATGTATTATGACAATAAGAGTGTTATTTAGATTGCTCACAACTCAGTCTTTCATGAGCGAACCAAGCACATCGAGATTGATTGTTATCTCACCCATCATCATCTTCAGCATGGCACCATCACTTTGTCTTTTGTTTCCTCTTCCATGCAAATTGCGGATCTGTTTACAAAGTTGCACTCCATTCCACGTTTCCCTTTTCTGGTTGGCAAACTCTCAATGCTTTTTGCAGTGGCATTGTGAGTTTGAGTGGGGATAGATAAATTATATTGATTATTATAAGGGTTTAATCTTTTTCATTAGAAGGGTATTTTAATAATTTTATCTTGTAACCTTAGGTTTATATATTTTCTATTCTCTTGTGGTGGACACTGTTCGTTGTCTAAAAACCTTAGCCTCCTCTATTGTTTCCTCCTCCTCCTCCTTTTTCTTTTTCTTTTTGTAATTTTCTTGTTATTAATGAATTTTGCATAAGCTTTCAAAAACCATGTTGAAAATGCAAATTTGAAGGAAATTAAGACCAAAAACTTTTATCTTTGGGTGGAGTTGACGAAAGTGGTGGTGGGTACTTTGTCAATACTTATCCTAAGAGAACAAGAAATCATATGTTGATATTCTTTTAAAACAAATTAATGGAAAAGAGCATTGTTTTTTATCCAATAAAGTCAATTATACACACACACACACACATATATATATATATATATATATCATAGACTTACCTACTCAAAGTACACTCTTAGTTGTAAATGGATGCTTACAGTATTGGACCAACATGTTAGACATGTCACGATTTCAAATATAGCGGTACGGAATAACAATGGTCCTGGTCAGCTAGTACACTTTTTTATAATTAGATGATAATCCACTTGCGGATATTATGAAGTCATCACATTTGTTGTTTAGAATAGATATTCACCTTTCATTTATATATATATATACACACATATGTAGAATTAATTAAAAAAAATCAGAAAACACGTTTTTAAAATTAAAAAAAAAATCGAGTGTCTAAATTTACATAGCTGAATGAACAAAAAGAATTCCAATATTTTTTTTTTGTTAGAAATTATAATTAGAGGTTAAAATACGTTTTCCTTTAATCATTCACCGCGTAATTTGCATTTTTGTCTAGTCAAGAATATTAATTATTAAGCATTACTTTGAGCGTGCAAGCCATCGGCGCAAAGTAGATTAACAATTTCAGCTCAAATAAAAGGGATTAATTTTCTTTTTTCTTTGTGTACATACATATATATATATATTACAAAATATTAGTTGTTATTATTTCAAGTATATTATTAAGTGAGCGTGCTCTGCTTACTGACGATTAGTGAATTACTTGAGTCTTTTCTTAATAGAAAATGTTTATTTGATTTTTGTACTGATAAATATTTCTGAGCCACTTATAGTTGTCCCCTTTATAGAGTTCTAGACAGGCTATGCACTATTATAACTTGCCTTGGTTGCCTATTTGAATTGAGAACAGTTTTGGTTTCCAATTTCCATCAAGTGCTTTACATGACTGTGGCCAAAATCTATGATTTGTTTATTAAGAAAAAGTGTCTTGCGAGTGCACGTGTGGAATAAGGTAATGTAGGGCATGGCCTAATGATGCAATGCAAAAGGAGAAGCACAAAACTTTTTTTTTGAAAGGAATATGTGTATTGCATTCTAAATTAGAATTATACAACACTAATTTATATAATTTTTGGTAAATAGGTCTGAATTGAAAAAATAAGTTCAAAAATTATAGTATGAGAGCTTTATATTATAGTTGTTGAGAGCTTTATATTGTGGATGTTTCTAAATCTCCAGTTTGAACCGGAATGCTAAACGAATCGTTAAGTGCAAAAGATCATAATGCAAATAATGGCTCAATATTGACCCTAAACTAAAACCACTAATAGGTTTGATTGAAACACTTAAGAGGGATAATATATGTACCGAGGTCCAATATAAGAAAACCAAAGAGGTACATAACTAATTGAATACTAACATAGCTCTTTCAAATATATCAATATAAACGGTGGATAACTCCGGTCAAACAAGAACAAGAAACTAATAGCACCGAAGCTTATCATAATACTGTAGAGGACAATAACTTGTAGACTATGATAGTAGATGGGGAAATCACATCCATTGTTACATCAGCAAACCAACAAAACACAAAAAGCACACTACTTCTAAATGATAAAAACATCACCTTTATATGACAAATATAAAACAAAATTAATCAAGTGGGTAAGACCCAAAATATAATGATAAAGACTCCAGTGACTAGCTAACCATTGCCAAGAAAGATAGGGAGACCGTGATACCGTTGGAAAGCTAATAGAAAGCCGGAACAAACTCTACCACTACCGACCTCTGCTGACCAAAGAAGATGACACCACCACGGCTTCAACTCCGCATCAAGCCTAAAGAAACCATAACTCAAACTCGACCAACGTCTACAGCCTACGAAGAAAGAGGCCTCTACTCCGCTAGCTGTATTCGTTTTAGTAGGCATGTCAACTTTGACCGCCACTAGAAATTGTGGTCCAACCCACGAGAAATTTCATCATATTAAGCCTCAAAAGTCCCAACACACGCCACACCACCCCCCCCCCCACCCCCCCCCCCCCCCCCCCCCCCCAACAAAAAAAAAAAAAGGAGCAAGCTGACCCACCTCGGAGCATTAGTTGTTGTGTCACCAGGTCATCCCCTTACATCATCCCCTCAGGGGGCTAGGAGTCTAGAAAACCGTCTAGAGCCAGCGCTGGACTCTTGCCCTTGGATCTCTCATAGTGAAGTGGTACACCTAAGACACAAGGGGAAAGAAGAAGACCCTAGCAAAGAAGGTAAATATAAAGTCACTCTTTTCAAGACTCTTAATTTCTTCACAAAAATAGGTGTCAACTTTCTTGAAAATCCCAGCTCACAAGTCACAAATAATATTACCATATCTTACCTTAAAGGAGTGGTAATTAAAACACCATTCAATTATGGATAAACCAATCCTTATAAGGGAGTTCATGTATCTATACGTGTTAATTAAAGGTAATATATATAGCATATCATAAGACTAATATTTTATATATCTACGTATATGGACGAGTTTTCAATGGATTATATATTTTTATAGATACTTATTAAATGATAAGAATAAGTACATACCGTAATCATAAACGATAATTTAACATTTAATATATCTTAATTACTCAATTTATTATTACCATTTGATCACATTATAAGGCTAAAACAATAATACTTATCAGTGGATAAATATTAAAGTAACCATTAAAATCACATTTGCACAGGCGCGGATGGCTTTAAGACAAAAATGAAGATATTCTTCCTTTCCTCCTCCAGTATATAAAGCTCTCAAGCAAAGTCATAAGTCGCAATCAAGACATAGTACAGAAATCCCCTAAAGGTCAATATAGTTAGGCCTCCACTGGCCCCAATTGTTTTCCAAAACCAAGATGACTTTTGTCACAGTGTATCTATGATCAATGTTCACATATTATGCGGTTGGCACTACCAGAAAAAGTCACAATTTTAGTGGATGGGAATTTGCATGAAGAGAAAAAGGAGACACAAACATAGTACTCAAACATTGGCCTTGCTTTGCAGGAAGCAGTATCCTTCTTATCATATCATCATTAATGATCAATCCTTGCTTTGCAGGAAGAAGTTTCCCTCTTATCATATCATCATTAATGATCAATATCCAATCCACACAACTAGGCAAGTTGCTCAAAAACACAGGTTTCTTTTTTGGACCAATATTTGGGTGTAGATGAAAAAGAGAAGCAAAATAATGTTTCCAAATGATGTAAAAAGATTTAAAAATCTACACACAATAGGCATATCTTCATTTGTTTTTGAAATTTTCCATGCAAATTGCTATTTACAACTCCGTTGGCTATTTGACTGAGTTGGATTCTACTCACTGGCTAGTGATTTGCTGACTTGGCTATTTGAGAAAAATCATGAGTTCTTTGTTTAGTTGGATAAGTACTTCTGCTGATAATCAAGCACATGAATCAAAAGATTATTATGCAGTCTGTATGAGTGAATGCATTTTTATGCTTCAAGATAGAAGCAGACATTTTATAATATTTTGTATGAATTTTATGACTCTCTCTCTTTCTCTCTCTCTCTCTCTCTCTCTCTCTCTCCCCACCTATATATATATATATATATATATGGCCTTTTTCTTTGTCACACTGTTGTCACCATGACCTGATTCTGATGCAAGACATTCACGCTTGAAATGCAATGAGTAGTGGTGACCTTGTTCTCTTTTGTACTGAACTAAAAGAATATACACCAACTTTTATTGGATGAGACATTCATTCTTTCTTTTTTTATACATTTTTATTTTAAGTTTACTTAACATGAGTTTATTTCAATTAATTATACCTTCATTAGCAATATAAGAGCTTATCACACATTTTCTAAGCTTAAAGCATGTACTTCCATTTTCATATACATGTAGTCTGTCCTTTATGAGTTTAATTAACAAGATCTAGATTTGGTCTAATATGTGAACAATGCTTTAGATTTTCCAAAATTGATTTGCTTGAACTAATTCATGTCTTGTTCAATAGAAGCACAATTATACTACTATAATTGAACAATTCACTATCTTCTCCACCACATAGAATTGGCTAACATGATAATGCTTTCTGTTTACAAATAATATTTTCTTACATAAATCAGAGACTGATCTGTTATTTTATTTTTCGTGTCATTGGCCCAAATTAAATTAAGTCATATGCTAATGTAGCTTCATCATTCTTCCACATTCTTAACTAAACAATGCAAAAACTGGTGAAACTTCTGTTAAAAAAAAGGGTTGAGCTGGTTAATTGTTTGGGTAAAAGAAAAAGAAAGAACAAAGATAAGCAAACATAATAAAGTGAATTAAGAAAAGATATTCTGTTTAAGTTTTAGCCGCTGACTTTCCATAACCAAACAATCTAGTGCTGTTTAAAAGTGGGATCCAGTGTATGTCACAAACTTTAAGCTTTAAAGTGAATGCTATCATAAGGTTGGGAGAATTTGGCACTATTTTGTGCTTATGTCAGTCCTATGAGATCAAAAAGAAGAGAGAGAGAAATTTCCTCAAAGCAAGTGGCAATCCCAATGGAAACTGCTATGTTACTGCTTTAAAAGTTTTAGGCTTCTATACTTTAATTAGGTTCTTGAGTTTTTGATCATTTGTGGGATGGACTCTGAATTCCTTTATATCAACTAGTGGGGTTCAATTATAAAAGTAATGCGAACCATGGTTTGCTTTTTTTATAGAAATTAAAATATTCAACTCAGATCCAAGAAAAAATAGTCTAGTCAGCAACACTTTTGAAAAACAATCTTTCTTTTCAGAGGAAATCTTTGTTTTCTTGTCCTACAAAGAAAAAGAAAAAAAAAATGCAACCAATAAAATATATTGTGATGAGGACAGTCTATAAATAGATCAAGCTGGTGAGGTGCAGAAGGCAAATTAAGGGCATTTTTCTCTCAAACAAACATTCTCCTCAAACACCCTTCCACCAAATTTCTTCAAGGGAAAAGAAAACTACTCAAAAAGGGTTTAGCTACTTCTGTCTTCTCTTCAAATAACTTCAGTTAGTTGTAAGATTGCACTATTCCTTCACTAATTAACTATGGAGATGGAGTCAGCTACTCAAGAGAAGTTAGGAGTTTTTGGCAGGCTCAAGGCCTTGCCAGGGAAGGCCAAGAACAAGATTTTCAATTTTGGAAAGAGCTTTAAAAAGCTTGGAAAAGATGACCCAAGAAGAGTTATTCACTCACTAAAAGTGGGGCTAGCTCTAACTTTGGTTTCCTTATTATACTATTGCAAACCTCTTTATGATGGCTTTGGAATATCAGGAATCTGGGCTGTGCTAACGGTGGTGTTGATATTTGAATTCAGTGTAGGTAAGAGACTGAGTTTATCTTTGAATTCAGTGTAGATAAGAGACTGCGTTTGAAAAAGACTAAAATAAGGTTTGTTTGTCCCTCAGTATGTGCATTCATGGCTGTGATGAAATAACTTGTTTGTGTTTCTTTGTTTTTTCTTGTCTAGGTGCAACTCTTGGAAAAGGTCTAAATAGAGGTTTTGCAACATTACTGGCTGGTGCTCTAGGAGTTGGAGCTTTGCACTTGTCAAGTCTTTTTGGAAAGGAAGGAGAGCCCATTGTCCTTGGCGTCCTTGTCTTCTTACTAGGTACGTATAAGAAAAGATATATATATATATATACACACACACACCAATTTTCAATACACTACACATTTAGGAGAAAATTTATTATTTCTTCTATTCACAAACTTTGTGTCTGATGTTTTGCAGCTGCAACAGCTACATTCACAAGATTCTTCCCCCAGATAAAGTCAAGGTTTGACTATGGAGTCTTGATATTCATATTGACATTCAGTATGATTTCAGTCTCCGGATACCGAGTTGAAAATCTCCTACAGATGGCCCATCAAAGGGTGTCTACAATATTAGTAGGTGGAGCAACCTGCCTATTCGTGTCCATATTTGTTTGCCCAGTTTGGGCTGGTCAAGATCTTCACAACTTGATTGGTTCCAATATAGACAAGCTTGCAAACTACCTAGAAGGTAACTATCTCAGTTACCTAATAATATTTTTGTGACATATATATATATATACACACACACACATACATTTTTAGCTTCCATTTTAACCGACTAGGATTACTAAGATCAAGGAAACTGATTTCAGGATTTGGAGGTGAATATTTTCAAGTTTCTGAGGATGAAACTGTGTTGAGGCCTCTAAAAACGACAAGGCGTTTCTAGAGGGCTATAAAAGTGTACTCAACACAAAAAGCACAGAAGATTCTTTGGTGAGTAGACATTATTATTTTGTCATTGAAACTTTATGTCTAGACATGAAAATTGACCTTTGTGTCCCATTATATTTCTATTGCAGGCAAATTTTGCAAAGTGGGAACCAGGACATGGTCGTTTTCTCTTTCGCCATCCATGGAAGCAATATTTGAAGATTGGAGCCCTTGTTCGCCAATGTGCTTACCAGATTGAAGCTCTTAACAGCCATTTTACCTCTGATATCCAAGTATATACATCATATCCAGTCTCCATACAATTTCTTAGCAAATAGTACACTTTCACACACTCTTAATATAAAGTACAGAAAAAGCAAAAACTAAAGCTTTCAAAAATATTTATCACCCTAAAATTAGTAGATATGAAAAAAGTATACTAAATGTGATGTTCCAGCTCATTATTACTATCTATAGCCAATTGGGTTTTCCTTAAAAAAGCTAAAAATCATCCCTGAAACTTTTCTTCACACTTCCTCTGCCTCCAAATTGGCATAGAAATCAGTAATGTTTGTCATTTGAACTCTCCAAATTCTACATTTTTTTGTTTACTAACATGATTATTGAACTTTTTCTTGCAGGCACTGGCAGAATTTAAGAGTGTGATCCAAGAATCATGCACAAAAATGAGTTCTGAATCAGGGAAGGTCTTGAAATCATTAGCATCATCAATCAAAGAAATGAAACATCCAGAATCCGCCAACGAACACGTAGAGAACTCCAAGACCGCGGTCAAGGACCTCAAAACCGCGCTTGAGGCTGCGGAAATGGAGGATTCTGACCTCCTTTCAATCATACCAGCTGCAACAGTTGCTTCAATGTTGGTTGAGATTGTGGACTGTGTAGAGAAAATATCAGAATCAGTTCATGAGCTTTCACAAATGGCTCATTTCAATAAAGTTGAGGCCACTGTCTCCCCGGAGATCAAGCCGGAGCCACAGCAGCAGACGTTGCTTCATGGGGGAAGCGTGAAGCCGGTTTTTGATGGTGATCAGAGTCCTAATCATGTCATAATCACAGTCCAGGACACGGCTAGTACTGATTCGCCAGAAAATGTTGTGAAGCCTCCTCAAGGGCCAAAAGAAGCCGATAGCGGAAGTGTAAATATTTGTTAATAACATCAATTGACTTAGTAAAATTAAAAAAAAAAAAAAAAAAAAAAAAATCCCAACTTGTAAACTCAATGAGTAAATAGTTCTTAATTTGATTAGTCCCTCTTCAGATTTAGTACTACTGTAACTTCACAGAAGGGAAAGTTTTTACTTGTCCTTCCCTTTTTTCTTTTGTTATTTTATGCTGTTGTAACAAATCCTTTTGTAATTTTCTATATGCAGAAAAAGGCAGGGAAAGAGTTTATTATAAAGAAGTATTGTTGTTGTTCTTCTTCTTCTTCTGATCATTCCTTTTTTACTTTTAGAAAAGTTGTTAGAGTTTTGATTATCATGTGGTAGTCAAAAAAACAAGAGATTCAATCAGATTTGAGTTTGTCATTCATGTATTGCATTACAGTTGGAAACATTATAGAGACATAGAAAGTAGGTTAGTGTTTAACCTTAATAAAGCTAAGTGGAACTTAAATGATTAAAAAATAATTAAAAATTATATGAAAAAAATGAAAATGATGGTATATTGACATATGTACAGGTTATAAACCAACAATAGAAAGTGGACAGGTCAAAAGGATGGATTTTATGCCATTTGATAATGGTTGGTATACTTGCATGGCAACTTCTCAGATGGATATGAAAAGTACTCGATGAGTTCTAGCCCCAAAAAAAATAAAAAAAAAGAAGGGTACTCATTAATGAGGTTTGCTAAGACAATCCGTAGCTAAAAAAAAATACAATTACTTATTAAAAAAAAGATTAATTTCTTTTAAAATATTATTATTAAAATATCTTTAACTTTTAAAGATATTAATTTTCATAAGATATTTAATGAACGAACTATACATGATTTTTTTTTTGTCACTTTAAAAAAAATGTAAATACATTCATTTGCCTAGTAGTGATTCGTAAATTCTTCTCATGGTTATTTGAAAACGCAATTTAAATCAATATTTCGAGCGTAAAAATATAGCTTAATAATTCAAATTTTACGAGTAAAAGACACTGTTAAACTAGCTTTTTAAGTTCCATTAAGTAATAGAACGCACAAATATATTCTTACTTAGCCAAAGGGGTATAAAGATATCAACAAATCTGGTAAAATAGGATATATTGTAGATCATTAATATTGATCCTGTCTAGTAATAAAGATAGCCAAGAAGATATTCTATGTATGAAAAATGGGTGGCTGAAAACCAGGGAAGAGAAATCTTTCTATGTAATCTTGTTAGCTAGTTAGTGTTTGCCAGAAAAGTCCCAGGCTTTTTTGATCTTGATCAAGTGGGTATTTGGTTGCAGTGGCAGGCACTAAAATTACGGAAACTGATATATAGCACCTCTCTTGCAGAAAAAAATATACAAGAGGATAAAAGCTATATATACATATATACATATATATATACACTGATTTTGACATTATTTTAAGTAATATATTTTCTTTGGTGGTAGTGTTGCACTAATCAAAGCACTCGTCTAAAACCATGCCCTACCTTCCCACCTAGAAAGATAGATTAAACATTAATAATTAAGTTTTTCTATTTCTTTTTTTTTTTGGGAGCATATTATCGTATTAATTTATCAATATCCCCACATATATCTCTTGTTATAGATATTAACATGGCACATAGAAAACAAGTCTCTACATAGATTGTTGTAATATTAATTGGTCACTGTCTGCTTTAGGTTTACATCTTATAGAAATTACACAAATTAAGGAGGGTGCATACCTATACATATATATACATATATAGACACACACACACACATATATATATATATAGAGTTAAGCAAATTATTGTAGCTACCAATAACAACTATACCATTTCTATGAGCTATATTATTTTGTTGTATGCAAGCATGCCAAACTGAAATGATACATGGTTTTTGAATTTATGATTTCTAATGTGCGCGGTGCGTGCGAATCTGCATACGTACATGTATGTATATGATGTACAATAATAAACTGGATATTTATTTTTTTATACCTTTTATTTTTTATCTCATCAAATATATACATTTAGATAAGATTTTATACACAAAAATATACCTTTTCCTGGTCAATATTTAGTTTTGGCCTAAAAAATTGTATAAAATACCCTTAAATTAAAAAATTAGGGAACTTCAAAAACTTAAAAAAAAAACTTCAAACCAAGGTTTTTTTTACTTAAAAAATTTACTAAATACCCTAACAAAAGGTGTTTTGTACGTTTTTGTTTTGTTTTTATTTTCTACTTTTTTAAGTTTTATATTATTTTTCTCTTCTAGTCAAGGATAATTTGGACCTTTCAAAGGTCAAAATCAAGCTAAAATATAGATTTATGTATTAAATTTAATTTAAAAATATGTATTCGATAAAATTAAAAACTAAAAATATGGTGTCTGAATAAACATAAAATACAGGATATAAAAAAGTAAATAGCCCTACAATACACTCATATGCAATAAAGCCTTGATAAATTAACATTTTTTGCGACTTGGACCAATGGGTTAAATTCATGAATTTGATGAATTTATACAATTATACATGATAATAAAAAGTTTCTATACTTCCCACTAATAATCTAAGTGAATAACTTGTTGATATTAAATACATATTACATGGATGAGAATGCCGTAAAATATATATTCCATATTGATCGATAAGTAAGTACATTTATAATTTTAGTTTAAAAAAGTACAGTGAATCTTTTAGTTATTTAAATAAATACATAATTAAATCGCTAGTTTGACTAAATAAAAAAATTTAGGAAAATAAATTTTTTTAATAAACTAATTATAATCAATAATTTATTAATTTATCGATTAATTATTTCTTTGGTCTCAAACCATTACTCTATAGGGGTTTTACCGTATACATGCATACATCAATAGTTTTTTTTCCCCCTTTTAATTAGTTATCTTCCTAATAGCTAATCAAATGAAAGGCATTATAGAGCAATACCCTAATAACATTATGTGGACCATGTGGTCTGGATTGTCAACAGATATATTATTTATGCAACTCTAAGTATAATTAATTAGTGGGAATCGTCAAATCCTATATATTTTTGTTCATTCAATTAATTACAATGTGTACGTGCAAGGGACGTACTTGAATGTTATTATCTTCTTCTCAATATATTAATATTAAGTGGTTCACATATTTTACTTTATGCCCATTACTATTTTAATTAAAACTTAAGAAATGTTTTTTTTTTTTTTTTTACTATACAATTCCACTAAGCAGGATCTACATGACTATAAAAATTTATTAGTTTGAGATCAGCACCGTAAAATCCAACCTTTTTGTACCTAATTATTCTCTTGGAAGGACAATAGTTTCAAGCCTTCACCACTAAAAAAGGTCCATGCTTTGTATTCCAAATTAGGAAAAAGAATATGATGAATTGAAATTTTTGGCATGTAGAATCAAATAGAATATACCCATCTACAAAACAATTGATATTAAGAAATTAACACTCACACACTAGTTATTTCAATGAAAACATGAATATATAACATTTAAATGGCATGAACAATTATCTATTTCAATTCGCACACATGTTTTCTTTTTGAACCTAATAACTCTATAATGAAAGGTTTTATTAATATTTATTCATACACAAACAAACACACATATATTATCTAACAACCCACATTTATAGGATGTTTGTGAGAAAAATTTTAACTTTAAAGTTTGGACTATATACTGTAGTATGTAAGAGTTTTATACGATAGTATATTTTTGCTTTACATTGTAGTATATAAGAATTTTACACTGTTTACAGTATGAATTATAAAGTTAAAACCAATCTTTCAAACACCCTATTAATTTAGAATATATATATATATATATACATCCTAATTAATATTGATATGCATATACATTACAAATATATTAATGCAAGAATAGTGGAGCCATCTAAAACTCAATATGGGCATTTGCCGCCATTCAAATTTTAAAAAAATTGATTTTATGTGAAAAAAAAATAATTTCTATAGAATTTTAGTTATACTTTCACTTTATAGAAAATAAACTGTACTTAATAACAAAAACTTGTAAACATGTCCTAACTAAAATGGAAAAAAATACTTCTATATTGCCCCAGCATTGTATACATGACCTATGTATTATATATCCAACTAAGTATTTTTTGCATTTCAATAATAGTAATAATAATTTAGACTGCTGCATTTATATCTCAATAACACCTTTGTACAATACATATATATATATATATATATATATCGTTCAGCACACCCAAAAACAAAAACAAAAACAAAAACTGACTCATAATTATATAGTCAATATGTACAGCACGCATATCATAAAAGAAAGGAAATTAGAAAAATGAAATTGAATTAAACGAGTACTTCTACTTTAAGAATATGTTAGAATCTTTAACAAAAATTAATGAGAGGCAGTGGCGGCTTTAATCCTACAGACTGAAAAGACACATTTAGAAAGCTGAACATTTTAGCAACTGGGTTTTATACTATAATTTAAACATGGTTTATACTATGATTTACACAATTTTATTTAAAAAGGAACCATATGTTTCTGAACATACAGTTGTCCCATTATTATTTAATTTGATTAACCATCAGTGACAGCAATCCCAGAGTAATTCATCCCACTTTACAAAGCTGATCACATTAATATTCTGTTCCTTCTTCAGTAATTAATTAGTAAATTATAAGACAAATTTCAGCTGTGGTGTATTAATTATTTTAACCAAGACTCCAAATATTAGGTCAAATTCATGACTCAAGCAGCTTCTCAGTACTAATTAAAAGTTGAAAAGTAAAATCCATATCTGTCAAGCATAAACGTATGAGTGTATTTATATATATATATATATATATATATATACATAATAAATATGACAATGTGACTGCCATGAAATTTTGCTTGATAAAGTTAAAATCAATCTTCGTGATGCACTGGATAAATCCTAATTAAGCATATGTATACTGTTTCTGCCCATGAACTTGGAACATTTTTACTAGTAACCAAGCATACAATGTGCATGAACTTTCTGCATTTTAGCTTTTGATCACAAAAAAGCTGAGTTCTTTTTTTTTGGGGGGGAGCATTTTAGCTTTTGTTTTCAATTGTGACATTTTCAATGGTTACATTTCCAATAATAATATAATATTTTACTAATAATTCATAAGATAGCGTGATAAGAATTCAATCTTATTGATTATCATAATTTTTTTAGTCAATCATTCACTTCGTTATAACCGTCAGATTTATATCAAACAGAACGTAACCATTGAAACCATACTCATATATTGAAAATACTACAGTTTTGACCAAAAAAGGAAACAAACGACATTGTTGCGGCAACAGAACAATCCACAACACCAAAGCATACAACGGCAATCGAAAACGACAAGTGCATTGACAAACCACTAGAAAATCAAACGATGGATTAATAAATCGTGAAAAACCATCACAAGCAATCAACGATAATAACCTTAAAAACGACAATATAGTCGTTAACGACAACCAACCAACGCCACAAAGAAAAAAGAATGCTAAGTTTGAGAAATATTTCGCATTTTTGCAGTTGCTGTGAGAGTCTTTCGGACAAAGTTTGCTGTCGTTTATGGTCTAAAACTAGCAGTCCTTTAATTTGTGGTCACTTGGTATGTAAATTACATTACGTTTTTTGTTGAGATTTTTTTTTTTTTTTGGTTGAAATTTTTGTTGGAGTTAATTGTCTTTCCCATCTATCGACTAACGAACAATGTACCCGGTTTCCAAGTTTTGTTCTTTTGAGGAGATAAAAAAAATTTGCCTTCGTTTGCGTTTCAGAATTTGCCTTCGTTTAAGATAAACGGCAGTCCACAGGAAAAAAAAAAAAAAAAAAAGAATTTTTTTCTTTTGTTGTCTCATTTTCCTGTTTTTTTATTGTCCTCTTTCTGTCTGTTCAAACTCAATAACCTAAACATATAAATAAGACTAGAGAAAATTACATATTATGCATTTTTTTAAAAAGTTATATTTATTTATGCTATATTTAGAAAGGTTTATAGCACACTATCATTTATATTACATGTTAAGTTATGCCACAAATAAAAATTCCTCTAAGACCTAAATATTAAAAATAATTAATGGTTCGTATGGTGGGTGGATTCCGAATGATGTAGTTTAGAACTTTATAGTTTGAACTGTATGTTCTAAACTGTGTAATTTAAACTGTGGTTTTGAACTGATGTTTAAAATGTAAAAGTTTAAAATGAGAACTGATGTTTGAAAAAATATGGTTTATGAAAGAAAAACAATAATGTAAATTTTTTTTTTTACTGTAAAAAAGGTTCAAACCATGAGAACTTAAGAAGGACAAAGTTCTAATTTTGAGGGGTTAAGACCATTCTAAAATTGCATCCATAGTTTGAATAGCCTAGAACTTACGTACCAAACATGTGACATCCGTTATTTTCCTAGCAAGTATTAAAGTAATTAAATTAATTATTAGTGTGTCAATTAAAAATTTGTTTCATTTAAAATCTATTTCACAATATTTATTTCTACTTATTTTTAGAATTTCTTAATATTTCCTATACTCATTTAGTATATTTACCAAAATATCTTAGAACTTCTAATTAATTACGAAAATATCATTTGGCATTATTTGAACTAAAAGTCTCTGGAGGGGACTCACTCACCTACTCCTTAATTATTTCCTTACCTCTCATTTAGATCAAATCACTCTCTCTCTTTCCCTCATGTCTCCCTGCTCCTCTCTCTTTTCTTTCTTTTCCTCTTCATTTCTCTTACATGGTGAGATAAATCAGAGGAAGACCAAAGGAAAACTCAAGTTGTTCTATCACAATCTTCACAAACAACTACCCACCAGCTCAAAGATCAAGGAAACTCAAGGATTTTCAAGTTCAAACCACTTTGGAGTTAAGTTTTTAAGGTTAGATTTTTAAAACTTTAACTTTGATTTTAAGTTGTATTTTCGTATGAAAATTTGTGAAAAATATGTTTTTGATGTTTGCGAATGGGTATACATCATTTTTAAGCTTAGAAACATGTTACAAACCTGAATTTCGATTGAGAATGGGTAAAAAACAATCAAGAACCTGTATGTGCATTTTTCTAGAGTTTATGTCTTTTTTTGGCTTTCTGTCGTTTTTTCTATAAATGGGAAATGACATGTCGTTTTTTCAAAATAGAGATTTAATAAAAATAGAAGCAAATTTTAGCTTCAAGTGGGATTTGAACCCCAACCTTAAGGATAAATAAAGGATGCCAAACCACCAAGACAATGATGGTTATTTAATAACCTATATTTCGAAAATAATAAATAGTTCTCTATAAAAAGTTTGTAATTTCAAATAATTTTATTTTAATGAATATTAAACTTTTCAATTATTTTATTTTTAAATATTTTATAATCGTATTATTTATTTTAAAAATTCATTCAACATATTTCGTACCAAAATAAAATTCGTATATTTCAATTTTATTGTTATTTTAGCATTTACTAAAATTAAGTTAGAAAAGTGATATTCACAATTTTAGTACATTAATGATTATGGCACACTAATAAAGATAAATGATAAACTGACATAACTAAAAATTAGGATTTAAGTTAAAGTATGTTTATATTATACGTTTTAGGACAATAGCATGCTTGGAGCTTATATGGTGAATTGTGTAAGCTGGAAATTATCAGTGGATGTTTGTAAAGAGGTAGGGATTCTATTACTCATCTTTTGTGTGGTTTTTATGAAATTAAAATTGATTGTTTTACCTCAAGATACATATATCTATGTTGAACTGCTATTATATGAGTATCACATATAAAACTATGACATGGACTCGTCTTGTATTGTACGGCGAGGAACATAATGAATTGACACATGTTATAAATTGAGAAGCATAGTTAGGAAAACTGACTATAAATAATGATTGAATATAGAGACATGGTGAGACGTGAAGAGGGCGGCGGTTACGTCCTTGGGCACGAATACCCTAAAAGGTAAAATAGGGGGAAGGTGATGACGCTTCCTTGGGTCAAAATCCCATAACACACTGTACAGGAATCGATTTGGTGAGGACTCGGGGCTTGATGTCCCCTCATCGAAACACTCTTGGAATGTTTAGAGGGTGATCAAGCACGTCCATTTAGGTTTCGATGAGTTGAGTGATACTCTATTGAACATGGGTACATAGGAATAATGATGAACTATAATACTTGTATATATGTATATGTATGAAACTTAATAATGATTAACTATGGTATCTATGGAATAGGATTATAATAAATCTCATAATCTGGATAATGATGAGTATTAACTAACCATGCAGGTTTTAATATGGTAATGATAAAAACCTAATGGTGAGTAATGGTTTTCCCTACTAAGCATATTGTTACTCATTCCCTTATATTTTCATCTTTTTAGAATTCACTAAGTGTTAGGTGGCTACGAGAAAAATAGTTGATGAAATTATATAGCTATATTATGTTGGGACTGCTTCAATTGCTAAGAACGTTCTTCATGATAATGTAAGTATCAATTGTTACTTTCTATGACTGTATTAAAATACGTTGAGGGTTGAAATGATGATGACGACAGTTTATATTATTAAATTTAACGTGTTACATTAAACTGTAGTTTAATTATCGTTTATATTTTTATTTTTGATTTGCGAGTTTTCATTTAAGCCCCAAGCAACTTTATTTTTAAGATTTTACTTTTATTTTTTATTTTTATTTTAATTCATTAAAAACTTTTAACCCCCATATAGGGGCGTTACAAAACACCTGATAAGCCATTCACTTAGCTGTCAAAAATTAATTAGAAGGACAATCAAGGGGACAAGAAAATAAGACAACACATCTTGATTAGTCTAGAGAAATCTACATGTCATTTTTGTCAAGTACAAATACCACATTTCCTTCAAGCAAACTCGACATCATTCTTCCCTTAAACTTATGGTAGTGTCAACATGGCATTGTATTCATGCAATGGACGAACATTTCTCCAATATTTTCAAAATTTTAACTAACAATTTTCATAATTTGATAGTCTTCAAATATCTTTTTGAGTGAAATTTTTTTTCTACTATTCACCAAAATTTTAAAAAAATAGGGAAGTTATTATTACACCCAGAGCATGTTTTCGGACTTTAAAAATTCTAAAATTCAATAAAAAAATATCAAAAATATTAGAGAAACTTTTATTCAAAGACTAAACTTTCGAAAAAAATTGGTTAACATCAAATAATTAGTAAAGATATTGATCATAGGTTGTATTGCCTTGAATTTGTAGAATTTTAGTTTGTATAACAATTTTAACCTAAGACACTATTCATAGTTTCTAATTTTTTTTAATATTTTCGACGATATTAATTTTTTTTTGGAAATTTCTAAAAAAAGTTTAAATATCAAAATTTCTACCGATAACGATATTATCATCCGTAAATTTCATCCAGTTCTTTTGTTGCTTTTAAGAATAAAATCATGTTGGCATTTTCAAGATTTGCTGCCCGACATATAAAAGATTGCATGCAATCTAGTCTAAATTTTTACGTCGTACACGCAAGCAAACACATCATCTGTCGTATATATGGAGACAAACACGTAAATAAACAAGTGTGCACGACAAAAGGACATATCTTAAGCAATCGGCACATAAAACACCTAACAGAAAATATCAAAATTCCAACCTTCAGTTACTTCATATGTTAATATCCATCGAAAAATAACAAAATAAAAATAAAAAAAAAAGGATGCATTATAAATCACCTACTGAACCTTCAATATATTGTGTAATAGGAGGAGGAGGTGCGAGTGAAGCGATTCCGAGGTGTGGAAAGCGAACGATTAGAATCAGAAAGCAGTTCGGGAATATCCTCATTCATAGGTCCGAGATGAAATCCACTCGGTATAATTTATATTAATATAAAAACCATATAATAAAATAGAATTTCAAATAAGTGCACTAATATTTATGCACAAAAACAAAACAAGTACAGTAAAATAACTTGTCTGCTTACAAGAAATACAAAACAATAGACTTGTTCGCATTTATTTTCCTTTATTGCAGTCTCAAAACGGGTAAAGTGACATATACACACACATATATACAAACAGTTATATTCCAGAACATAGTCATCAACTGTTTTTCCAACAAGAGGAACATGCTTTATCAAGAAAAATTGGGATCTCACTAACTCCTCCAAAGAGAGCATAGTTTGTATGGAAAAACTATTATGGTCTTCTATAATGTTTGGATTTCACTGTCTAAAAATTGATTATGCTTTCAACATCAGAGAAGATTATAAGAAAATGAGGACTTAATTAATATACCCAAGGACTTTACTGAGAATGACCAAAACCTCTCACCAGCCATAACATGGCAACCAAAATTTGGATTTCACTGACTAATTTTACGTGCTTCAGTAATAAATACATTCATTTAGAGAAACAAGAACTTCTAGGTAGCTACAAGTATAACAAGCTACTATACGCCTATACCTATACCTAACTAAAAATAATGCACAGACTACTGAACAGATAACAGATAACAGCCTTCTCTCTTACCAGGTATAAATTGGATTTTCGACATGTGGGGGCAAGAGATGCAGGTCTTTACAGTGTTGTTTGTCATAATCGCGTGTCCCTGGTATCGCTCCGGTGCAGAGCCTGAGGAATTCGTTACCGGTGAGACAGTAATGGGCAAATGCCAATCCTCCATCGACCATTTCTGACAGATTAGGCACTAGGTTTCCATTTGCACTTCTCAATTTCTCACCGTCTCTGTTATCATCCAAGACTTTGCTAAGATCAGAAGACGCCATGAATCTTTGTGTGGCAGCCTCCCATGACAAGTTATATCTTTCTTCAGGAGTAAGAGGTCGGGGTTCATTTACTAAAGCTTCCTTCACTTTGGCTACAAAGTCCTCGGACGTCTTGTAAGTTAAGCAATTAGGAAAGGACCTGAAAAACTCGTTTGACGGGTGATCTGCACAAACTACAAATTTCCCCATGGCTAGTGCCTCAGCAGTAGCCGTGCATAGTACATCACTCACGCTTGGATTTATGAAGACTTTGTACCTTCAAGCAAACAAATGAGGAGCATTTTTAGATGATATATACGTTAAAAGAACTAAGCGTTAAGTTATGAGTTAGTTTTTCAGTTCACACACCATCACACAAAAGCATTAAAAGAGTAAAACGGGTTTCCTAACGATCTTTACCTGTGAAGAGAATCATCCGCATGATCTCTTCCTTTCATAAAGTTGAGATTCAAATCCAACTTTTTAGCTGTACTCTGAACTTCATGGGCATCCTCTCCATTCCCAAACACGTCCAACTTGAAGCCATTAAGTTCATTTTTATGTTTTGCCAACAAATTTATTAACTCCCTGTATCCCTTTGCCCAGACCATCTTGCCCAAGAAATATGCTCCTTCCGAGAAAGCTTGCTGTCCCAGTTCCCTTTCTGCAGCAACCTTTTCTCCTATTTTCAAGAATTTAGGATTCACGCCATGAACATTGCAAATCACAGATTTGGGTAAATCCTGCGTTGCAGCCGAAAGGCGAAGAACCTAGGTAAGATTGTAAAAGATATGGTTACTTCACAAGACAGAGACCAAACCTAGGATCATCGACAGTAAATCGAAAAGGAAATGACTCCAACCTTCTTAATGTAGTAAAAAGCAAAACACGAAAATGCAACTAGAAAACTTTTAATTTAAAATGACCGACCTTGTAGATCATCCCATGTTTAAATTTTAGATTATATAATATACCTTGTTACAGTATGCTTTTGTGACCCAATTGTTTATATGTTTCACGAGGAACGCTTGGAGAGCCCCATTCTTCTCCCTCTTGATGTATTCCAAATAATTTGTGTGGACAACACCAACAACATGGTTGAACTTATCAGTCCAACGCTTACCATGATGATACCAATTCAGATGTTCTGGTTCTTCCAAGATAGCAATGTCCGCATCCTTGGATGGAATAAACTGAGATGTATCTCCAGCTGGTATTATGCTTCTCCTCTTTTTTGAGAACTTGAGACATAACAAAAGCACATATCAGATGTCAAACATAGCTCGATACAAAATAATTAAAAGGAAGCAGGATTTTTTTCCCCAAGACATACCTTTCCAGGATAAAATGAGATCTTAAAATCAGCTCTGAAACCAACCCTTTCCTCAAGCCAGTTGCGGATATATATTTCCTGCTCTTCCGGTGAACTAAAAGTGACATTGTTGGGATACACTAGTTCTTGATCTGATTTACAGAGCCACGGAACCAATAGTGTCACATTTTGTTTCGCTGATTCTGCAAGATACGCTGCACGGAACAGTGGATTCACGGCTGTTCCAGTCATCCAAGGAAGACTGGCAGTTGTGACAATGGCAACATGCCTTTTCCCATCTGGTCGATCATGCTTTGAATGGCCTGCCCAGAAGCCACCCTCATAACGATGTCCTGTACTTTGAAGGACACTGGCTATCCTTAAATCCAGCTCGTCACTAAAGTTTTCATTCTCTACAATTGAGGACTCTTCTGAAGAAAGAGAGCACAATAAAAGCTGGTTTTTGCGTTTGCTGCATAAGTTTTCCACTATTTTGTCACATACATCTGCAATCATTTTAGAAACATCAAAACTCAACAATAGCAGCAACAATTTGTCATACACTCTCAAACGTCTATGAAGTATAAACAAAGTCACTAGACGATAACCGCGGAATTTAAGCACCAAGAAAAAACTAACATATAAAGAAACCAGGAAACTTTGCAAATACAACCATAAATGAAAGCCAAAAAAATTGTTGACACTAAGAAACTGAGAAACTTTGCAACTACAAAGAAGCACAGATTAGGTTTTTATGAGAAATTATTTAATTAAATGATAACCGCAGAGCTTCAATCAAGCAGCAAGAAAAACAAAAACATACATCCATGCATCTTAAAGGTAGCAGTAAAGAACTACTTACCCCTTTTAACGCCAAGCTGATCCAAAAATGGCCCAGATTGCCTAACCAAAGATGCCAAAAGTTCTGGCACATCCAATGGTGGTACTTCCTATGTCAGGTATAAAAGAGAGAGATTAGCAGAGAATATTTCTAAAAGCCTTCTATATGCAATGAAGTGAATGAAAAACCCAGAATCCTTCGTACGTGGTAAAAGCTGCACCTAGTATCTGCTATTAACCTGGATACTCTATTAAGACAAAGGATTACTACTAAATCCAGAAAGCAAATTTAAATTATTAAATACTTTTAGTTTGCATTTTCAGTATTTTAAGGAAATAATACTATTTTAATTTCTACAGAAAAAACCACCTTCAACAAGATGTTATTCATCTTTGCACAAAAGGACGTATCAATCACACACTCAACTTAGCCATATGACTGACTAATGCATCAAATGAATGGTCCTGATAACAAAAAAATTCATTTTACAGACAAAATCTGTCAACAAAATAAATGTTGCACAATAAAACATGACAAAAGGAGGGGAAATTTCTGTAGGTGAAATGCCAACCTTTGACTCCTGAGGCTCCTTGTAAATTGATTTCTGAAAGAAACAAAACAAAACTCATAAGAATATGCAAATTGATTAAGTTCATTACCATACATTACTTCTAAACAGAAGATGTAAAACAAATACAACACATTAAACCACGTTAAAATGGTAAATTATCAGATATATTCCAAATGAGAAAACATTTGTCACTACTAAATAAATTTGGATAAATACCATGAAAGACCTTTTCATCAAACACAGAATCGAACATGATATTACCTTCACAATATTTGATTACATAATATAAACTAAGCAAAATGCATGGCATTAAACTCAAATGATCAAACATGCCAGTTTAAATGCACCATGCGCGTTTGGATGTTTTATGTCTCTCACAAATTAGCAAAAATCACAGAATCATCTTGAGGTTTTGGATATTTCAAAGTTGCAGGATTGAAACATATAGAGGCTTCATAATATAAACACAAGCTCACAGCAATATTTCCATTTACCCTAGTTGAAGTGCATGAACTGATTGCTAATTTACCCAAAAAAATTAAAAATATAAACAACAACAAACAAACAAAAGCAAAAACTCAAAACAAGACAAAACAAACTTATGATTAAGATTCTTAAGGCTTCAATTACTCCTTTGATAGGATAAATACGGCTTCTTGAGAATACCACTATTTATGACTTCTGTCGCATAACTTTTTTATATATTTATTTACGCATACTGAATTTTGTACTTCAGCTATTTAGCCCATATTCATCTGTCTCCCAATTTGTTATTTCCATAATTAAGGCAGGAAACACCACATACCCACCTCGAGATGATAAGAAATAACCATACTGATACAGCTATATAGTTACATCCATTTACATGCTTGTGGCTGCCAAGAGCAAAAGAACTTCGACTAATGAATTCTGATGGCATAGAAAAGTTATACTTCACTAGCGTCTGCTAAGAACAGAGGAGCTCTGAAAGCATTTGAGGAAAATTCTGGATGCACTGTAAACCAAGATATTACAAAATCCAGATGCAAAATTCTTGAAGACTTCCGAAAAATTCCAATAAAATTTAAAGAAAACACCTTCAGTATAAGAAGTTTTGGCATTTCATACTTGCTATAAAATATAAGGTGGAAATTCCTAGCAAGAACTAAATGCAACTGCCATTAAAATTTCTACTTTTACCCAGAAGTAAACTCCACAAGTTCAGCACAAATTACTAATGACATCTAAATGACAAAAGAAAATATTATAATTCAAGCGCGATGGTAAATTTGACATATTTAAGCAAAGTAGAAAGGCAAGAGATAACATACCAAGCTGGACTTAAATTTCTCCACAAACTCGCTGTTCTTGAACCCGCCAAAAAGCTCCGCCGACGAGCTCCGCTTCTCGAACTCCTTAAACCTCGTCTTCAACGCCCGAATTGGCTCCCAATCCTTTGTCTGCCCTTCCTCAGCCTCCCCCTCCCCCTTCCACTCCCCCCAAAACTCCCTAAACGTCAATTTCCTCCCTCTCCTAACCCTATCGAAATCAATCCTCTTGTCTCCCTCCGCTTCCACCTCCGACACGATGGCATTCTTAATGGCGGACAAATCGATCCTAATCCTCGACCTCGGCCCCCACTTCTCCAGAACCTTCTTGCTGAAATCTGGCGACGAGTACGCCCTCCGGAACTCGGACAGGTTCGGCTGGAGCCTCTTCACGAACTCGATCTCCGCCGGCGGCGACCGAATCGCCGGGACCGAGAACGCCGACGCCGAATTGAAGAAGTTCTCGAGCTCGCGGTCAAACGACGTCGCCAGATTCTTGAACGAGTTCGCCCGCTCCTTCATCAGCTGGAGATCCGCGTCCGCCGAGTGCTTCACCTCGTTCCACCCCTTCGATATGAACGAGAACGCGCTCGACGAAGAAGAAGCTTGACCGTCGTTGACCATGGCGATGACCGAAATTCTAGGGTTTCGGGGGGGAAAAAAAAAAAAAGCTCTCAAATTTTTATTTTTTTCCTCTGTACTCCAAAATGGGAAAAATATTGAATGAGACTTCTTTCAGGGAGAGAAAAATGAGGAAGGAGACGAGGGCTGTGGATTTAACGGTTCTGAATATTTCTGTAAACACGTGTTTTTCCACGTCTGACAAACAAGTGACTACAAGATTCTATTCTGATGACGTGGCATGAAGTGGTGATGTGGCGAAGGGTGATTGGATGGAGCTTATTCGGGATGGGAATGTTCCGTGGAGGTGAGAATATGCTGGGAAGAGGTGTGGACTGGGATTGGGTGCTTCTCGGTTGTTGTATAAGGTCAGTGTGGTGAAGACATGTCGAGTTTTGATTCGTTGGATGTTCTCATCGGCCTTTTTTTACTGTGTACTCTGCCGCATGGAATCATTGAATGCCAAGTGCCAGCTGTCGTGAAAAATAACTAGGATAAGTTTGCCGTACGGTTATTTTAAAAAAGAAAGGAAAAAAAAAATAGAGTTCGTCATTAGTAATGAATTTGGTAAGCAAATATAGAGTTAAAACTCGTTCTTGGAAGTTACTTCGAGAATCCTTCTACACTGCCGTCTCCATCTATAAGACTGACTGTATATTTAGTTAAACTATTTTTTTTTTATAGATTTAATAAATAAAAGACATGTATTTATAATAACCTCTGTTTGGTTAAGTATAGTTTCTACCATAAACTTAATTATGAACAGTATAAAACTCTCACAGTAAAAAAAAAGTTGTTACAGTGTAAAGCTCTCACACTGCTACAATAAGAACGGTTCTCACCACTAACTAAACACCCTATTAAATTATTTTTTAATGGCTACAGTAGCAATTTCTTTATAGATTTAATAAAGAAAAGACATGTATTTATAATAACCCTTATTTAGGTTAAGTATAGTTTTTACCATAAACTCAGTTATGAACAATATAAAACTCTAACAGTAAAAAAAAAAGTTGTCATAGTGTAAAGCTCTCACACGCTACAATAAGAACGGTTTTCACCACTAACTAAACACCCTATTAAATTATTTTTTAATGGCTACAGTAGAAATTTCTTAAAAAAATAAACAAAAAGAGAAAACTACACCAAATAGTAGATTTCATTAGATATATAATAATAATGCCACATGTTTTAAAAAATAAAACAAATAACATATTTGAACGAGTCAAAATTTTAAAAGGAATAAAGAGTCAAAAATACCTTAAGCCAAAATTTTTCCTCCTCTTTCACGTTACCCTGAGAAACAGGATTTATTTCTTTTTTCATTTTTTTTCCAAGTCTGTTCTCTCTCTCCTCCCCTTCTTTCTCCCTCCTCTATTCTCCCATGGGCAAAACCCGATGAGCTCTGAGTTCGCGTCACCTCCATCGTAGTCGGAGCCCCGAGTTCAATCCGTCGATGCTGTCAACTTTCTTTACTATAGAAAAAACTTTGCAAGTTTGACTTGTACATCAAGGGCCCATTTGTTTTGATATTTGAATCACAGTTTGAATTATTTTACTACAGTATTTTCTCTCATAAAAATTTAAATCTTCATTCAAATACTCTATTCAAATACTCGAACCAAACAGGTCCCAATAATAGTTTAATACTTTTCAAAGAACTAATAATATAGGATGCTTGGAGGATTTTTTTTTTTTTTTTTTTTTTTTGCAGTTAAAACCAAACAGGTCCCAATAATAGTTTAATACTTTTCAAAGAACTAATAATATAGGATGCTTGGAGGATTTTTTTTTTTTTTTTTTTTTTTTTTGCAGTTAAACGAGCCTTGTTTAAGGGATTGGTTTAAACTAATTAATTTAAACTCAAACCGTATAAAACTCTTATATATTAAAGTATAAAATAAAGCAAATTATAATATAAAAATCTTATATGCTACAGTTTTTTGAATCAATTAATTGAAACGAATGCTCCCAAAAACCCTAATAGTCTTATTACAAATATTAGATCACATGCCCAATTTTAATGTATAAAATAATGTCTAATTAATAAAATATTATGTCATGTCATCTAAATAGGAATTCTTACAATAAAGAAAGTAATTTTATTTTACTGGTGAGCATAGTGCTTTAATCGTTAGATTATAATTTTAACAGTCTGATTCGTGACTATTCACATTAAAAATTTACAGTGGATGTACATAATTACTTCCAGACGCATATCAAACTATTAAAAAATTAATCTATTGATTAAAATACTCATGCTCCGTTGGTAGAGCAAAAGTATATCTTATCCCTACCGTTTAAAAGGTTAATATGTTTTTAATTGACTTTTTTGTGTTTTAATATTTAAATCCATTATATGATAACACGTAATCTTATTAGTTAGACACTAAAAAATTTGAATCCCTTAATGCATGTGCTATCAATATATCTAACATATAACGTATGAAGATCTAATTATTTATTTCAAGATTTATTTTTTCTTTAATTAAAGAGATGCTATTTAGCATGAGCACTAACTGATTCCATAGACGCATATATTCTTCCACTGAATCATGTAATGTGATATAAACAAATCTCATCTTAAGCAATGCGCTATAATGATAGGATTTAATTTATATGTTCCCTTTTGTGATCTAACAGTATCATATCATGTTAATTAAAATAATTTAATTGACATAATTAATAACATGTTATTTTAATTGATATGTCTTTCTAATTGACATAGTATGATAATATTAGAGGAACACAAAATGATACAAATAATAGGACACAATAGTAGGTTCCATAGCGATAAAATGTAACGGTATGAGATAGCTTATACATACACACATACGTACATACATACTACTCTAGCTAATACTTGCACTATTTATTGTTGTTTAGCATTTTCAAAATTAGAAAGACTCTTAACGTGCTCGGGAATTTTGGTTTGAATCAGTGGTTTAAAATACTATAGCAATAAAGAGCTTTATATTGTAGCTCGTTATTTTACAATATAACAATAGAAAAACACTGTTTGAGTTTAAACTAATTAGCTTGAATCAATTTTAGATAATATATATGCTAATTGCTATATATGTAAGTATAAACGCTTGTCACATCGTATTCCAATGAAAAATATAAAAAAAATCATTTTCAAAGAGGGCAAATTAGGACACGTGCCCATCCATTTAGTATTTTACTGAACCTAATAACAAGATTTATCGTGTGTTTGGCAATGGTTCCCACCACAAGGTTTCCACCACAAACTTAGTTATAAACAGTGTAAAGCTCTTACATGTTACAGTAACAATTAAAAAAATGACTACAGTGTAAAGCTCTTACATGCTATAGTAAAAGTTGTTCCTACCACTAGTTCTCACCATCCTTCTAAATACTTAATTAGACTTGTGGAAGAATCAAGAAGGGATTGATATGGCATAGAAAGAGAATAGTAGAATCTTTGCTTTGGTCTTTGGAGTCTATGAATATGATTTGTGGTTCTCCTTTCACCGGTTGGATATGGATTTGGGGTCCAAACAAATTTAAACCACGTTAATTCCACATAATTATCCTTGAATTGTGGCCAAAAGGACTATTACTTTTTAGAGTTTTGAAAACTACACTAGACATTACATGAATGGTTGGAAATCTTGAAAGCAAAGCTTGCAAGAATAAATTGCTACAACAAAAATCATACAGGAGTGACTCAATTGTTTCTCTCAAAAACTATAATTAATACAAAAAACACAATCAAATTTTTTCAATAGCATCTAGGATCAAACTCGAAAAACTACTCAAACAACTATTCATTTGAGCCTACAGTTTAAAGAGTCTTTTACAAATCCATAACCACACCTAACAAACAAGCTTAAGTACTTTTTCAAGGCCTAAACCACATATATTGCCTCTAAAGTTAAAGATTTGTTTGACATTTTGATTGAAATCGTTGATTTCAAGCAACAAACAGTGTAAAATTCTTATCAGCTACAGTAACAAAAAAAATTTAATATAAAGCTTTTACATTCTATAATTCTCAAAAAAAAAATATTACAATATAAAACTTTTACATTTTATAATTTTTAAACTAAAATCTTTAATTACAAACACTCTTTTAAAAACACTGTCACATGTTCTACATAAACAGAATATAAGGTTTGCACATACATGTCTTCATTATTGTCTCTTTGCTGCGCGCATGTGCAATTTGACGCCTGTCATAAACGGCTGCCACAAATGCAGAGCAAAGGGGTCCAATCTCTGAATCAAGTTCCAACTTTCTCATTTTAGCAAAAAAAAAAAAAAAAGTGACAAATTCCAGTCTTATCGGCTTGCATTTTTGTACGTACAAAGGTTTCAAGTTTACCCACTTGGAAGAAATTGGTGGATCCATTGAGAGATTCTTGTCTTCTTATAGCATAGAGAGAGACTTCAACGGATGAGTGGCCTGCTGTTTTCCTCTGAAAATGTGAACCCACCATTTTTGGCTCTTTTATGTTATCCACCGTCCATGTCATTTTGCCCATCTGTTTGTCTGCTTTTGGAGTTTTCATGCATGTTCCATACTAATGGATACCTGCCCACTTGCTGGCTCAAAAGGCTAAATTGGATGGCTTAGGGAAATAATCCATTTTTAAGGAAGAATCATTTTTAAAAAATGACTGAATTTTTAGGTTAAAAATGAGTATCGTTTTTTTTAAATTTAATATTTTACTTTTTTAACTAATTAGGTAAACATGACATTTATTATCTGGTCATTCACTACAATTTTGCAATTGCATTCAACCTTATATTCTTATGGGTCTCAACTTTTTTTTTTTTTTGGTTTTTTTCTAATTGGTCTCAAATTTTTTTAGAAATTGTAGCTAACAGCATAATTTTAAAAATTAAAAAAATAAAATCCGTATAATAGTAAATAGCATATCTACTACAATTGTTAACAAATGGCATTTTTAATTATAAAAGAGACTTATAAGAGTAAAAAATGAGTTATTAACTAAACAATTTATAAATTTGGATAAAATAATGTATATAGTTTAGGATTTCATGAGGAGTAAACATGGTGAATCCTGGATTTCTAAATTTGATAATAGTTAAATCTCAAATGTACGAAGGAAATCTCTCAAATTTATAAAATTTGATCATGGAGTGAATTCATTATTTTTCAGATAAATCATGAATTTACCAAATTTGGTCATGACCAGTACAAAATTTACCAAATAAATTTGATTTTCCTGCTATTTACCTTTTAAAAATTTTTATCATTTTTTATTCTACCTCAAATATTGTTGATCTCTTTCTCCTTCTTTTTAAATCATAAATACAATTCTAACCACACGCGGTAACAAAACAAAAAAGTAGCAAACATACTAAGAGGTTCAAACTACAAAGATTATAATAATTTAAATTAGTTAGAAAAAACACGATAACAGAGTATAAAAAAGTGTGGTTTGAAAAAGTGATTCAGATGAACCTAAAGTACTGTCTAAAAATTAGTTCAAAACCCTGAAAATAAGATTGAGGGCCTAATTTGGAAATTGGGATCGTCTTTGGGTGTAAATGGTCACATTATCTATTCAAACCAAACCTTTTTTTTGGTTCAATAGGGTTTTTTGGTTCAAATTAGGTGAAAGCATAAACTAAACGAATGTTGAGTTTGAATAAAAAACTTTTTAGGGCTTTAAGAAAACATGGATATAGATAGGAAAAGATAAGGAACAAATGACTAGGGACATCGATCCATTCATTCAGTTGGCACATCTCATTAATCAATGCCCATTTTGTGACATTATGAGATAACTCGTTTAACCATTGCGGAATCCACAAAAGAACTTTCAAATCAAGCGTGTTTTAGCCGCTAAAAGGGTATATCCTTCACAATGGTACAATAGCACCCACATCTCACTATGCATGCTCAACCATTGTCTTCACTTCCACTTATTTTCCTCTTTTTTATTATTTTCATTTTTGGTGCAACTATTACTTTATTTTCTAGTCATGGCTAGATACTACGCAATAATAGAAATTTTCCATCTTGATTCGCTTCTTTAATTTTGTTTCCTTCTTTAAGATTTTTGAAAATTTTAAGTTTATATACTAAGGGGGTGTTTGGCAGTGGTGGGAATCACACAGTTCCTACCACAATCTCAGTTATAAACAGTGTAAAGCTTTCACATGCTACAGTAACAATAAAAAAATATACTACAGTATAAAACTCTCACATGCTACAGTAAAAGTGGTTCTCACCACTAATTCCTATCACTTTTCCAAACACCCTGTAAGAAAATGAATGAGAGATATCATGACTCAAATCCTTTTACTTCTCTAATAAACGGGTATTCTTCAAGATTTTTCTTGTAATTTTTGAATTCATGTCATCATATGAACCCCTTTGATCTAGTAACCTATTAATTAAGGATACATCTTTATTCCCTACACCAATCTAAGTATCGACCCAATCCATCTCAAGAAAAGGAAAAAAAAAATGGCATAATCAACTAGTCAAGTAATACTTTCAACTTGACTATGACAATTCAAGTTACAAGTATGACACCTTAATACGAATTCCACTCAAAAAGCTAACACGATTGAAATAAAATAGGTACACTAGTGTTGGACTACATTTTATCCGGATAGACTTAAAGCTCTTCATAGTTAGGTCGAGTAAAAAATATTTCTTCCAAAACTAGACAGATTAGAGATGAAAAAAGAAAGTACTGTTGCTCAGCAACTCTATTATGCTAAGCTAATATATATATATATATATATAGGGCTACTTCCATCCACCCGGGCGGATGCTATATCCTTTTTCTTTAACCATCCAAATTTGAGCGGATGGTGAGGATTTGCCGAAGGTAGCTCAAATCACATGCGACCTGTTGTTGCCCTCAGCTGGTTAAACACAAACTAATAATGCAATAAACGACAGGGCGTTTTTCTCTTGACGAAGTTGAATATTTAAAGCCTAAAGCCTTTAAAGCTACTTCCCGTATAATACGCATCTTTGGCCCAAATTTATTTCTCTCATTTATTGCCCGATCCCCAACCCAACCGATTTGTGCGAGCCTAAAACCACAAATCCATTGGAAACTAGCGACAAAGCATTTTTCAATCAACTACTAAAGCACAAAAAAAAAAAAAAGACGAAAGATAAGTATAAGGGAAATGCTGGTATGAGAACTTTTAAAAGTTCTCATTGATGAGACCCTTTCTCTTATTGATGGGGCACATTTTTAACCATTGGATTCAAAGTTAATGGTACAAAATCAGCTTCAAGTAGAAGCAAAAATAGATCCAACCACACTTGATTACAATCTTTTTTTATCAAAGAAATTTAAAAACTGTGAAATTAAAACCTGAAAAAAATTAAAAAGAACTCTTGCGACCCCTTGCTTTCTCACCGTCTTTGTCTCCATTGACACCCTCGCCAAACACCTTTTCTTCCCTGAGCCCTGCAACGGCCATGGCTGTTTTTGAAACAATGTGATTTCGGCCTGTGAGGGGTCACAATACACGAACGTGAAGGGGGACCCCTCTTTGATAACGGTAGTGTGGAGGCGAGGTTGCAGTCACATCTACGAACCTTTACGACTCATGGAAAGGTCGATACTATAATACTCCTCCCACAGTTAGCAGCTCTAAACTCCTGTCAGCTGAAGAAAAAAGTTATATCATAATATCTATCATTGAAAACTTAATAAAAATAACTCTACACAATGAAAAATAATAACCTTGATTGCAATTCTCCTGTCAATATACATGACATTAAAAATCACTAATTTTACTGTCTTAAAATCTCTAGACTTAGTCATGGGACCTTAAACCATTCTTGCTCAGTCAACTGAAACCTCTATTTAGAAAGCTACTTGTATCATGAAAAATATATGAGCTAATGCTCAGTAAGTAAATCATATAAATAGACTTTCAAAATACTTTTTTTTAACTTTCACTTTAGATCTTTCTATATGAAGCTAATCTTGTGTTGTTAGAACACTTACTTCATACTTATTGGCCCACTCTATTGGATCTCTTTTCATAAGAGATTGGCCTTCAAAAGATTTTTTTCATTAATTCATAACGAGCACAAGAGTTCATATCATACATAAAATGCTTTTTATAAAACATGTCAAAGAAGATATATATCATAGTCATATTCATAATTATCATAACGTAAATCAAGAACATGCTTAAACATATTGACTTCGTTTGGGAAGCGTATTAAAAAAAACAAGTTCAGTATACTCTAGCATAAAGTTCTCATATACTATAGTAAAAAAGCAAAAGTTTACTACAATATAAAGCTCTCATATACTATAATTTTTAAGTTGTAACTTCAAGTTCTAATTAATTTCTCAAACACACTCATTATTGTTCAAGTGATGCAGTAGAAGGTATAATTTTTTTAATCTGCTTAATGAGGAACAGCTGTTATCTCTCTTTCTTTTCTATCTTCCTTTCCTTTTTCTTCTCCTTTCTCTTTTTTCTTTTCTTTTCAAACTCAGATATCCTACCTTTAAGCATGCTAAAAATGGCCCACTGATCTCCTATCATAGGCATTATTTAAGCATGACAATAAATCTCTTGAATTGTAGCTCCACACATGTCACCATGAGTCACTGTATGAACTCCACATGGATTCCTTTGATTCTTAGTTATCACACATGTTTGCCACATGTCGACGTGCTTGCTTGCCACATGTTACCTAAGACACTAAGCTTGCTTTATTACCTACCACGTGGCACCATGTGTCACTATCCATGTGTGCCACTTAGCTACCGTACATGTAAGCCACTTAGCGCCTATGTGTTATGCTAAGGTTATCATTAACCTCGTGACAGCACTTCGTGTTTAATTTGTTACAATCTCACTAAAGCTTCTAAATATCTTCCAATCTTCAATTCATGTGTTTCTAACTCGAAGCTTAAAAAGTTGGGTATTCCAAAAATAGACGTGCACCATCCGTGGTGGTCGCAATGGACCTTTGAGGCCAAAACGACGTTGTGAGCTGCGGTCGTCAAGGTCAACCTGCCATCGAAACTAAAGTATTTCAATGTCGCCAAAAGCCCTTTTAATGGTGGTTTCTTTAGATCCTAGTGCTAACTTTTATTTAGGATTTTTTTAATTTTTGAGTTTTTGATAAATATAGTATGTTGGGCCCATTTAGCTTATGATAAGCTTGCTTACTTTTGACCATCCGATGAAGATCCAATAGCCAATATAAAACCTCATTGATAAGAACCTCTAAAGGGTCTCCACGTAAAATTTTCCCAAATGTAATTTCAATTTTCTGTTACTCAATAAGAACGTAGATAATCTTTAAACGTATAATTATAGTTATTAAATAATTACATGACAAAGGAAAACTTAAAACTTCAACATTTCAGTTTAGGCACATGATTACGAAGATTTTGAACCCCAAATCTTCTAGGGGTGTTTGGCAATGGTGGGAACCACTTAGTTCCCACCACAATCTCAGTTATGAACAGTGTAAAGCTCTCATATGCTACAGTATGTTGGGCCCATTTAGCTTATGATAAGCTTGCTTACTTTTGACCATCCGATGAAGATCCAATAGCCAATATAAAACCTCATTGATAAGAACCTCTAAAGGGTCTCCACGTAAAATTTTCCCAAATGTAATTTGAATTTTCTGTTACTCAATAAGAACGTAGATAATCTTTAAATGTATAATTATAGTTATTAAATAATTACATGACAAAGGAAAACTTAAAACTTCAACATTTCAGTTTAGGCACATGATCACGAAGATTTTGAACCCCAAATCTTCTAGGGGTGTTTGGCAGTGGTGGGAACCACTTAGTTGCCACCACAATCTCAGTTATGAACAGTGTAAAGCTCTCATATGCTACAGTAACGATAAAAAAAAAATGTGCTATAGTATAAAACTCTCACATGCTACAGTAAAAGTTGTTCCCACCACTGGTTCCCACCACCCTTCCAAACACCTATCTATCTTCCTAGACCTTTTTATTCCTCCATCGGGGCTCGTCCATCATCACCGGTTAAGCCCGAATTGATGGGCCTTCCCATATTTAGTATGGTTCTTAAGTTCAAACCTAAATATGCCTATATATGTATGCTAAAATGTACAAATGACAACGCGGTAATTATTGACGTCCTTAGGTAAGATCAGTATCCAAATTTTGACTTATATAAGAGAGAGGCAGTTTCTTTGACGAAGAAATTATTTCTTGGGTTTCTACCCTTGAAAGACACTATGAAGGGGTTGTTTTACTTTTACAACACGATCAAGGAACAATGTGTTGGGATATTACTTATTTCCATCTTAAAGTTTTAGCGCATTGCAAGTATTCCAAGACACAAGCTTCTCAACCTTACCACGTCATTTGCAAGAATTCATACTCGTTCGACTAGAACACACACAATTCAAGGCAATCCTACCTGTGCAAGTAGAGAATATTTAACAACGTAGTTGAAACTTACAGTTCTAACTATAAACAGTATAAAACTCTCATGCGTTACAGTGTAAAGCAAAAATATGTTACAATATAAAACTTTCGCATATTACAATTCTTATAGTTTAACACACGGTTATAACTATGTTCCTATACACCATTGATGAGTTCAAACTAGAAAAATGGTTCCTTTTAGTGCATAGTACTCCTACAAGGAGTAGACTAATAATGTACAAAAACTATTACCCAAGTGGTAAAATGTGTTGGCAGGTATTGGGTGGAGGCAAACAAAAAAAAAAATATTTACAAAACTTATGTCAATCCGAACACGATTCCAACATTAATGGTGTAAAACTATTAACTCCAAGTAACTTGCCGTGAATGCAATACAACCCTTAATCTGCTTACAAATAGTAAATTCTCATGATAACTCTCAATTCATGAACCTGAGACAAACCCATGAACCCAAGAACCCAAATTTTTAGTTAAGCTAATTAATTACTTTTAAAAACAAATATTCTCAAAAGCCAAGGGACATGTAATAAAATTACATTGTTTGTTACCATTTAGTAGTAAATATCCTCACTCCTTGTTCGCTTGTAAAAGGAGAAGGATAGTTGAAAAATTTTGCTCCATTTATCAAATTAAAGTTTTACAACACGTTTGAACATGAAACAACTGTATAGTCTGATTCACCCAAAAAAAACAATATTTTAAGTCTGTAAGAAATATTTGTAAGTCCATAAACTTCTACACACAAAAAGAAATAATAAATAAATAAATAAAACTCGGAAGACTATGACACTATAAGTCATAGTTCATATTCATAGTTTGACCTTTTTTTTTGGTAGAAATTTAAAAGTTGCTCAACCTTAACAGAATCACCTTAAATGATGAGATTGAGAACAAACCGAATCAGATGCTTATACTTTCTAATCTCCCTAAATGTTCACGGAACACATTTAGAGCCCGTTGGGTTCGAGTATTTGAATAGAGTATTTGAATGAAGATTTAAATTTTTGTGAGAGAAAATACTGTAGCAAAATGATTCAAACCGTGATTCGAACCACGAAACAAACGGGTCCTTAAGAACTTGTGATTCAGGCTTGTAAAAAGAAAAAATTATTTGGTTTAGGATATAAATAAACACATTAAGACATAACTTTTAATTGTCAAATCTCTCGATCAAGTTCAATTAAAATGTGTTTATAGTTTTCTTAATTTCCTATAACCGTGATATGATTTTAGGTTAAACAGGTTTTTCATGCATAGCACGTAATTTTTCTAAGTATCATTACCTTATAAAATGACCTCCTCCATAAAGTTTTCCTTCTCCCACATCAAGTTGCGCTCTTTATGGGCAAAGTTGTGGTCGGCCATACTTATCCCTGCGGTACAATTCAAAGGGGTAAACAGTGGACCATTTTTTGTTTTTTGCTTTTTGATTGGTTTCTTTAGAGAAATCATTACTAAATGCATGAGAAGCTTCAATCAATAAAAAGGCTCCTACATAAAATTATATTTGTTTCTTTGCAACAAGTTAAAATTAATCTTGTAGGACACAACATATAGTTTTTGGAACTTAGTTCAAATTATAAAATAATGGTTTAGACTAATTTTGTTATAACATTTTCTCTCAGAAAATTTAAATTTTAAATCAACTTTAATCCAAAGTATTAACTACATTCCCAATAATATTTGAAGAGTAGTTCAAATTAATAGTTTTTAGTGAACAGTGTAAGCTCTCACATGCTATAGTAAAAGCTACAGTGTAAAATTCTCACATGCTACAATCTTAAATATAAACTAATAGTTTAAACTACTCTCCCAATCACCCCATAAATGTTATACATGTTTGAAACATATTATCATGAAGAATATAGTATTCAGAGAAAAAAAAACTAATAATATTTTCTTGGGGAATTTTAATAAAACTTTTGATTATTATTGTTTTATAAATGTTACACACGTTCTGATAGATGAGAAAGAAAGATGAAGAGAGAGTTGAGTGAATGTTAGAGTTTTGTCTATTTAAATTAGTTAGAAAAAATTATAGGGTGTTTGGTAAAATTAGTTTTAACTAAAATTTTTTGTTGTTACGTTATAAAGCTCTCATATGTTATAGTAATAATAAAAAATGAGCTACAATATAAAGCTCTTATATCTTACAGTTTTCAATTTAAAAATTTTAGTTATAACTACATTTCTCAAACACAATATTAAACAACTCGTAATAATTATTTTAATAAAGTAATACAAATAGTTAGCGTGGCATATTTTTCAACTTTATTTTTTTGACATAAATTAAAACATTTTTTTAAAATATGACATAACATTATTTTCTCACACTTTTATTGTTCTTTTTCTTTCAAATCATTTTTCAGCCCTGCACATACAAAGCAAGCAAGAGAACATTTGACAAAGTCATTTTAATCATATAATTTTAACTATTATAGTATAAAATTTTATAATTATAATATAAAAAAAACTATAATATAAAATAAAAATAAAATATAATATAAAATTATCATATGTTATAATAAATTAGTTTTAACCTTTAGTTTTAACCCGTTATCCAACCCACTCCCATTAAAAGCAACAGAATGGTGAAGAGAATCCAAAACTGGGCCATAAGCAAACGGGCTGGATAGCAAGGCCCACCAAGTGTCCGCATAAACATATAGAGTGGTCATATCCTACGCCGCCACGTGGAATCCCCAATCACTGCTGTCACATCATTCCTTAACAACAAAGGCTGAAGTAAGGGTAAAACCGTCTTTGCGCATAAAACTATGATCGTCAACTTACATCAAACAAGCGTTGGCGTCATTTAACGTCTGATTTCGTAAACTTAAAACGTAATTGGAAAAGAAAAGAAAACTCTCACGAATCAAAAAAATTCTCCGGGAAAATAAAGAGAGAGGATTTTCTACTTTCTAGCGGCTGAAGAAAACATTGTGGAATGGGGCTGCTCTCTAACAGGTATCATGATTTCCTTTTTCCTCTTTTCTATTCTGGATCCTGTTTGGTTGGCGAGATTTTGATGGGAAATCAAAGGAAAAATTTTGAAGTTTTAAGAGATTTATGTGCCTTTCCTTTTCGCCCTAAAATTTTATCGGGAACAAAACGGGATTCAGGGTTTTTGGTTCTTTTTTATCTTGGTGGTGAAAATAATACTGATCATGCTTATGTATGTATATATTTGTATATACATATACATACACACGTATATCGATCGTCATTTTAATTTATGGAAACAGGGTGGCAAAGGAGAGTCTGAAACCTGGGGATCACATTTACTCTTGGAGGACTGCTTATATTTACGCCCATCACGGTTCTCTTTATCTTTATTTTTTTGCTATTTGCTTCTGTATATAATTTGTGTTACTATATCTGTACTTAATTTTTTGGTCTTATATTGGTTAATGTGATCCTTTTTTTTCTGAAAAGGAGTTGAAATTGCGTGTTCTTTGTGTAATACAAGTGTTTTTTATTTGTGTGTGTGTGTGTGTGTGTGTCAGTTTATGTTATATCATATTTAGTAGCAGCTACATTATGTTCTGAAATAATTGGCTTCATAACTAATGAAAATAGAGAACAATGATTACATTAGTTATTTGCATAAATGAAGGATAATGCATAGCTAGTTTGTAGCTTGAAGTTATATTACATCTCTTTTTCTTGAGAGCTACTGACTCGATTTCATCCGTTGGATGATGAAAAGAAACATCTCTGCTGAGGCCTGTGATTGTTTCTTTCTATCATTGATGGCCGAAATTTGAGCTAAATGGTAACATCATAAAATTTTCAGGAAACCTTTACTTTGATTATAAGTTTTCAGTTGTGAATAATTTCGATATCAGGGTTTTTCCTCATGGTTAAAAATAATCTGAAGTAGGGTCCATGTGCACAGGCATCTATGTTGGGGACAACACAGTGATTCATTTCACCAGACGTGGCCAAGAAGTGGGAACAGGTACCGTGCTGGATCTCCTCTTGGTTAGTTCAGGACCAGCCCAATCAGTCACGCCCTGCCCCAATTGCACTCCACACAAAGAAGGCAGCGGGGTTGTCTCCTCATGCCTGAACTGTTTCCTTGCAGGCGGCATCTTGTACCGCTTCGAGTATGCTGTCAGCCCCGCCCTTTTCCTTGCAAAAGCTCGTGGAGGAACCTGCACCCTTGCTGTCTCGGACTCGGATGAAATTGTGGTCCATCGAGCGAAATACCTGCTCGAGAATGGATTTGGCTGCTACAATGTGTTCAAGAACAATTGCGAAGACTTTGCTATCTACTGCAAGACTGGACTGCTTGTTTTGGATAGACCATCAATGGGGCAAAGTGGCCAAGTTGTGTCCATAATAGGAGGGCCTCTCTCAGCTGTTATGTCGACACCATTGCGTCTCGTTACCACCAACATTTATGGGATGGCGGCAGCGGCAATTGGAGTCTATTGTGCTAGCAGATATGCTGGTGATATTGGGATTAGAAGGGATGCCGAGAAGATGTGTGTGGAGGATCTGACTCGTAGACTTGCAACGGGCTTGCTTCAGGTGGTTGAACCCCAAATCTCAGCATCTCCTATCAAAGAGTCTTCTTCTCAGATCGTCACTTGATGACCAAATAGTTATGGTAAATTGTTCTTTGGTCCGCCTCGGTATTATGTGCGGATCGGAGTTCTCATTGCCTCTATCACAATTGCTTGCAAATGTTGAATTCTGGATACTTTGAATTGAGTGTGTTCATTTTTCTTCTGAATTGTTAGACGTTTTGAGTGCTTGTTTGTTGTATTTCTACTGGAAGTGCTTTCCCTTTTAAATATCATATCAATGCATGTGTTTTTATCTTTCTTTGAATTGGTTCTTTGATCTTCCTTCCTATGTCCAAGTTTTCACGTCCTAAAACCCACCGTTTTGCAATCTGTCGTTTGCGTGGATGACGAGGATGTTGTCAAAACACATGATATGCACGATCTTAATATGATTCTTTGACAAACACAACAAGCCAGAAAGATCAAACTCTGAATCTGCAATACCGGTTAAAAGACCTTTAGCTAATGTTTGTTTAAGAAGAAAAGTGAGGAAAGAAATTTTGGAGGTCAAACTCAATCACCAGTAGTGGTAAGTGTTGTACCATGATTTTAGGTGCATAACATGGCAACAACTTTAGCACTTCTAATATTTATTTTTTCTAATGGAACCTTAGCACTTTAACACGTGGGGCTTGGAGTGTTTGACTCTCCACATCTAAACAAGGCTTGACTAGTAGACCGTCTAAAAGAGTGGTTCTAACTATTAGTTATAAAGTATAAAGCTTTCACATGTCACAGTTTTCAAACTAAAACTATTGGCTTCAACCTTTCTTCTAAATGGCCTATACCTTTTATCCACCAACTTTTTTTTTTTTTTTTGGAGGTATGGGGTTTGAACACTACCCCTTGTGATGGAAATATGTCTAAATCAGTAAGGTGTGAATTTACCGTGAGATGTCTAAAACCACAATTTACTTGTTTATTGCTTACCTGAATGATTTGCCTCCCTAACTAGCTCTTGCTTGCCCCACTTGCTTAACCACTAGCACGATTGCTTGCCTCGTACCCACATAGTGATGCAAGAATAGGCCGGCCCGGCCTGGCCCGTTCTCTATAGGCCAACGCGAGCCGCGGGCCTGGCCGGCCCGGTCCTGTGGGCCAATTTTGTGTGGGCCGTGTCGGGTCGTGTCGTGAGCCTTAAATGGGCAGGCCCATCTAAGCATGCAATTTTTAATTTTTAATTTTTAAATTTTTAAACAAATTAACAAATATAAAAGTTTGAATAATAAAAGGAAATATAAAAAATGATATTTTATTTACGATTGTCTTATTAAAAACCTTTCTAAGGAAAATCCAGTGGGACAAAACCTTGCTTTTGTTTTTCAAAAGCAAGTATGCCTAGAAGAAAAAAATAAAAAAAAAAAGAAAAGAAATGCAAAAGAGCTTGTTAGGCCTATTGTAACATAATATGTAAGGCATTGTCTCAGCTTTGCTTCTTCTAAGAAGCAAAGCATGCCTACAAGCCAAAAAAAACAAAAACAAACTTACTATAATATGATGTGTGAGGTTTTTTATTGGAGAATGTCATACTCAGCCATGTTCACTCGTGAATGAACATAAAAAAATATATCTATATATATATACAATTGGGCCACAATAGGGCCTTTGGTAGCCTATTATGGGCCTGTATGGGCCTTACATAGGACGGGATGGGCCGGCCCAGCCCATGATTTTCCATGGGCCGTGCTGGGCCTGGCCCAGCCCACCAGTATTTATAGGCTGGGCTGGGGCGTGTCAGGACGGGCCTGGGCCAGCCCACATGCCCCTGCCCATTGTTAAATCTCTATACCCACATGATCTCAATACTTGACATCTACTTATTTATTCTTTTCTTAAGTCATAAAAAAATTAATTTTTTTTTGGTGATACATAAAAAAAAATTAATTTACTCGGTAAACAGCTGACTACACCTATGATGGAACTCTCAATGAAAGTGCGTCAATTTCACAAACAAAAGTCAGTCAAGGAAGTACATTAAGGTGATTTGGCTCTTCAACTATAATTAAAGTTTTAAGCTTAAGAACTATAGTATGTGAAAGCTTTATATTGTAACAATTTTTTATTTTTTTCTAACGATTGAGAGATTCATACTATTCATAAATAAAATTGATCAGTCAAAACTAAAATGTTAAACAGATACTAAATAGTAAACATTGCACACTGTTGAAAAGGATTTTGAGACTTCACATTTAAGAATCAGTGCTTACAAAACTTCCTCTTGATTTCTAATCATAGGGTCCTGCCCCTGACCTAAGAAAAGCAATAATATACCGCCCAAGAGGGCTGTAGCTCAAGCCTCTCATAAGCCTAGGTCTCACCTAGTGAGTCCTACAATAGGACCCATTAAGTTGTTGGATCCATTAGGTGGGGTCTGTGAGAGGCCCGAGCTCCGGTTTGCTCATGCTACTAAGAGTTTTTCACCTAAAAAATGTAACGATTATGTCCTTGAGAAAAAGAAACGTGAACAAAAAGGTTCATCCTGTCAGAATATTTGACGAAAATAATAAAATACTTGCCAACAAATCATTATTCCTTTTTTTTTTTTTCTTTTTCTTTTACCTTATTTTCCTTTCCCTGGGTCACTTTGCCTTTTCTCCATCCAATGATCCTTCCGGCCTGCCCCCACCCTCCCCCTTTTTTCATCTCATGTCAAACATGGGCGTTTGTTGGAATGGCTTAAGGGTATTTGATAAAGTTTGTTATAACTAATTTTTTAATTAGAGAATAATATAAAATTTATATATGTTATAATAAAAAAAAAATTACTACAGTGTAAAGCTCTCATATATTATAATATTTTTAATTAAAAAGTTAGTTTTCATCAACTTTACCAAACATTTTATTAAAATAAACTACTATTGGGTTATTTAGAAAGTTGTTTTTGATAATATTTGGATAGACAAATTGTTTAAGGGTTTAACTTTTATAAACACTTTTAATACAAATAGCCTCATTGATGCTTATGAAAAAAGTGTTTATGAAAAGCCTTTTTTTAACCTTAAATTTATGAATAGCAAATTATAAATTTTATCTATATCTTTATATTATATTATTTTTTATAACAATAAAAACTTTTGACATATTTAACCAAACAAGTTCAAAAGCTCTTTTGAAATTAAAAAGCACCGTTTCATCTACTATCCAAATATTAATTAAAAAACTCTAACTTATATTTTTTTTTTTTTACTGTTTGAAAGCAAAAACACTGGCTATCCCATACGGGCCCATAGCATGACAGTCAAAGTGGGAGAAGTGTGATAGCATTTGGTACATGAGTTCACATAAGTTTACACTCCCCATATTGGTTCAAATTGATTTGGACGTGCATTTGTTAAAATAGTTTTTAACCCTAATGTGATGTAACCCACGCAAACATGGATTGAAGAACGCTGTCCCTTTGCATGGTTTTGAACTTATTTGTACAGTAAAACCATGATTTTGTTTTTTTCCTCATAATTTTTATACTATCCAAATATCGGTCATATGATGTGATGTTTTATACCTTATTTACATATTTATATTTTTAAATATTAATTTAACACCACCATTTAAGCTATATAGTTAAAAATTATAAGTAAAAACTACAAAACTCATTACCATACTAATTTAAACCCGTGACTGGCCTACTAGAGTAAATAAAATGCACTAAACAGCATCCTCCAGGAAGAAAATTTTCTAGCCAGTGAAAAAAGGGGAAAATTCTGGAATGGGGCTACTCTCTAACAGGTGTCATTTTTGTTCCCTATTGTCTATTTTTGACCCTGCTTGGTTAGTAATATTTGATTAAGAGCGAAGGAAAAACTGAAAGTTGAGTTTTTTATGCGCTTATCTCCTCCCCCAAAGTTTTCTCGGGAGCCAAACAGGATTAAAGGCTTTTGGTCGTTTTGATCTTGTGAAAATAATAGCGATCGTGCTTATGATATATATATATATATGTATCGTCAATTTAATTTGTGGAAACAGAGTGGCAAAGGAAAGTCTGAAACCTGGGGATCGTATCTACTCTTTGAGGACTGCTTATATTTATGCCCATCATGGCTTTCTGTTTTTATTTTCTTTGTCATTCCTTTCAATTTACTTGTTTATTTGTTTATTTGTGCAATCAAGGTAGAATGTAGAATTGTTTTTGTCATTGGATGTCAAATGGCAGAAAGGATGAGGCCTTATGATTTTTTCTTTTGTTTTTCTTTTTCTTTTCCTTTTTTGTTTTTGTGTTAGTTTTTTTTAGATCATACATAGTAGTAGGTCTATTATTTTCTCAAATAATTTGCTTCATTAATAATGAAGATAGAGAACAATGCATAACATTAGTCATTTGCATAAATGAAATGTAATGCATAAGAGGTTTTTTTAGCATGAAGCTACAGTATATTCATTTCTTTGAAATGCATGCAGCTCATTTCAGCTGTTGGTCGATGATGAAAAGAAACAACCTAAGCTGTTAAAATTTTTTCGGCTTAAAGCGGACAATATTCGTTTCCGACGGTTGAGGCATGAGATCGTTTCTTTCCAGCATTTGTGACTGACTGAAGTAACATCTAAAAATTTTTATGCAACTTTTACTTTGGTTAAGTGTTTTCAGTTGTGATTGATTTTCATATCAAGATTTTTTCGTGTTTAGATAAAATCTAAAGGAGGGTACGAAGCAGGCACTGAATCCTATTGGTTAGTTCGACTCCAGCCCATTCAGTCACCCCCTGTCCCTATTGCGCTCTACAAGAAGAAGGCAGCCGGGTTGTTTCCTCGTGCCTCAACTGTTTCCTCTCTGGCGGTACCTTGTACCGCGTCGGCGCTGCTCTTTTCCCTGCAAAACGTCGTGGAGGAACTTGCAGGCATGCTATTCCGGACCCAGATGATATTGAGGTCTACCAAGTGAAATGCCTGCTTGAGAATGGATTCGGCGGCTACGATGTGTTGTAGAACAATTGCAAAGACTGTGCCATCTACTGCCAAACCGGATGACTTGTTTTGGATGAAAAAGCGATTGGGTCAAGTGGCCAAGCCGAGTCCATACTAGGAGGGCCTTTTGCTACCGTTACGACGACGCCATTGCGCCTCTTTACCATTGGATTCTATTGTGTTAGTAGAATATTGGGACGAGAAAGGAAGCCGTGAAGGTGCCTGTGGAGGCTCTGAGACTCCCAAAGGCCGTGCTTAAGGTCATCTAGCTCCAAGATCCTCCCCCGATGACCGAATAGTTAAGCCAACTCGTTCTTTGGTTTTCCTTAATAACGTGCGGATCAGGGTTCTCAATGTCTCCATAACAATTGCTTTTAAACGTTAATTCTCAATACTCTGAATTGTGTGTTCCTTTTTCTGTTGAATTATGAGACGTTTTGAGTGCTTGTTTGTTGCTGTATTTTCGACTGGAAGTATTTTTTATCCCTTCTAATATCATATCAACGCCAGTGTCTTTCATCTTTCTTTCTACGAATTGATTCTTTATCTTTCTTTCTATGTCCCAGTTTTCACATCCTATAGCCAACAATTGGCACTCTGGAAGACTGGTTATTAAACATATTTGCAAGATGTTAATACAAATTTTGCAAAGTCAACAAGCCAAAAAGGTCAAACTATGCATCTGCAAGACTGGTTAAAACAACCTTTAGCTATTGTTTGTTTGAGAAGAAAAGTGAGGGAAGAAATGGGAGGAAAACTGATGTAGGAAAATTATAACTATAATATCGTTTTTATATTTTAGCTTTATTTTGTTGTTAATTTATCCTTACTTATGTGATTTGTTGTAATGACAACTGTTATCCTTTTACTAAAAGACTATAAATACCCCTTGACTAACCACAATAGAAGACTAGAATTTTAAGTATTGAATCAAACTATGAGTGTTTTTTTTCTCCTATTTGGAGGTTTTTCCAAGGACTTTTCTTAGATGGGTTTTTGAATCTTCTATCCAAGTTAAACCTATAAAACACGATCTTCACAAGTTAGGCCTGTAAAACACTACCTTCACGTCAAAAACTCTTTCACCACTGGTAGTAAATTGTGTACCATGATTTTATGTACATTGCATTAAATTTTGAATAAAAAATAAATCCGCTCATAAAACTACGTTCAAATGCATTTTCCTCTCATAAAACTACGTTCATATGCATTTTCCTTCAAACAATTTTGTTTGTTTCACGTCATTGTACATGGACGTACAAAATACAAAGAAAATAAATAGACATAAGATCAAGACGCTTTAAAGGGTACTCCATTAAACATGATTTTATTACATTAGCCAAAAAAATTATAAAAAAAATTAGAAAAAAAAAAAAGATTTCTCAACACAAAACTGCGTTCCAGGCAAGGGTCCATCATATGATACAATCACACCTCTAACGGATAAACAGACCAAAACTGGGTGAGACTTTGTCATGATTCTCATGAAATATAGCGTTAGAACTATCAAGTCATCGATCTTCGCCAAAACTTGTCAATAATCTCCCTAGACAAGCAAAACTGCGTTCACACAACCATCATTTTCTGGATTATTTGTGACCTGAGCGTATTTCCCTATAAACCCACCACATAGAAGTTAGAAAAAGCAGAAATTGGATCTAGAAACAAAAGTATCGATGAAGATTGATGAAGAATAGATGTTATTATCAATAATAAAAGAATTCCTACAAATACAGCAAGTTCAATCTTACCCCAAACGACTTTCCCTCCCGGAGTAACTAGACCAAGCTCACTGACATTAACCTAAAATTTACAAAAAGACAGATTAACATGGCACTAGAGACCACAAAACTGGCATACCCATTTTGTCATTTTGTTTTTTTTTTTTAAAGAAGCGTAAGAATATTATTCTGCTTAGTGCATTTGGAAAAAAGAATGATACCTCAATAATGGTTCCCTTGGTTAAGACGCCAAGAGAGGTATACATAGTCCCATTGGGATTTTTCTTCACTCCAATAATTTCAAGATTGAAAGTGCACTTAAGTTCAGGGTGCGTCACGTGAGCTTTAGTAAATCGCAACCCAGATGGACGAATAAAGCGCTCGTACTTGGGGGGTTTCCTTGTAAAACCAGGTCCCACAAATGTGGCTTTTGTCACCATCCTCTTCCACTGTTTGGCTGAGAGAAAAAGTATACAAGTGAGGAATGTTGCTAATGGTAAACGCTCGTCGTTATTCAAGGGCATTAGAGGATCGGCGTGAACAAATACAATAAAGAATAACAATAAGCAATTCAAATGTTCAGAATTGTTTTACGGGAGGGTCAACAAAAGGCGAGAAGGGTTGGGCAGGAGAATGCTTACTCTTGCGTTTGCCAGATCTAAGCACTTTGAACATCTCATCCTCAGCCACAGGCCTTACCTAAAGAAGGGATACATTTAAAGTTAAAATCGTCTAATTATATTACTAGGTAAAATAATCACGTCAAATTTGACAACTATAAAAACAAATGAATGGATATGCTAAATTGCAAATACAAGAAAGGCGAATTTGATCTTACTTTAGGTAAAGGGACTTCCCATTTCCCAGCTTTCTCTTTTCTCTTCTGCTTGATGGTATTGCTAAGGACCTGTTTGGAGACATAATCTCAGAATCACATCCACAAACATGAATACGAAATTAAACAAACAATCTTTTCCATATTTCAATTGAAAGTGAAACATACTTTTGCCCGTGTCGTCTGGTCACGATCCAGAAGATACGCAGGAACTGCACCATCATGAACATCATCATCCACCTTGCGCCTAGTTGATGACTCCTCATGCATAGCCAATCTGTTCACACAAATACACACAACCAGAAATGTTGACCACAACAACGAAAATCAAGGACAAAGATAACACAACACAGCATATTTAAAATTCACCAGCTCCATTTTAAGCAAACATTTATTTCATCAAGGCAAAACTATATATTCAACAAGCTTTCAATAGATAATCAAACAAAAAACTAACTTTAAAAACATTAACATTAAAAAATCCACAGTTCATTGCTTCTTTTTTTTTTTCTCGTCTATATACAAATATAAATTGATATTCATATCATAAAAAAATTTAAACATGAATATCACTGTTTCATTCCAATTTACTTTTAAAACGTTAAATTTTAGCTTCATCATAAGTCAAAAAACATTTAGTATCATTTTCCAGAAACAAAACAAAAGTTTCCATATGTCAGAGTTCGTTATATATATATATATATATATATAGAGAGAGAGAGAGAGAGAGAAGAACTCACGTTTTCTTCATGAGGGCCTTTTCTGCATAGCGCTTCTTGGCGAACATCTTACCCTTAATTCCGATTGCCTATTCCATTAAAAGTTGAGAAATAATAATAAAAATCGATACCATTTTTCAATCGGAGAAAACAAAATCGTTTAAATGAAGAAGAATCAGAAGAAGAAATTAGATGGTAATAATAAAAATAACCTTCTGAGCAATTTGGGATCGCTTGTGGACTTCACGAGCCTCCTTCTTGCGCTTGCGCTCGAAGTGGTCGAGGGGGTAGCCATAGCGCTTCCTGTGAAGCTCTATGTAATCTCCCTGCGGCTGAAAATTTCACCAAAAAAAAAAAACGAAACACAGAAATCGGCCTCTGTTCAGATTCACCATTCAAATCGAAAATGCAAAAAAGCCCTAGAATCGAAGAAAAGGAAGAGAGAGAGATGGAGAACCATGGCTGCAGAAACTGGAGTTCACAAATCTGGTTCGAGCGGAGAAGAGAGAAGAAAACCCTAACGGTAGAGAGAGTGGGGTTTTTGGGAGAATTGATTTTCTGTGTGCCTGTTGCCGTTTTGCTGATGTGTTTGCTGATGGGTCAGTGGAAAAGATAACCAAGTGTCTTTGGGCCGACATGGGCCCAACTATCCAGTCTATTTGAGAAATTTCTCTTTTGTAGCAATGTTTTTCGATTATACCATGTTTAAACTGTCTCTTTTCAAAAAGTATTAAGAATAACTTATCACAATTTTTGGGTTAAAGTTAAGTAAATATATGTGACCTAAAAGTATTTAGGCCTTTTTGGTTAGAGTAATGATATGAATCAGAGTAAGAAAAAAAAGGTGATATAATACAATAGTGGTAGGAAAAAAATAGTATGCCACCTAATTTACTCCCCAAGTGTCACTTGTGATAAAGAAATGAAGATTTTAAAGTAATCACAAGATTTGTTGCTTTTTTGTACTTGAAAAAGATATTTATATCTATTTTAAGGCCCGGGGCAGCGGGGTCATTGAATGGTCATGATCGACACTTGGAGCGGGCTACAAATAAGTTGGGTTTGGTGTTAGGGTTGATCTATTTATGGCGAGTTGTGTCGATGGTTTGGGTTGAGCATTGGGATTGGTATTCGCCTAGTATGCATGCTTTGGATGGCATTTGGTTGAATCAACGCAGAGAAGAGTACAATGCTACGAACTATTAACATAAAGGTCATAAAAACATGTTGAAGAATGTTTGGAATACTATTTTTCTGAATTTGGCCATCTTAAAACGTAGGCGCATATCGTTTTAACAGAGAAGAGTGGAAGAAAGAGAGTGTAATTGAGGGGAAAAACTTTTAACAGATGTAGCATTTAACGTGGCAATGGATATAAATAGTTTTTAGTTGTGACATACTTCGATCCCCACCTTAAAGAGAAAATGACATGTTATGTCACACTTTTAAAAGCTGTATTTATTTATAATACACTTAGAAAAGTCTATGTCACATTATCATTTATATTAGATGTTAAGTTATGCTACAAATAAATATGTATAGTATTTATAAAAATAAATTTTAAAAGATTATATTTGTAAAAATTCCTTCATCTTAAAAGGTTGGCACTAGGTGTAAATACTTTCCACACTTAGAAAATAAGGCCCAATCTGAAAATAAAACACAAAATAACTCTATAATGCGATAATTATGTTATACGCCGACTATTCTACAATTAGATGATTTATGTCTCTTGTTCAAAAATTATTTGAAAATATTTCACAGTGATATAAGTAATATTTTATATTCCCTAAAACAACTATAAACTAAACCAAGTTATTTATTTATTTCTTTCTTTCTTTCTCTTTCTCTCTTTGGATATTGGCCAATATGTTAAAAGATATGTTTAAGTATTTATAATATAAGTGGTGACGTAGCTATGACATCTCTGCAAATAGTTTTTTCATGGCATAAATCTAGAAATGCAAGAACGGGCTGGACCGGCCTGACCCAGCCCACGAATTTTATAGGCCAAGTCGAGCCGGGTCAAATAAGAATTACCTCAGCCCAGCCCAAACCACGGGTCAATTTTACGTGGGCTAGACCAGGTTGTGTCGTGGGCCTTGAATGGGCTAGCCCATTTGAGCCCATCTACGAGTTAGGATGTATAAGCCCATCTTGTCATATCATGGGTTTAGATGGAGCAACCTATCTAAACATGCAATTTTGAATTTTTTTATTTTTATTTTTTATTTTTAAAATTTTAAACAAATTAACAAATATAAAAGTTTGAATAGTCAGCTTTCAACAAATTGTTATCTAATTATCCCATGAGTTTTTTTTTTTCTGTTTTCTTTTTTATTTGCTTAATCCAAAGAACTAGATGGTAAACTAACTTCATAAATCATCCGTATTTCTTGAATTTTATATTGCCTTTCATTTTTTGTGCTCTTTGGCATTTTTGCTTGACTCATAAAACTAGAACTGTAGAGTTAGTCAATAATGTAGAGGGTTAATATTTTCTTGGTTTTAATATTTTTCATGTTATTAGTTTATCCCCTTTTAATAAATTTCTGGTTTCGTCGTTGATTTTAACTAGTTAGTTCGTCCCTTAGCGTCATCTCAATTCAACCCCTACAACGATCTTGACTTGACCATTGACAGCCACTTAAAAATTTTATTCAAAATAACTTCAAAAACATGCATACTTGTTTCCTATTGGGGTAAAGTGAGGAGGGGCACCAAGGAAGAGGGAGGGTTCGGACTTGATCGGGTGAGTCGAAGAGGATGCCGGTGGAGTTCTATGCTGTATGAGCGGGAAGTGGATTTTGTAGTGGGCAACAACGACAGACGTGGGCTTCAAGGAAAATCTAGAAGCTAGACTTTGGCAGGGGCCAAAAACAAAAAGAAAGCCATCAGTGGGCAAAAAAGGGCCAGGCCAGCGACCACTGGACTTTGGACGTGACCCAAGGGGGCCAGAATTGGTGGCCGAGGAGCTAAAATGGCAGAGCTTTCCAAAGACACCGAGCATATTCCACCGATGGTGAGGATGGGACAGAGGCAGCGGGTGGATGGAGTAGGGGAACGTCGGCGACCAGACCACCCCACAAATGGGTATAATGAGAAGCGACGGCCGCGACAGTGTAGTCATCCCAGCCTGGGTGTTTCCTCTATGTGTTGTAATATTGTTTATTTTTTGTTTTTATTTTGTTATGTTCAGTATGGAATAAGAGAGGTGGTTTCCTCACCCCTGTGTCTAGTTTGGATTGTACACCTACTGTTTAGTAGTGATATGTATGTTGTTTGTTGGCTAGAATTATGTCTAGCATAGGTCATAAAAGCTCCATATCTGATTCCAGTCGATTGCCCAGCCTGTCGAGTATTTTGGAGTTTGTTTTTGAGCCAAAGAGCTCTGTGATTAGTGTCAATCAGGTTATCCTCTATAGGCATCGACGCCTTGTGTTTTCCTTGTGCAATGATGGTATAATGGTGAGTCTAGTCTTTATCTGAGATTTTTAGTGCCTAGCGGACAGTTGAATTAAATCTTCATTTGTACTATTTTTTTAATCGAATAAAGACTTAATTCCCAAAAAAAAAAAAAGAAAATAATAAAATTAAGAATAACTCAAAAAACGAGAAAGACATGATTACCAAATGGGTTTTAAAAACAATCTTGTTATTAAAAAAATTAAACTGACGTTACATAAACACTGATAAATTAAGGTGCATTTGATAATACAGTTAGAATTAAAAATTAGAATAAATTTATTTATATGAGAGACTTACATTTTAACCTATTTTTACTTTATACTATAACAGTTTTAATTATATAGTTAAAACAAGTTTGTGAAATGCATTATAAAACAGCAAAGACGACTCCATAAAGGAAAACAAATTATGGAACGACTTGTATGGTAGTACAACTAGACCCAAAAATGGTGTCACGTCCATGCAGGTGAACCATGCTCAGCAGCTGATTGGCTGCGTGGGGCGAGGGCATCTTCAGTCTTCACATCGATGCCATCTGGATCACTCTTATAGCTTTAAATTACAGTATTAGAATCTCCTTCACAGTAATCACACTCACATATAGAAAACGACAACAAAATAAATTAACAAACAAGCGAACAGATAATAATAATAATAATGATAATAATAATTAAATTTAAAATTATCCATATCATTTTCAGGAGAAAAAAAAACAAAGAAAAAGAAGAAGAAAAAACTGTTTTAGCCGGACTGACCATGACCGACGTCTGCATATATTCTCTATGAGAGTTACTGGTTTTGTTATTCCCTCGCCTCCTTTATTCTATGTTCCTACCTTCTTATCCATTCACGTGCAGCTGGGAATTAACAATAACAATAACAACAATAATAATAATAATAATAGATAGCATTTATATTTTTCTTGCTTTCTTCTGTTTTCTAGTTGTTTTTGTTTTAAAAGGTGTATAGTAAGCTAAGGATAAAGGATCCTTCTACATGTGGTATTTGCTTTATTTCTGAACGTTAAATTTAGTCAAAATTATTTTATTTTTTACAAATCTGAAATATATATACATATGTATACTTACTAGTAGGTGTGTTGCTCTTAGTTTCCACTTTCTATCATTATTAATAAAAAAAATTTCAATATTTTTGAAATTTTTATCTAAATTTTCATAGTTCTAAGGTCTCAAAATAAAAAATTCTTCGAGATTTACTGAAATTAAAAAAATTGAGATATTTTTTTACACGCAAAGGATGTTTTGATATTTTAAAATTTTCAAAAATTCAATGCAAATTTTAGAAATATTTGAGAACTTTTTTGCCCACACAATAAAATTTTACGAAAATTTTTGTTAATATCATAATAAAACAGTAAAAATAGCTATCTCTTAAAAGTCATAGTGTTTTTTTTTTTTTTTTACTCAACCTCAGTTTGAATCAAAATTTCAATTAAGAACAAATATTCATAATTTTTTTTGTTATTTTTTCAATATTTTATTGATATAAATATATATTCTCTAAAACTTCTTTAATTTAAAGTACCGATATTTTTTACTCATACCAATATTTTCATCATTGCCAGCGTAAAAATCCTCATAAACTAAACCAAAGACTTCTTTTTAATGTAGTATTCGGTTCATAGGTTTGAACTATATTTTAAATCATTTTACAAATTGTTATCTCTTACAAAACATATAAATTTCTATTTCAAATTTTCTATTTAAACCTACGACGTAGACGGGATGCAATTCTCACACATGCATAACTGTGTTTCTGTCGTCCTTGTTCCAGGAAATGTCCATTAGAGCTGTAGACAGGCTTGGGTGAGACTTAAATCGTTTTCTCCGTAATTGATAAATGTAGGCCATGTATTATGGGTGCTTGTGACACTTTAATATATGTGGACCACGTAATAAAAGCTGCAAGTCTAACGAGGAAAAAATGGATGGGAATTTATACCATTCATCAACAACTATCCTTACACGGTGTTTGCTATAGTAGTTAGAACTGTAAACACTGTAATACGTAAAAGCTTTACATTATAGCAGTTTTTTTGCTTTTACTATAACATGTAAGAGCTTTATACTGTTTTCAACTAAAAAGTTAATTAGAACCAACTAATGCCAAACAGGCTGTTGAGGTGTTGAGATTCCCGGCCGGAGCCTGGCGGGTACCTCGAACGTATTGCCGAGAGGGTCCTTGCTCGGAGAGAGACCCAGCTCGGATTTGCCTCTAGGAGTTGAGCCCGTATCCTTCTGAATAAGAGGGTTTTAGGGTGTCCCCTAAGTACCTCAACAAAGTGGAAAAAAAAATAGAACAGTTTTCATGTCAAAAAGCTTGTTTTTTTGGTGCCAAAAAACTGCCCAAAAAAAAAGTCATTTACCCAAAAAGACTTTTTTTTAAAGCCAGTTTTTAAAATCCCCTTTGCCATGGTAGTTAGAACTGTGAATACTGTAGTATGTAAGAGCTTTACATTGCAGTATTTTTTTTGCTTTTACTTGTAGCATGTAAAGCTTTATACTGTTTCTAATTGAAAAGTTAGTTAGAATCAACTAATGTCAAACAGGCTATTAATTGGATGATTGAGTTATTGGTCAATAAAGGACAAAGTCAAAAATAATAAACGAAAAGGGTCGAACGCAATCTTTAGGTTTTGAGATAAGTGAACTATAAATTTCAACAAAATATAGATATTTAATAAAAAATAAAAATGCAAATAAGACGACTAGCTCCGTCTTCATTAACAATGGCCGTTAGCTTTTCATCACTACAGAGTAGAAACACACTGATATCCCAATAACCTATAATGGCCGATTAGAAAAGACTGGCATGTAATGATAATGAATAGATTTGACAAGGGCATTCTCAACACCGACCCAATAGTACTAAAATTATAAGTTGCATTATAAGTATAATGTTTCAAATCTATATTGGGCATTATTACTACTATATTATATTGTAATATATACATCGTATCACTACAAGGGTACACCATGCAGATATACAACAGTAAAAGCATGATCCTGTGATGAAAATAACAAAAGTGGTATGGATATTGAAGAAAGGAAAGATAATGACAGAAAACGAAGGGACCACAAACTTTTGGACCGTTTGGACCCAAAAGTTTCCTGTCTGGCTACGAACAAAAAGCAGAGCATAAATATATGGGACCCATCTTTGTCTTTGCATTTGTGACTCCTTTTAAAAGCCACCCTTTTGTGAGCCTAAGAAAGAAAAGAAAAAAAAAATCAAAATATTTTATAAAGAAAGGTAGATATAAGGTGGGAATAGATTCATGGGTCTAACTTTCTTGATTTATTTGTGGAAATAATGATTGGTCCATGTGTCCAAAATGTATAAAAAAATATGAAAAGTTGGAAAAATTGTTCATGAAGGTTGTTGGATGCAAATACCAATATTGTTTTTTGGGGATAATAAATTGATTTGTATAATAAAAAAAAAAAACGCATGTTGGAACTTTAATTGGACAAGGGAACAAATTGCGTTTTCCAATAACAATTAAAGGAAAATTAGTGCATAAAACGATACCCCTTCAATCTTTTTCAGGCTTTAACTCTTTGCAAAGATGCGCTTTGTTTAAGTTTTTTTTTTTGTTTTTTTTGTTTTTTTTTTTTTTCAGCCGAGCTCTAATTAAACCAGAACAACGACATATTATCCAAATTTGGGAACTACATCCTATTTATTATTAAATTTGGTAATTGTTTGTTTTGAACGTGGAATTTGTTTTGTTGAAAGGAATAGGATTTCATTCGAACCAATTTCAGCACAATAGGGCTGATTTTGTATGCAAGGTATAACCCTCAACAAAGACCGGTACTATTTGAGCATCTAGGCGCCCGAAAGCTGATATCTAAGCTTTATTTTGTCTCCGTGTCTACTTGTGTTTATTTTTTTTCCATTTTATCTTGTACTTTGCCGATATGTATCTTTTCTTCAAAACCTATAAAAGAGCATAAAGCACTATCAAATTCTTATATATTGCTCAAAACTAACAAAAATATTAAGTGAAAATCATCTAATCAATTAGCCTAAAACTAACTTATCAGTACTATTTGTAAACATAATAACACACAAAAAAAAGAGTGTTAGAAGCCTGAGAAAATAGGAGTACTTCGACACGATCTATAAACGACCTTATGTTATCCTCTTTTGAACCCATAGAAGCCAAAAGAAACCAATCAATTAACGGACACAATACTATAACACAAAGTACACCACCAACTCTACGAAACCAAAACTGCAAATTGTCTATCTTGTTTTTTTCATTATGTGGCTTGTTTTTATGTCAGTTTTAATAATGAAAATAGTTTTATATCTTTTAGTTGTGTTTAAACGTGGAAATACCCGTTTGAGTCGGTCACAAAAATATGCCGAACTTCACATTAAATTTACTTTGATATGAAATGGCTCAAAATTAACTCTAATAGATTTTTAGGTCCAGGACCAGCCACATCCATATTGAGTGTAGATATGTGTACCACTTAATTTTTGAAATTTATAATTTAGATTATATATATATTAAATGTCTTATGCTCTATTTTGTAAAAAAAAATAAAATGAAGTCCTCACTAAATGATTGGAATATATTTTTTTTTTCTGAAGAATAATTGAAATGTGTTGGCATGTCTTCATTTTACGAGAAAATTTATAATTGTGTCTCCCACTCAATAATTACAATATATAAGTAATAATTATGTCTCTATGCAATGAAATATTATTTCTAACTTTGTTCATAGTACCCTCACTAGGAGGAAAAAAAAAAAAACTCTATTACTACTTAGGGTGACAAAGCTAGTACTTTTGCCAACCTAAACATAAATCATGCGCAGGAGACAATTGGATTAATTGAAATACATACATTTTTTAAAGAATAATCGAAACAAATTGATTTTTCTTCCTATTAGAAGAAAAATTAGAATTGTGTCCCTCCATTTTATAATTACAGTATATAACTAATAATTATATCTCTATGCAATGAAATATTATATCTAACATTTTTTATTGTGCCCCCACTTAAAAAAAAAAAAAAAAAGACTATATATCACTGGCTGGGGTAACAAAGTTAGTACTTTTGTCAAATGATTACTAAAAAATAACTAAAACCAAAGCCTAAGTCGTGCGCAGCAAGCAATTGGATTAATAACTGAAAAATCAATACATTTTTTTAAAAATAATGGAATGATTTATCTCTATTTTGTAAGAAAAATTATAATTGTGTCCTCCACTTAAAAATTACAGTTTGTAACTAATAAATTACTATTCAATGAACTCTGTTTGGCTTTGTTTTGAGAATTTTTGAAAATGTTTTTGCACGATTTTTGAGACAAAAATTTTAAAAATACTCTCAGTATAATTCTTAAAAAATTCTCATTTTTTAAAACAAAAGTATTTTCACCTGTTTTGAAAATAATACCAAACGAACCTCATTGACAAAAAAAAACTCTGTCGCTGCTTGGGGTGACAAAGTTAGTACTTTTGTTAGATGATTGCTAAAAAATTGCTAAAACCAAAACATAAGTTATGCATAATTGACAACTAGATTATTTAAGTCAAATGATTACCGTAAACACTCTTTGAGTCTTATTAGATAATATAAAATACATTTAAAAATGAAAAGCGTACGGAATATACATGAAAACCATCTAAATAGTTATTTAATAAGTAAATAGTTATTTAATAAGGTGAATCACTCTAAAAGGCACTACGATGTCAATTTTATCCTCACCTAAATAGAACATGCGTAGTACTATTTAGAGATAACCCATTTTGTAGTACTCTTTCTACTAGAGTTTTGTCTCTAAAGCTTTCCTCTCTAGCGCCGCTCATTAGCTTTTAGAGGGGTCGGAGTCCAACGCTGCCTCCAAATGATTTATCAGACTCTTGGCCCTATTTGAGGGGCCCAGATCATGTGGAGGGTTCATCGACGGCGATGATGGAGGGTGAGGTCAGGTTTTAGTTGAGTCTGGACTTTTTTTGGCATTGGTTGTGCCCATACCAATCACATTAAAGCTCCAATAGATTTGCAACTTGAAATTTTCATGCCCTAAATGTTGTGGTTCTTTTGGTAGGGCGTGTGTCCTTGGAGGTGATCATTGTCGATGGCACGTATCTCCCACACAATGGGTTGTTGGTGGTTTGTAGGTGGCTTTTTTCTATCCCTTGCAACACCATTCTCTCTATCCCCTCGGTCTCAAAGGTCTAACCTGTCATTAAAAGTGCTATTCAAATGGTTCGAGAGGGTATTTTTTATTACTTTTGGTACTTATATTCTTGCATTTTGGCTATATGTATATTATGGTCTTGTTGTGTAATAGTAAATATGGTTTCCCCATTCTTCCATGTAGGTTAAGTTAAGATGCTATATTTGCTTTTATACAATGTTACGGGTGGTCTTACTCGTTCGGACCTTGTAATATCTAAATTTAATTAATCATAATTAGTTGCGAAATTGGTAAATTGGTGTGCCTAATTAAAATTTTATCTTTAATTAATCATTTTTGTAATATTTAGAGTTTATTGCATTTCATCTATTTTATTTGCTTTAATTTATTTTTAGCAATTATTAAATTGTTTTAAAATAAATTTGTTGTATATTATTTTATTTTCAAGATAAGTTTTTAATAATAAAAAAAGAGACAACACATGCCAGAATACTCAACATATCCCAACAAACTTAGACCAATTCACGTGTAGAACTCAAAATACGGTCTTCTATGTGAAATGAACAAATGCCTTGAGACTCCCATTTTGAAGCCAAACAATAGCCCATGGTTTTGGATTAAACCATCTTTGGAATTCTGATTGAACAGCCAGAAATTTAGAACCAGACTCATTGCCACTCATTTTCTCCCTCTTTCCTTCACGTCTCTCTCTCACACTCTCTTTCTCTCGTTCATCTATATTTTAAGAGCTCAAAAAAAGCCCCATTGCCATAGCCAAAATAGAAGCAAAGTTCCAAGTCTAGACTTTGTTTTTTCAACAAAATTGAGGTTAGAAACATTATAGCTCAATCACATTTCAATTTTTAGAATTTATTATTGTTTTATAGCTTTAAAAATTTGTATGTTTGGGTCTGCTTTGACATTTTGTTTATTAGACATGTTCTTGAAGTTTTTATATCAAACTATGATTTGCGTGTGAAAATATGGATGTTGATTATGGCGTAAATATATATGAGAATAATGGAAAATGTTGTTTAGAGTTTATTTACAACTTATGAAAGCTTATGTGATTGCTTTGCACTCATGGACTCCTATTAAACATGTTCTTGAGTTGTTTTTTCATTTTTAAAATATTGTGGAAAATTATTGCACGAATAGTGAATCTAAGTTGTATGTGAGCAAACCTAAGTTTAAATGGTCCATATGGTGATTTGGAAATGTTAGAATATATTTTAGAAGCATTAGAACTTGTTTGGAAAGGTTAGAACTAGATTTAAGTTCGGGAGTTTGAAACAGAATGATTCTGGTTGCGACAGCGTAGTCAATCGCGGTCAACCCCGCCATTGCGAGACATGCGGTCAACCTCAGGTAATATACCTTGGTTGACCACACAGCACCAAGAAGTTCAGTTTCGGGCCACCCAAACCCCTTTTGTTCTAAGTTAAATTCTAAGTGTGTTTTCACTTATTTTACTAGTAAAAAAATATCGTTAATGTATCCTAAAGTATTTTTAATTATTATGTAAATAAAAGAACAATTATAATTAGGGAAGGCACACTAAGAAACCATGAGATTGCATGCTAATGAAGCATGTATAGGTTTTGACATTAATAAATTGAGTCTACACCTAAGGTTGCTCGCTGTCTCTTGGAGCTAACATTTAACAAGACGGGATCATAGAGTGGACATGATCGGTATTAGAGATCAAGGTAGGTCTCTAAACTCCCTTCCTTAATAGCCATGAATTTAATTAGTATTTTGGTCATTTCTTAGATTTTTAAATGTTTTAAGAATTGAATTACAAATTAAATTGCATTATTGCTTTCAATCGTTTTTGAACTATGAATGACAATTTCTAATAAATATTGTCTTGGTATAAGTGTCACCGAGTGAGGCAAATTAAATGATTTTCTAAAATACCAAATGGTCTAAGATCCCCATTTGGTTGAGTTTTAAGTGCACGAAGTCACACAGAGATTAAGTCGTGCATAGAGCGACCTTAGGGGCAGGTCGTGAAACCCGGTCTGAGCTACTATGATGGTGATTCTATTAGGCTTTGCACATAGTAAATATTAATTTATGATTTGAGATAAATCATATGACATGAATTGTAAGCATAAGACTTATTTAATTATTTAATTATTATTCAAATTATTTATATTATTTTATAAATGATGATTTAGATTTCAAGTCCTAATGAGCCTTTCTCTCATGATTTCTACTGTTTTACTTTCCTCCCTCCAAGTGGTTCGTAGTACGCAGTTGAGTAGAGTGTTGTTGTTTTACTGATTGAGTCTGTGAGTTGTTTAGTTATTTGTTTTTGTTAAGGCATGTAATAATAAAACTTTAATCATGCTCTTTGCTTATGTTTTGTTGGATTAGTTGTACTTCTTTTATGTTTGTATTATGTGTATACCGTTGTGGAATTCGATGGGACCAGTATTTGGCGAATTCAAAGTTTTAAATTAAGTTTGAGGTTAATTCAATATTTTCTTTTACTATGTTTTAGTATTAATATTAATCTATTTGAGTTTAAATTGTCATATTCTTAAATTACCGAAAACATCTTTAAAAATATAAGAAAACTTTCCGTTATTTATTATTAACCTTATTTATTTATTTTAATTAAACTGTCACGTCATCATGTCGGGATTGGGTGTGTGGCAAATTTTTGATCTTGGTCAATTGGAATTTCCATTATCATAGAGATCTTGTTGAAAGAGCCATATATTTGCTATGTATCTGACATATCGATTTGGTTTTCCGTTGTTAGAATTCGCCACACATTCTTCTCTTTGAGAGATTTGTTCGAATTTAGGGGGAAATTCATTAACATTCAAGGTGAAGTCTTCTTGTATTTGGAGTCCTCCAAGTCGGTATTAGTGTTTTGTATCTCTATAATTTGCAATGCAAGTTTCCTTTTGAAAGAAAATTGCCACGTGGGGCAACATATGAATATTTCGTCCAATTCTTACACAAATATTGTAATTGAAGGTGTGTATATATGTTATACAAGATAGTTTGAGGTTAGTTTTGGGCATTTTAAATAATAGGGGTCAATTAAGTGGGATCTAGTATGAAGTTCAAGGACTATACTTCATAATCATCCTGTTTGTTTTGAAGAAAAACTTATGAGACTGAAAACTAAAAAGATATGTTGTGGCTATAGTCGGATTCATCGTCTGGCAGAGAAGGTGGAACAACCAATAAGAGAAGTTCTAACTTTTTTCTCTTTAAGAGATCTTATAAGTCAGACTATAACGGCAATTGACAAATATCAGCTCCATACATCCAGGACTATCGTAGTAATATATGTGTATAAATGTTAAATCTAATCAAAATTATATTAAAAATAATAAAAAAAGTTAATATTGATATGACAAGGTATTTTCTGTACCCTTTATATGGTCAAATTCGGTGAAAAAAAAAAAGGTGAATATGACAACTTGTCATTTTAATAATTAAGCCTTTTCCAGGAAAGAAAAAGATGAGAAAAAAGATTATGATTTTAGTCGCAATCATACTTTCACTAACATGAAAGAAACATTATTGAATTCATCAAAAGAAAAGAAAAGAAAAAAAATATATATATATATATATATATATATTAAAGCGTTCACATACAATGAATTTATCTAAGCTGGTTCAATTCGCTTACCCACAAATACTATTTAATCACTGTTGGCTTTAAATGGATCAATAAGGTTAAATTTTAAAGCCTTTATCACTCTTTTTTTTTGGTTGTTTTGTAAATATAAAATTGCATCATCGAAACCCTTGATTATTGCCCTCTACTTAACTAATTTCACTTTATGATACTTCCAACTTCTTTTTTTTTTTTTTTTTAGGGTAAAACTTGGCCATGAGAGTTATATAAAAAGCCACTAAAGGCAAAAAGATACAGCACAAACCAAAGCCAAAGAAGGCATCACTCCTACGACTAGATGATACAACCGTACCTTAAACTTAATTAAGAGAACTCTTCTTTAATATAGGCCGAATATCAACGGCCGTTAAAACGGGCTCCAGATGAACGATATCATACACCCCAAAGGTGCTTATCTAAGCCCGTCACGCCTAATGAACATAAAGCAAGGCCTAGACCACCGTCTAGCCCTACAGCTACAAACCTTCTGCCCATAACAGACAAAGAGGACATCAAATCGACAATAGGAGGTGGAGAAGTCACCTTCCTTATTACATATGAAAATAACAACAAAAATAAAATAAAATACAAGTGGAGGTCCAAAATTTTAATGTGAAGTCTAGGCCAAGTGTTGTCTTTCGCCACCGCTGTCACTCTCGATTGCTTGTGGGTTAGCCCAATCCTTGATGATCCCTACCTCCACCCCACCGACCCTTCATATCCGATCATAAAAACTGGTAGCGTCAAGGGCCGGAGCTCCTGATAACACCATCGTCGCAGGTTCGGGCCCCTCTGCTCTCTCCCTCTTTCCCCTCCGAATCCAGGACGCCGCCAACTCCCTTCTCTTTGCACGAAGTTCTTCTCTCTTTGCCCCGATCTCCTCTGTCTCGGCTAGCTCCAGCCGTTCGTGTCTTGTCATGGTCGACCTTGCCATGGTGGCTGCCGCTGCTCCCCACAAGCTTTTCCCTAGCCTCTGGGCCTAGAAACCTCTAGCAATCGACCCATTCGAATACTGCAAAGGCAAACAACTTGCCATTGCCCTGGTTCCCTCCAAGCTCTGCCTTGCCTCTATCGTCCTCCCCCTCTCATGGGACCAAGCCCCAGCAACTAGCCCAGAGGCAGCGCTAGGTTTTGAGTCTCAAAGCGAGAGGGGGCGGCACACATGACTCCCTTAAGAAACTTTGAGCTTGAGCTTCTTTTTCTAAAAACCTAGTATACAGTTTTTTCTAAACTCTTTTCCTAACCTCTTTCCTTTTGGTGTAAGACTTTTCAACCAAAACAAATTTTTAAACGTCTTATGCGATAGGATTTATTAGTTTTTGTTCTTAGAATTTGAGTGGAATTCAATCTCTTCAACTTATAGTAAAACTGAATGTAAAATTATCGCTCGGCTATCCCTATAACCACGAATTTATTACATCTATACATTAAAATATGGTCATACAAATATGTGTGCATACGTATATACATAGATATATGAATTAAGTATGTGTAAAAGGTGAATTCTACAATTAGATTTATTTACAGGGTCAATGACTGCTCTTGAAAATTGATTGGGTTTGAGTTTGTAGATTAGCATTGAGACGATTTGCAACAAGAACAAAACGTAAAATGCGATAAAAATAAATAAATACTCGTACTTATAGTGGTTCACCTTTGAAATAACGGCTATGTCTACTACAGAGTCTTAGGGTTCCACTATATAGAGAACTAGTACAATAATCAAGGTGATAGATAATGGGAAAAGGAGAGGATTTAGGAAGAAAAAGTAGAGAGAGAATGTTCAAAATATAACGTGGGATTAATTCTATATTTATAAGGGACAAATTAGGCTTTCTAGTTGCTTGATTCTAGAAGATGATTCTAAGTTGACTATAGAAAGGGTAACTTCTTGATTTGTTTTCAATTACTTTTTCATTTGTTTGTTTCCTTATTTAGCTTAAGATGGCTTGTTTTCTAAGGTTGACATAATTCTTGACTTTATTTTGCAGATTTAGCTAACTTAGTCTTCATAGGACTACGATGATCCTACTCTGATTTATTCCATGTGGGTCCTATAAGTCTCCAGTCCATTCTATATTAGCGTCAATCGACTTGCCATCTTCAATCGATCTGGTCAGTCGAAGTGCTCTAGTTGATGCTTCCGGACAATCAATTAACTCATGTATGGTGATGATTAAGGTACTACTTTTACCCCTAACAGTATGTATATATACATACACGTTACATATTAATTTGCTCCTGCTCTTGTTGTACCGTGTTAAAAGAAAGAAAAAAAATATTACTGTGAGTAGGTATAAAGTTCCTCGTGTTATTCGTTTGCAAATTAACTAAGTGTTCTGGACAACGATTAGAACTCACCTTTTTAAACCATTCATAACTTAAAACTTTTAACAGTTATAGTATAAAGCTCTCACATGCTATATGGTTTGAATCTCTCTCTCAAACACCCCATAAAATTATAAGAATGTACCCTCTCAGTTTCCAATATGTGTTTTTTAGGTTGCATTGCTGGCTTAATGTTTCTTTTAATAAAAAGATTTTATCCAGCAAAAAAGATAAGAAAAGAAAACTTTACGTTTCTTGTAACCTGATAACATGCCCCCCTTTCAAAAGAAGAAACACGTTGTGGCAATGTATTTCTTGTAAAGTGAAGAATAATTGAGTAGATTATTCAAATATTTCCAAACTCCAATCAAATCAATTGTAACCATAGATAAGCTATTTGTTGATTAAAGTTTGCCAAATTAACCTCCAACTCATACATATAATTGAGATGGGGATTGATATTTCGATTTGACTCTTCAATGCCCAATTAATACGTTAAGCCAATAAGTTATATTCATATACTTCTTAATCTTTCTTAGCCTCCCTAAAGGAATTCCTGACCAAACTCAATAATCATCCAAACTCCAAAGTACAATAATGTTGATGTGTAACCAACACTAATGTTTGTATGTGTGTGTGTGTGTGTATATATATATATCCTCATAAATCTATGAGGTTTTAAGAATAATTTTACTCCATCAATATTGCATAATAAATTAAAACAGTTAAATTAAGTGCTAAGGTGGTATATGAGTTCAAATGCCACAACACATGCCGTTTAGTTAGTACGTACTTAAAAATTGTGATTAGAATCAGTGTTTCTAATACTTTTTTAAAAAATTGTAAGATATCCATACCTGTGAAACCATGCAAAATCATGAATCCTCACTATTAATTGGCTCTTCTGCACGTACATTTTACAAATTTAATACAATCAAAATTAAAATCACTAGACAACACTACATGTTTTGATATACTTGCTCCGAAAGACAAAAAATTGTTGAGTTGGAAAAAAAAGAAGATAGATATTGATATTTTAAGGAAAAAATTGACAAAATCCAAGAGAGGACAAAGTCATCCTATCAACCCTCGTTTCTTTGTTGTTTTAGTGTTATTTTGCTTTGCTTTGTTTTGTTTGTATTGATTTTAATTTTTTTGGTTGATTATTCTTAGGTTTCTTTATGTTTTAGACTTTAGTTTTGTCAGATCTTTTTCTTTCTTCTCTTTTTAATGAAGTTTTTGCTTATTAAAAAAACCTCAAAATTTTAAAATTTGCATAAAACGAAGTAAGAGCATCTCTTGATACCAATGTCAAAATTTATTAATTAGGTAAAAAAAACTCTCTGTTATGATATTATATATACTCTCTGTTATGCTAACGCTACATGACAACTTTTGGTATTTGGTTGCTATTGGCGTTGATTGGCAGACTTTCTAACCAATAATTACGCAAATTACCGTTTAAAATTTATTTAAAATTAAAGATTTCCCTTTTACGAGTTTTATTAATATATATTATGATAAAAGATAGATATAACATTCAAAATAATAATATGTATTTGAGTTAAAAATAAAACAACCTATTGAATACGCCACTTTTACACTTATTTTTGCTAAATACAACATTGAGATTAACAACTAATTTGAAAGTGTATTGTGTATGTGTCACGCCCCGGAGTACGGGAGGTGACGTGGCGGAATATTTAGATTAATTAAAAGAGAATTTAATTAAAAACCGAGAGGTTAAGAATCCAATTAGGCAAGAAATAAAGAGATTTTCCACCACATTTTATAAAAGAATTTAAAATCATTAAACAAATAACAATAATTGAATAAAAACCGCGAATATGGGTTCCACAACCCACAACTTGTGCACACACATGGATCTGACAATATTACAAATACAATTACAGTCCAAGTACAAACAAAGTTAAGTCTTACATGCCTTGATTAATAAATACAGAATGTAAATAAATTCTCCTATTGCTCCTGAGTTCGGTCCGAAGAATCTTCTCCAAACCTAAATGGGAAACCACCTAGAAGGGGGGGAATTTAAAACAGATAAAACGTGAGCGAAAGGCTCAGTAGGACTAAGTTTTATAAAATAATTTAATGCAAAGAAACATGATATTATCAGGAGTTATACAAAAAGGGAACTTGAATAAATAAATAAATAAATTGAGTAGAACCGTTCTGACACAGAACAGTCTACTCGTCAAATCAAAACACCAGTTTACTTTTACCTAGGCAAACCATGATATCACCACCGTAGTGGCCCAGCTGGGTTTCGGGACCTGCCCCCAAGGTCGATCACGACCCGATCTCTGATATGGCATCATGCCCATGTGTTTATTATCATTATCATTCAAAACCCAATTACCGAGTGTTGTCAATTACATTCATTATGAAATTCATTTCATGTCACGGTATATAAAAATATAACCGATAAAACCATTTTCAAACAACCGTTGAAAACATTTTGATAGAAATCATTTTCAAAGCCAAATCATTTCAAAACCAGGCTACCAAAGAAATAGGATAGAAGTCCTACCTCAGTACTCGTGCCGGTACCCCACACCGTAATCCCGATCCGCTATACGTTAGCTCCACGGAACCACGAACAATCCTAGATACAAACTAAGTCGATCAATATCTAGTTCGAGACATTCTATGTTACCAAATCATTTCATGATGTCCTAGTGTGCCATTTGTATCATTAAAATCATCCTATAAGGTTGGGATTTAAATCAGGGTTCAAAACAATGAAATCGGGTAAAAATCACAAAATTTTCCATGCCTCGGTCGGCCTGCCGGACGCCCTGCTTCGGCCTGCCGGAAGCAAAGTTCGGCCTGCCGAACATTTCCCCAGATTCGGCCTGCCGGTCGGAAGAACACCGGCCTGCCGATCATCACTCCGGCCTGCCGAACATGAACTTCGGCCTGCCGAACTGGGAAAACCCAGAAATCCCAGCCACGGGTTTCTCGATCCCCAAAATCCAAATCTAGTTTCTAACCTGTTTTTCTCAAATCCCAGGCATGAAAAACAACTATAATTGATAGAAAAACATTCTAGAACATGTTTGGGATCATTTAAACAACATTTAAACTCAAAATCCTCAAAAATCCGAAAATGAGAAAAAGAGGAGAAAAATGAAAAATCTTGAATCCAATCCGTTTTTCTTCAATCTAGGCTTAGATTCTAGTTGTTCTAAGCTCATTTAACACAAATCCACGGTTTTCTAAGCTAAAACAAACTTAGATTTCAAAAACACACAAAATTGAAAATTTTGTAAAAAGTTTAGGAATTTCGAATCTAACCTCGAATCGAAGCTTCAATCCGCGTTCTCGGTTGCCGAATCACGTCCCCGAGCTTCCTCCTCGCTAACCCGAAGCTTGGATTCAAATGTGGTTTCAAAATTTTTAGAGAGAGATTGAGAGAGAGAGGGGCTGCCGAGAGATATCAAGAGGAAGAGAGAGAGAGAGAGCTCGTGAAAGTGAGGAGAGAGAGAGGGAAAAAGGAAATAAATAGAGAAAATCGATGGACGGTTTTACTGTGCGAAAACCATGTGCCGCCCACGGTTTTGCAAAACGGAGTATTTTTAACATTTTACAAATTGTTGTGTTTTAAAACTCAAAACATCATTTTAAATCAATAAGAAATCTTTTGAACACATCAATTTAACAAAACAACCAAAAACTAAAATCCAACCAAATAATCTAATTAAAGTTAAAACTTTAATTATGGCACACTAATTCATCATTTACATTACATTAATATTAAATAAATTTCGGGACGTTACAGCTCTCCACCCCTAAAAGAAATTTCGTCCTCGAAATTTACAACTCATCTCAAAAACAAAACAAATGCGGATACAATTCCCGCATACTCGACTCTAATTCCCAAGTGGCTTCATCAACCCCGTGATGCTGCCACACGACCTTTACCAACGGTATCTCACGACGACGCAAGCTAATCACTTTCCGGTCGATGATCTGAATCGGCACTTCTTCGTACGTCGTATCCTCCTGAACCTGCACATCGCGAAACGATACTAGCTTACCCTGCTCAGGTGGACACTTCCTAAGCATAGACACATGAAACACATCGTGCACATGAGAAAGTTCGGGCGGAAGATCAAGCCGATAAGCGACCACACCAACACGCTGAGTGATCTCGAACGGCCCAATATACCTCGGCGCGAGTTTCCCACTCACTCCGAACCGCATAGTTCCCTTACGAGGTGACACCCTCAAGAGAACAAAATCTCCAACCACGAACTCTAAGGGTCTACGTCTCCTATCTGCGTAGCTCTTCTGCCGACTCTGAGCTGCTCTCAACTGATCCTGAATTACCGCGACTTTCTCGTTGCCGTCACGAATCTCTTCCGGCCCAAGGATAACTCTATCTTCCGGCTCGGCCCAACACACAGGTGACCGACATGGTCGCCCATACAACGCCTCAAATGGTGCCATACCGATACTCGCCTGATAACTGTTGTTGTACGCGAACTCCGCCAAATGCAAATATTGCTTCCAATTCCCGCCGAAGTCTAACGCACAAGCACGCAACATATCCTCGAGAACCTGAATGACCCGCTCAGACTGCCCATCAGTCTGAGGATGAAACGCCGTACTGAAGTTCAAATCCGTACCCAAAGCCTCCTGAAAACTCCTCCAGTACTTAGCATTAAACCTGGTGTCTCGATCAGAGGTGATGGACAAAGGAACTCCATGCAACCTCACAATGTTCTGCATATACAACTCCCCAAGAATCTTCCTAGAACACGTCGACCTAAACGGAATGAAATGCGCCGATTTCGTCAACCTGTCGACTACAACCCAAACTGCATCGTGCCGCTGCTCCGTCCTCGGCAAACCTGTGAGAAAATCCATCGTCACATGCTCCCATTTCCACCCTGGAATAGGAAGCGGCTGAAGCTAACCTGCAGGCTTCTGGTGCTCAGCTTTCACCTGAAGACACGTCGAACACTTGGCCACGTACTCGCGAACATCTTTCTTCATGCCTCTCCACCAATAGTGCCTCTTCAAATCACGATACATCTTGGTGCTTCCCGGATGAATAGCAAACTAAGACCTATGAGCTTCATCTAGAACGGCTTTCGTCACCTCGGTGATAACTGGAACTGCAAGACGCTCCCGGAAGTACAATGATCCATCTGCATGCACGCTCCATTCCTCGAACTGCTCCCCGTTCTGAATCCGCGACCAAATCCCCTGCAAATGTCGATCCTGCCACTGACCTTGCTTCACCATCCGAACAAGAGCTGGAGTCGCTTCCACGTGATACAACAAAACTCGATCACCGTCTTCATGATACTGTAGCCGATACTCACTCACTGTCGCATCCCTGCTCCAGTCCTCAAAAATCAAACAAGCGAGAATCCCTGAAGACCTCCTGCTAAGCGCGTCCGCTACCACATTAGCTTTCCCGGGATGATACTGCAACGCGAAATCATAATCCTCCATGTACTCTACCCATCTGCGCTGCCTCAAGTTGAGATCCCTCTGAGTGAACAAATGCCTCAAACTCTTGTGATCGGAGAAGACCTGAAACGATGCTCCATACAAGTAACATCTCCAAATCTTCAGCGCGTAGATCACCGCTGCAAGCTCTAAATCGTGAGTAGGATAATTCCGCTCGTGAGGTCGTAGCTGTCTCGATCCGTACGTAACCACACGTCCATGCTGCATCAACACGCATCCAAGTCCGCGCCCTGAAGCATCAGCATAAACCTCATACGGCTCATCACTGCTAGGAATAATCAACACTGGAGCTGAAGTCAACCGGTTCTTCAATTCCTGAAAAGCAGACTCACAGTCTTCATCCCACTCAAACCTGACGTTTTTCCTGATCAACCTCGTCAACGGAGCTGCAATCTTCGAAAAGTCCTTTACAAATTTCCTGTAATATCCAACAAGACCTAAGAAGCTGTGAATCTCTGCTACATTCCTTGGTCGTTCCCACTCTAATATAGCTTCAATCTTGGACGGATCCACTGAAATACCATGCTCCGAGATGACATGACCCAGAAATTTGACCTCAGTCAACCAGAACTCACACTTTTCCCTCTTAGCATACAACTGGTGCTCCCGCAGAGTCTGAAGCACGATCCGAAGATGCTGCTCATGCTCCTCCCATGTCTTAGAATACACAAGAATGTCATCGATGAACACGATCACAAACTGATCCAGATATGGCCGAAATATCCTGTTCATCAAATCCATAAAAGCTGCTGGAGCATTCGTCAACCCAAACGACATAACCAGAAACTCGAAGTGCCCATACCGAGTCCTAAAAGCTGTCTTGGGAATATCCTCTTCCTTGATTCTGAGCTGATGATAACCTGACCGCAAATCAATCTTCGAGAAGTATCGCGAACCTCCCAACTGATCAAATAGCTCATCAACCCTAGGCAAAGGATACTTGTTCTTCACCGTAACACGATTCAGCTGCCGATAATCTACACATAACCTGAGAGTCCCATCGTGCTTCTTAGCGAACAAAACTGGTGCTCCCCACGGAGATGTGCTATTCCGAATATATCCTTTATCAGCAAGCTCCTGAAGTTGCTTCCTCAATTCCTTCATTTTTGCAGGCGCCATCCGATAAGGTGCCATAGAAATCGGTGATGTCCCTGGAAACAACTCGATACCAAACTCAATCTCCCGATGCGGTGGTAACCCTGATAACTCGTCGGGGAAAACATCCTCGAACTCATCAACCACCGGAATCGCTACACTACTACTCGAAACATAGGGCCCGCAATCTAGATTGGCAAGAAAAGCACAACAACCTAGATTCCTTCGCCCTCCTAGACACGACTTTATAAGGCGCTCACTCATTAGCCAATCACCACCACCCTGGTAAGTGATTACCGTCCCCCTATCAGACACTATGGTCACTTTTCTAAGTTGGCAGTCTACAACTGCACTATACCTGGACAACCAGTCCATCCCTAAAATCACATCATAGGAACTCATGGGGAGTATAATCAAATCACTTTTTAAAATCTCATCCCCAATCTTTATTTTACAAGATTTACACATACTATTCACACACACCCGCCCCAAAGGAGAAGTTATAACTAGGGGTTCCTTAAACTCTTCTACTTCTAATCCCAAGGCATGTACAAAAGAACTTGAAATGAGAGAATGAGAGGCACCGGTATCAAATAAAACGCGAGCTAGAGATCTAGAAACCAAAACCATACCATCGACAACCGCGTTACCAATCTGAGAATCTGACCCTCCAGATGCCATTGCATGAACCTGCACTGGCGCCTTCCCTTTTCCTCTACCGACATTGCTGGGTCCTGCATTACTCGGCCGATACTGCTGAGATGGAGATGACTGCACACTACCTGTACTCGGCGCTCTATACTGAGGAACACTGCGCTGAAAATACTGCGGCTGCTGTCCCCGTGCCGGATATGAGAATTGCTGAGGAGAAAACTGCGGATACTGCAACTGCGGGTACTGCGGAGGCGGAGGTAGGGTCTGAGGCTGAGGCTGAGACGAACGACTGGCATCCTCCCCGGTTTGCGATCCAAGACGAGCACTCCTGATCGGGCAATTCCTCTTGATGTGTCCGGGCTGCTGACAGAAATGACAATGGAAGCTGTAGGGGTTGCTGCGCCCGCTGCCAGACGAACTGCTGCTGCCACTGGTCGCACCGCCTTGCTTGCCTTTCCCCGGAGCTGGACGACTACTGGTGCTCTTCCTGCCACTCCTCTGCGGTCCTCCTGAAGCCTTGGCTCGATCCTCACAATACTGCACGTAATCATTCTCCACGGAGATCGCCGACGACACAAGCTCTCCGAAACTCCTAAGCCGTAGAGCAACCAACTGCCGTCGAATAGGAGCCTTGAGTCCTTCCTGGAACTTGATGCATTTCTCGCGCTCCGATGCCACAGCTGATGGAGCAAACCTAGCCAACTCGCTAAACTTCGCCTCATACTCCCGAACTGATAGATCACCCTGCTGCAATCTATAAAACTCAGCTGCTTTCTGGTCTCTATACCCCTGCGGAAAATACCGATCATAGAACAGCTCCTCGAACTTGTCCCAACCGATATCGCCACCGCGCTCCAGACGCTTAGTTTGTTTCCACCAGGTGTTAGCGCCACCCTCGAGCTTATATGCCGCAAACTCCACACGATACTCCTCAGGCACACCAAGAGTATCAAGATGCTTCAAGATCGAATCCAACCAATACTCTGCTAACTGCGGATCCCCATTGCCATCAAAAGTCGGAATAGACGCCCGCCGAAATTCCTTAAAGAAAGCATGCCGACTACCAACACTGGAGTCTTCCGGTCTAGTCCTGGCTGCCATCTGCTGGAAAGCCGTAATCATAGACCTCATCAGGCCCTCATCATTCCTGAACTCGGCGTCAGTTGTCGAACGACGTCTAGGTGTCATTCTCTCACTTCTGAAAACAAAATTTGGACTGTCAGAGGTATTTCATTGTCAAACCTATGTGTGCACAATTCCCAAGGTTCATAACCTTGAGCTCTGATACCATTCTGTCACGCCCCGGAGTACGGGAGGTGACGTGGCGGAATATTTAGATTAATTAAAAGAGAATTTAATTAAAAACCGAGAGGTTAAGAATCCAATTAGGCAAGAAATAAAGAGATTTTCCACCACATTTTATAAAAGAATTTAAAATCATTAAACAAATAACAATAATTGAATAAAAACCGCGAATATGGGTTCCACAACCCACAACTTGTGCACACATATGGATCTGACAATATTACAAATACAATTACAGTCCAAGTACAAACAAAGTTAAGTCTTACATGCCTTGATTAATAAATACAGAATGTAAATAAATTCTCCTATTGCTCCTGAGTTCGGTCCGAAGAATCTTCTCCAAACCTAAATGGGAAACCACCTAGAAGGGGGGGAATTTAAAACAGATAAAACGTGAGCGAAAGGCTCAGTAGGACTAAGTTTTATAAAATAATTTAATGCAAAGAAACATGACATTATCAGGAGTTATACAAAAAGGGAACTTGAATAAATAAATAAATAAATTGAGTAGAACCGTTCTGACACAGAACAGTCTACTCGTCAAATCAAAACACCAGTTTACTTTTACCTAGGCAAACCATGATATCACCACCGTAGTGGCCCAGCTGGGTTTCGGGACCTGCCCCCAAGGTCGATCACGACCCGATCTCTGATATGGCATCATGCCCATGTGTTTATTATCATTATCATTCAAAACCCAATTACCGAGTGTTGTCAATTACATTCATTATGAAATTCATTTCATGTCACGGTATATAAAAATATAACCGATAAAACCATTTTCAAACAACCGTTGAAAACATTTTGATAGAAATCATTTTCAAAGCCAAATCATTTCAAAACCAGGCTACCAAAGAAATAGGATAGAAGTCCTACCTCAGTACTCGTGCCGGTACCCCACACCGTAATCCCGATCCGCTATACGTTAGCTCCACGGAACCACGAACAATCCTAGATACAAACTAAGTCGATCAATATCTAGTTCGAGACATTCTATGTTACCAAATCATTTCATGATGTCCTAGTGTGCCATTTGTATCATTAAAATCATCCTATAAGGTTGGGATTTAAATCAGGGTTCAAAACAATGAAATCGGGTAAAAATCACAAAATTTTCCATGCCTCGGTCGGCCTGCCGGACGCCCTGCTTCGGCCTGCCGGAAGCAAAGTTCGGCCTGCCGAACATTTCCCCAGATTCGGCCTGCCGGTCGGAAGAACACCGGCCTGCCGAACATGAACTTCGGCCTGTCGAACTGGGAAAACCCAGAAATCCCAGCCATGGGTTTCTCGATCCCCAAAATCCAAATCTAGTTTCTAACCTGTTTTTCTCAAATCCCAGGCATGAAAAACAACTATAATTGATAGAAAAACATTCTAGAACATGTTTGGGATCATTTAAACAACATTTAAACTCAAAATCCTCAAAAATCCGAAAATGAGAAAAAGAGGAGAAAAATGAAAAATCTTGAATCCAATCCGTTTTTCTTCAATCTAGGCTTAGATTCTAGTTGTTCTAAGCTCATTTAACACAAATCCACGGTTTTCTAAGCTAAAACAAACTTAGATTTCAAAAACACACAAAATTGAAAATTTTGTAAAAAGTTTAGGAATTTCGAATCTAACCTCGAATCGAAGCTTCAATCCGCGTTCTCGGTTGCCGAATCACGTCCCCGAGCTTCCTCCTCGCTAACCCGAAGCTTGGATTCGAATGTGGTTTCAAAATTTTTAGAGAGAGATTGAGAGAGAGAGGGGCTGCCGAGAGATATCAAGAGGAAGAGAGAGAGAGAGAGCTCGTGAAAGTGAGGAGAGAGAGAGGGAAAAAGGAAATAAATAGAGAAAATCGATGGGCGGTTTTACTGTGCGAAAACCATGTGCCGCCCACGGTTTTGCAAAACGGAGTATTTTTAACATTTTACAAATTGTTGTGTTTTAAAACTCAAAACATCATTTTAAATCAATAAGAAATCTTTTGAACACATCAATTTAACAAAATAACCAAAAACTAAAATCCAACCAAATAATCTAATTAAAGTTAAAACTTTAATTATGGCACACTAATTCATCATTTACATTACATTAATATTAAATAAATTTCGGGACGTTACAGTATGTCTCTATGTGAATGTAGCTCAGTTTGATCTTATACCTAAACCCTTTTTATCCCAAAAATCGAAACTAACCAGACCCATTGACAAGAAGTTCGGTCGGTCTTACCGGTTTTATTGAGCTGTCAATTAACCAGTACAACCCCTAACTTCCAACTACTAAGGTGGGAAGCAAACTTGAATATTATGATGAAAAAATCTTCATGTTTGTGTTGTCCAATTGTGAAATTTTAACACTTTTGGGATTTGTTTGGTAACGTCGTTCATAAAATGTCGTTTTAACTGTTATAGTGTAAAACTCTCAAATTTTACAATATAAAATAAAAATATATTATAGTATAAATTTTTTATATATACTATAGTAAAATCGTTTTAATTTTTGCTTCTAACTTGTTGCTAAACGCTCTTGGCATATAAAGACGAGTGTTGTGGAGAATACGTATAGAATTGTATATAGGCACAAAGTCTATATGCCTAACCTAGGAGGCATTGCAAAGTCAAAAGAAGAACGGCATGAAATGAAGGAGAAAAGAGTGAAATTTTTCTGAAATTAAACAAAGAGCGGACACGTAAAAGATTTGTGTTTTGGAGCGGTGAAAGTGATGGGCTTTGAGAAAGTGCGTGAGTAGTCGTTCATCATTGTTGATGTATTTTTTCTTTCTTTTTTCTTTTCTCTGTTTTGTTTTTGTTTTTGTTTTTGGTTGTGTTTTTGTTTTTGTTTTTGTTGATCCGTGATTACCGCCAAACGCGTGGTCGTGTCTCTCCTTTTTATTTTCTTTACAGTCTCTGCTATTGACCATTTATAACCATTTTCCCAAGTCTCTATTGTTTTTTTTTCTCTCTTTACATTTTCTACGTTTTTTTATTGAAAAATGTATTTTCTATTTTTTGTCTAATTTTTTTATATCAGCGTACATGGTAAGAAATTGCCGTTTATTCTTAGGCCATGTTTGTTACACGGGCTTGGGATTAGGATTGGGATTAATAATCTTAAGCTAATGTTTGGCAACAATTTTTGACCGTACTACTTAGGAATAATTTATCGCTTTGATCACAAATAATCCCACCCAACCGGGGATTATTAGTCCCAATCTAAACCACGGGATTTGTTGGGACTGGGATTAGACTTTCCTTTTCCCCTTATTCTCTCACCCAGCCAACATTTCTCTTCATCTCCCTGGCCATCGCATCTATTTCAATTGTTATAGTTTATCATTTTATTTCAATTGTTATAGTTTATTTTTAATTTTTTTAATTTTATAATTCTTTTAATATACGTATATAAAATTGTTATTATCATATCCAATCTATTTCGGTCCGATTACGCACCAAACATAGGATTATTAATCCAGCTTCCTAATTCGATGGTTTACCAAACACATGATAGAATTCACCATAATCCAATTCAGTCCAGTCCAATCCAATCCAGTCTAGTCCAATCCAGACTGAGTAATCCAATCCAATCCAGTGTGCCAAACAGGCCCTTAATAAATTTTGTTTTAAATATTAAATATTAAATCAACTTCGGTTTTTTTTTTTATACACTTATCAAAATTGTGATGAATAAGGAGGAACTTGTCACTTCTCTTATCAAATTTGATTACTCCCGTTGAATAATAATTAAATTGCAGAAAAATAAAAAAAAAATAACGTACGAATTTTAGAGTTTGCCCTCAATTAAAGGTGATGTAAACTAAAGTGAGAACTGTTTTACTATACTTAAGTATACATACATAGTGTAATTGTCAAAAATTGGACTTGGGCTCATTTTTTGGAGGGTGTAATTTTTTATTTATAGCTCTCTAATGAGATTAATACAAGAATTATATTAAATGATTAAGTTATCTCTCATTTCTCTCTTTTAAGTCTCCCAATATTGTAATTCATGTGATCAATCTTCTGCTAGTTGTACTTGTCTATCTATGGAGTCAAGATCTGCTGTCTCATTTTTCTGTCCTCTAATAACCAAAAAGACAAAAAAAATTAGACAACATATCTTGATTCCATCTACGCGCCTGTCAAGCTAATGAGTCTTCGACGATTCTAATGCTAAGGTACTTATCTCAACTGCGATACAACAAAGAGCCTTAGATTATTTTTATTAATTATGAAATAAACATATACACCCATATGTTTTTGTGTGACTAATAAAATATATTATTTATATATATATATATATGTTTTGTATACAAATGTAGCAGAGATGCTGATTTTTCCATAAGATTTTTCTCCTACTAACCATTATCAGCATTTTTGGCTGCAATATACCAATTATTATTATACTCCTTGATTAGGTTTAGTATTTTGTATTTTTGTCAGCGATATTGTTAATTAGGGAAGTTATCGAGCATAATTTCCATTTCATTAATGCTACTTGAAACTTGTTTTTTTCCCCTATATTTTTTTTTTGATGAAAAGAAAAAGGAGATCTTTTCATATAAAATGAATTTTGTCCTTCCTTGGCTTGTGAAAAAGGAAACTTTGAGGCACTTTTTCCTCTAAAAGAAAACTTGTTGCTTCTAACTAGGATTCTTTAGGTCGTTTGGATGATGGGGTTCTTTTTCTTTTTCATCCTCTTTTTGATAATCCAATTAAAAAAATAGAACTTTGTTAACTTTTTTTTTTTTTTCCTAATATGTTTAAGAAGTTCTCCGTAGAACGGCAACACATTCTAACGTTGTGAGAAGTGCATGAATTTCATTTTGTATAAGTCACTCATCTAATGATGAAAAAGAAAATAATTTCAGCAATTAAAAAAATGTCAACTATACCACTAAATAAGACTAAAAAGAAAATCAACATATGATATTATTTTTAAGTGTCATCCCATAATCGAGATTTGAGTAATAAGGAAAGTTGACTCCATGATTTGTGAGATTATAATCTTAAGTAAATATTTTTCTATTTCTATTTTTCTTGCGCAACATTTGGATAGTCTCTTCAAACTTAAAACTGCCATTTTGATAGCATCTAAATTCTATAAGAAAAAATATTACAATAAAACGAGTTCGAAGTGGTTTTTTATGAAACTAGTGAACCAAACATCACTTTAGTTTCTTTAATTACATAGTCTCTATTTTCAGTTAGATGTATATTATCCGTATAATCGTCAATAAAAATTAACAACTTAAATTTTTAAATTTTGAAGAAAACGTTATAACAAAACTAGTTTAAAATGAAAATGTTTTTAATTCTCAATAAATAAATAAATATTTATATGTATATCATTTTAGTTTCTTATACTTTCGTGATTGCATAGTAAGAATTTTTGGTTAGAGTTACGCTTGCCCATATTATCTTTACGATCATCAATGAGAATTGGCATTTATTCATACACAATAACATATTTTTTTCTAAAAAATACAATAACATACATTTTACATGTAACGTTTTTTTTTTTTTTACAGGTAAAGTCTAAGGGTATAAGTATATCTAACTTTATTTAAAAGCGAAAGAATTCGAATGTCCCATCCTAAATTTTTTTTAAAAAAGTTATGTTTTTTTTTTTTTTTTCCTCACCTTCTACTTTTCTTTATCGTATTCTTGTCGGGATGGATGTTGAAAAAAATCTGAGTCGGCAGATTAATTAATAGGATATGCATATGAACCAATCTAGTCAAATCAAACAAATCATCGATTCAAAAAAAAGATAACAAATTGGACAAATATTTAAATTTTTTTTTTGTTCAACAGAATTCAAACAAATACGGACGAAAACGAATCTGTATTTTTCTAAAACTATTTGGTTTTCATGCATTTGACCATAGAACGAATTAAAGACTGTTTGTTGGACTAGGAGGCATGGGAGGATAAATAATCAAATGGAGTATATTTTTGGAAAAACAGAATAAAAAAATTAAAATTAGTTTCGTGCATGTGAATTTTTTTTTTGAATTTATGAAAATTATAACAAGTAAGCAAAGATAGTATTCAGAAAAAAAGGGTAAAAAAAAAACTTAGCAAATAATTATATTTGTATGATTCTTCCTATTCTCTGTACACAACCGTAACCATTTATTGAACTTTTGTTTTTTGTTTTTTGTTTTAAATGGAATTTATTGGATTGTTGTCACATCTTTGCATAGTGTGGATGTTTATAACGCGTAAGAACCATATTGAGGAATAAACAATAAATATGGTAAAAAAGGAACAGAATATGTGTATTTTTATGAGAATATAGGCACGCTACAATTATATCGATTTTTGAATTTGTTTGCATCAATTTTTGAATTAGACAATCTCTTGATCTTAGGATATTTTATATAATAATCTTAAAAACTTACCCCATTTTATAATTATATTATAATATATATAATATAAATATATATACATATTATATAAACTCTGTTCCTTACTAATTAATTTTTCTTTTTTTTTTGTCTAGTCTATAAGTCTAATTATACTGCCAAATCATTCTAAATTTTTGTGTTGCTCTTCCTCTGATTTTATTCTTTTTTAAATGACCTTTTATTTTCTTTTTAATTATTAATAATAAGTATACAGTGTATATATACGTTTGTCTATACGATATGATTAATTACGAACGACAGGCAAGATTTGTCGGGACAAAAGTCATATGCACTAGAAAGAAAAAAAATTGATATAATAAATACAAATACTGACAAAATTAATTTGGAGAGGAAAAAAAGGATTTTATAAATGGTATTTAATTTTACTGACCAGCTCATTTATGTTTTGGACCCAGTGCTTTCTTTCTTATTCATATGCATACACATGCAAATGCACATACATATGTGTGTACATATACATATATATATATATATATGTATATTGGTTTTCTCGTTAAAGAAGGCAAATAAAACAACATTAAAACCTTAATTAAGGACTTCAAATTGAAAAGCACAAGGAAAAAAAAATTACAAACAATGGATCTGTTTGCTTGACGTGTCAAGCCCAACCAAAAAAATTATTGCAAAAAATCATAATAATTGACCAGCTACAAGAATTAATATAATATTTATTTATATTTATTCTGATAGGTAAGTATTGAATTACCAAGAAACCAAATAACAATTATGCAATAACCCCCCATCAATTCCAACAGATCTCCTAGTGCCTGCCACCATTACTTTGCCTGTCCACTCCTCATAAAATAAACAATAAATTAATTATCTTAGAAAAATAAATTAATTTATGACTAAATAGAAAAGAATTGTTTCAGGTTAGATATACAAAGTAATCAGACACTTATAACATTTTTATTTGTTCATGTAATATCATTTTTATGCTTGTATAATACTTAATTTATCTTAATGTAACAGTAAATATATATAGTTCAACACTCGTAACATCTATAGATATACTTAAACAAATTAAGTGTTACATAAATATACAAGCAACATGTAATGTGTAAAAAATATTACAAGTGTCAATTAATCAACATGTCAGAATTTAGATTCGCCAATAAAAACAACTAAAGGACATATGAAAACACAGTTTAAATTGTACAATATTATAGATTCTATTTTATGGACTGTTTGATTGAGTGATAGAAATTATAATTTTTACCACAAATTTAATTATAAACAATATAAAACTCTTATATGTTATAATAACAATAAAAAAAATTAATATAATATAAAATTTTTATAAATTATAATAAAAATAATTTTAATCAACAGCTTATATTACTTTTTTAAACACTCCAGTAAAATTGAACTTCGTTGCGAAACGCTCTTTTATTTTCCGTAATAAAGTAAGAAAACGTCTTATCATAAAAAAGTAAATAAACTGTATGGGCATCTGTTTAAAAGACAATAACGTCCTTTTGAGCGGTCACAGTGTGGTGTGAGTGGATAAGAGTCGTACAAAGGCAGAGAACGAAATGTGAAATTCCCGAAAAGTCCCTCATTAGCCCAAAAAAGAAAATCCCTTTTAATCAATTTTTTAAAATTATCACTTTTTACCTGTTAAAAAGATTTTATCTCTTTTTTTTCTTTTTCATCTTTGTGTTTAAAAAGAAAATCATCATCAATTAAAGGACAAAAACACGTATAATAAGTCCTATAAACGTTGTTCGCAAGCTTCTCTTGTAATGATTCCATTTTATTTTATTATTAATGTTTTAATACTAAAAAATATTCAGTGCCTATACTAAAGCCAAGAGTTTCGCGAGTCCATGTATTTTCACTTCACGGTCCCTCTCTCTCTCTCCCCTCTTCTGCTTCCTCTCTCTAAAAAAACTCCATTGATGCCCTTGTGAAGCTTTTTTTTCTTATGAAGCATTTCGCAGCCTCCCCAGATCTGCCATGGAAGAAGGAGGCTCTCTCAAACCAAATCTTCTTCTTTTCTCTCTCTTCCTCTTCTTCTTTCTCTCTCCTCCAGTTTTCTCCGCAACAGACCCGAGCGACTTGGCCATTCTCCGGGAGTTCGAGAAAGGTCTAGAGAACCCGGAGCTTCTGAAATGGCCGGCGAACAATGACGACCCGTGTGGGCCCCCCAAGTGGGACCACGTCTTCTGCGAATCGAACCGGGTCACGCAGATTCAAGTCCAGAACCTCGGCCTCAACGGTCCTCTTCCTCAGAGCTTCAACAAGCTCTCCATGCTCAGCAACATCGGACTCCAGAGAAACGGCTTCTCCGGTTCTTTGCCGTCCTTCAATGGTTTGAAGAATTTGGGGAAGGCTTACCTCGATTTCAACAAGTTCGATACCATCCCAGGTGATTTCTTTGTCGGACTTGATGCTTTGGAGGTTTTGGCTTTGGACGGCAATGCGTTTAATGTGACTAGCGGTGGTTGGATGTTCCCTTCTGATTTGGAGAACTCTTCTCAATTAATGAATCTCACTTGTGTGGAGTGTAATTTGGTTGGTCCTTTGCCTGATTTTCTGGGGAGAATGTCTTCTTTACAGGTTTTGACTCTTTCAGGTAATGGGATTTCCGGTGAAGTCCCCAAGAACTTCAAAGGCATGGCTTTGAGCAGGCTTTGGCTCAACAACCAGAATAATGGTGGTGGAATGAGTGGGCCCATTGATGTTTTCACAACCATGGAGTCTCTCACTGAGCTTTGGCTTCACGGGAATCAGTTCACCGGAAAAATCCCGGGAACCATTGGTAATTTAGCGTCTCTTAAAAGCCTTAATCTCAATGGTAATCAGTTGGTAGGATTAGTTCCTGATAGTTTGGCCAGTTTGGAGTTGGATAGTTTGGATTTGAATAATAATCATTTGATGGGTCCTGTACCGAATTTTAAGGCGAAAAATGTTTCGTATGGTTCGAACTCGTTTTGTCAGGTGAAAGAAGGAATTCGTTGTGATCCTCAAGTCACTGCATTGATTGAGTTTCTTGATGGGTTGAATTACCCTTCAAAGCTAGTTTCTGGTTGGTCTGGGAATAACCCTTGTGTGGAATGGTTCGGAGTGACTTGTGATCCCAGTGGGAAGGTTACAGTGATTAATTTGCCCAAGTTGAATCTGAATGGTACTTTGAGTCCTTCTTTAGCAAATTTAGACTCTCTTCGTCAAGTTAGGCTTCAGAATAACCATTTGGGTGGCTCGGTCCCCGCGAATTGGACTAGGCTGAAATCCCTCACATTGTTGGATCTGAGTGAGAACAATATTTCCCCTCCATTGCCTAGTTTTAGTCCTTCTGTGAAATTTAATTTTGATGGGAATCCTTTGCTGAAAGGTGATCCTTCTAAGACGGACCCATCACCCGAGAAGAGTCCCTCTCCCTCACCCGGGGGATCCGTGTCTCCGCCTCCGCCTCCGCCTCCACCTCCACCTCCGCGTCTGCCTCCCCCTCCGCCAAATAGTTCATCATCATCCCCATCAAGAGGCTCACGAAATGCCAATAGTACTTCTGCAAATCAGAAAAGCTCGAAGAGGTCCAGCTTGGTTCCTATTGTGGCCCCTATTGCCAGTGTTGCCGTGGCTGCTGTTTTGCTTGTGATCCCGTTGTCTATCTACTGCTGTAGGAAGAAAAAAGATGCTTTGCCTCCGAGTTCTCTTGTGGTTCATCCAAGAGATCCGTCTGATCCAGACAACATGCTTAAGATTGTTGTTGCGAATAATACTAATGGGAGCACTTCCACGGTGACAGCAAGCGACACTGCAAGCAGAAACAGCAGTGGAATGGGCGAGTCCCACATCATGGAGGCTGGAAATCTGGTCATATCGGTACAGGTTCTTCGAAACGTGACAAGGAATTTTTCCCCCGAGAACGAGCTTGGACGTGGAGGATTTGGGGTGGTCTACAAGGGAGAATTGGATGATGGGACGAAAATAGCAGTGAAGAGAATGGAGGCTGGGGTGATTACCAACAAAGCCTTGGACGAATTTCAGGCCGAAATTGCAGTTCTTTCGAAGGTCAGGCACCGCCATTTGGTGTCACTTTTGGGCTATTCCATTGAAGGCAATGAGAGAATCCTTGTTTATGAATATATGCCTCAAGGGGCTCTTAGCAAGCATCTTTTCCATTGGAAGAGCTTGAAGCTTGAGCCTCTTTCTTGGAAGAGGAGGCTAAATATTGCCTTGGATGTTGCTAGGGGTATGGAGTATCTTCACACTCTGGCTCACCAAAGCTTCATACACAGAGATCTTAAGTCATCGAATATCTTACTCGGTGACGATTTCAGAGCTAAAGTATCTGATTTCGGATTGGTGAAACTGGCTCCTGATGGGAAAAAATCTGTAGTGACCAGGCTTGCCGGGACTTTTGGCTACTTAGCACCAGAATACGCTGGTAAGTGTTCTTGGAATTTTCAAGTTTACTTTCAAAAAAGTTTGGTCAATTTTTACCAACAATAACACCATTGGCACATTGATAAGAATTCTATTGCATTTGAGTTTCTTGTTTAGTTTAGTTTTTAAATGTTCAATTTGATGCAAAAACTGAATAATCAAAATTTAAACAGCAAAATGAATGTGTAAGAAAAGAAATCATCTGAAAAGATTATTAGCTTTATGAGTTTAGATGATCTTAAATATTCTTAACTATTTAAGTATCCATGTTTGATGAATCTGAAAGATATCCCACTGACTCCAATTTTCGAATGCTGATTGATTCAGTGACTGGAAAGATCACAACCAAAGCAGATGTCTTTAGCTTCGGTGTTGTTCTAATGGAGCTGTTGACTGGAATGATGGCACTTGACGAGGATAGGCCTGAAGAGGAGCAGCACTTGGCTGCCTGGTTCCGGCACATAAAATCAGATAAGGATAAACTTGTGGCCGCCATAGACCCCGCCCTTGACGTAAAAGAAGAAAAGTTCGAGAGCATTTCCACCATTGCCGAGCTAGCGGGGCATTGCGCTGCAAGAGAGCCCGGCCAAAGGCCAGACATGGGTCATGCAGTCAATGTGCTGGCCCCGCTTGTCGAGAAATGGAAACCACTGGACGACGACACTGAGGAGTATTCAGGGATCGACTACAGCCTGCCCCTTAACCAGATGGTGAAGGGCTGGCAGGAAGCAGAAGGAAAGGACTTCAGTTACATGGATAATTTGGAGGACAGCAAGGGAAGCATACCAGCCAGACCTACTGGCTTTGCAGAGTCTTTCACTTCAGCTGATGGCCGGTAAATGAGGAAACTTCATTGCCTTTTTTTCTTTTTTTCTTTTTTTAATACATTGCTGTTCTTTTCTTTTATGTTGTTGGTTCTGTTAGATGTAGATAGCATGTGGTGTTCACTCTTTTTTTTGTATGGGGAATTAAAATGTTGATATGTTGTAGCATTTTCTTCTACTTGTGATGAATTGAGATGGGGATTTCAGTTTATGAGATCTCTAGAAAGCTTTGAACTTTTAGTGGTTATGTAGATATAGAGATCATGATGAATGAAAACTGGTTATTGGTTTACTTCTTGATTTTTATTTAATTAGGTGTTAAATTCAATTTGCTTTTCAATGGCTCTTTGTTAGTAGAGATTTTTTTAGCCAAAAAAAAAAAAAAAAAAGACCACTGAAATCTACCTGCCGGCTCGTTGAATGAAAAGTTGGTCAAGAGTTTTTTAAATTAATAAATTTCTTCCAAATATTAGGCACTAGTGGAAAAAAAAAGGACCACCAATTTGTCATTTTCTTGGCCACCGAACCTTAAAAAAACCATATGCACTAGTATCCTTGTTCAAAAAATAGCGTGGCTACAAATTAAGGCATTAATTAACAAACCAGATTTGATAAATGGCAACTCGTTTGAAATAAAATCAATAGGCTTGAAATACCTTATCACTCAATGACAAAATCATTAAATTGATACAAATTTGTCCAAACTACACTTCTTTTTGCTACTTATGAGCCGACCTATTTGTTAAAAGCAATAATTAATCACGTACAAACTTCTACATCATATGTTTCTAGGCATTTAAGCATTGAACTAATCTTTCAACTTTTTTTTTTCTTCATATATGTATATGTATGTATGTATGTATGTGTGTGTATATATTATATATATAATATGTAATGAGTTGTGAGTAGTGACTGTCAACAATAAATACGAGCCACCAAATTACTAATAGGTCAAATATCATTTTGCACGTCTTGGTATAATTGAAATAGCTTGGGACCATTCTCTTCAAGTGGAGCCCCGTTTTCTAACTGTTGATATTTTGAGCTCTATGCATGCCATAGTCGAGTCCCTAGTTACGTAACGAAACATACCCATTTTAATCCCTGATTTACTGTCTTTTTCCTATCCAAGGACAAAACAATTATATATATATATATATATATATATATATATCCAAACACGTAAAAGTAATAACAGTTTGGGTGCATGCATTTTAAGCAAACCGATAAATCATGTTATTTTAACTACTGTATTGATCGATAACGCGTCAAAAATTTACAACACGTAATATAGAGTTATTTCTAGTTATAAATAATACCATTGAAAAGTTAATACAATGATAAAATTTATAGAACCTACCATGAGAGTTAAAATGCTTGACTTATCATTTCTAGGTAAATTTTTTTGTAGGAAAAAAAAAAGATATCTACCGATGAGTATTTATTTTTCAATCATCAAATCTGTAAAAAAAAATAATTTTGACCATATCTAAAAATTTTAAAACATACTGATATTTCACCAAACAACTCACCTTAAAGGGGTCTTTAGGATTTTACATTCATTTCATCAGTTACAACTATAAATAATATAAAACTTTTAATAATTATAATAAAAAATTAAAAAATTATTACAATATAAAATTATTATATATTAGTCTTCAACTTAAAGCGTTAGCCAGAGACTCAAGTTCCAACCTAATTTTTATAAGCATTTGAGGGCATATGAAATTCCTTGGCAAGGTGGAGCCCACAAGCATTTTGGAGTCCCGAGCATGTGGGCACTTGCCCACATGAGGATGATGGAAAAAATGCTCATGGAGTGACATCTATCAAACTGGTAATAGGGTTTTTAGGGTCCATCGGTTTTTGCTGACGAAGAAGCGCGACATTTGTGTCCAAGTGTCCCTCTTGGGAACGTGGCTGCCATTTTCAGTTGAAAGAGATGAACCCTTATTATTATTATTATTATTATTATTATTAGATGATATAACTGACACGTGGCATCTTGTCCTGAGAGCTGGCAATTTCCCAATTGTTTTCATTTTCCGCGGAATTTTATTTCACTCTGGCATATGATGTTTGGCTGCAGTAATTGTAGAACTTTCCAGCGAAAATTCGTCCACAGTGACGAAAGAAAAAGGAAAATTGAACTTTTAGTAGTTGTTATTAAAGATAAAGGAGCCAAAAACACAAGTGAGGTTGTTTGATCGGGTCATTTTTATCATAAATTTAGTTATAAATAATTTAAAATTTTTATATATTATAATAATAATTAAAAAATTATTATAATATAAAACTTTCATATATTATAATAAAAATATTTTTAATTAATAGTTCTCATCACCCCTTTTAAATCCTTTATAAAATAGCACGAGAGGGGAGGCTTCATCATTGTGCAAATGTTGGATGTTTTCGAGAGTTTTTAAAACATATAATTTTTTTTTTTAATGTTTTCTTATAATTGGATATTTTCGGCAATTTCTATACAAATATATAATTTTTTTTTTAATTCTTATAAAAGAGTAGAACTTTAAATTCCACTTACATATTCACGTGACATATAGGTAGACTACACCCTAGTTGTAATAAATGACCTCTTTGTTTAATAATCTCCTTTCTTTTGGGTGTTTTACCACCGCTAATCAAGCTTGTGTCTCTCTCTCTCTTAATTCGCACAAAATCCATTTTTACCGGTGTAATTAAATCTCACTCTGGTTGTTTTAGGTTTTCAGTAAATATCTACATGACATCTCATAGGGTGTTATAAAACATGGTTCGATCAAAACTTTAGTAGGTTGAATTTTGATATGGTGTTTGGTTAAAAACACAGTCTATAGCTCATTTTTTAACACTATAATATATAAAAATTTTACACTGTAGTAACCAAAAGTTTTGATTGAAATTAAAAATGTCAAACGTCCTGTGAACTGAAAAACACTACAGCAATGCTATAACATCTTTCTCTCTCAAACCAATTTGCTATAGTGTCTCTTTCTCTCAAAATGGTTTAAAACTAAAGATACCAAATATCCTATAATAACTTAAATTTTGAGCGAGAGAGACTACAACAAAATTGATTTGAGCTAAAACTCTTAAATTATTGGAATAGATGATGTTAGAGCCAATGTAACGACCATCCTTCAATTTTAGCCAGGAAAAATTTATTTCAATTAGAGGTCAAACTGATGAGCAGTTATTTGCTTGTTAACATTCTCACAATTCAAGATACAGTCAGCTAATACATAAACAATGAGAATTTGGTGCATAAAATCAACTTGGTTTAAAGAAAAATATGGAAATCAAAGACATCAAAAAGTCTGTCCGGAGGCTAGTATTTGGCAAGAGTAAATCTGTTATAAAAAAAAAAAAAAAAAAAAGAAGCCTGAGCGTGTGAGATTTTGACCTCTGTCCCTGCAAAATGAAACTAGAAATGAAAACCACAAGAGTACAGAGGAAGTTCAAAGTTACAAGAAGGGGGAAGAAGGGGAAAATCGCTTGAGAATTATTGCGCAATCCAATCTAAACCATTGGAGGATGAAAAGAAACGATCCAAGCCGTAAAAGATTTTTTAATTGACAAGGGACAATCTATTTTTTCAACATTTGAAATTGTCTCTTTCCATCATTTAGAGCCTAGAATTTAGACTGCATCCAAAATTGGATGCATAATGCATGGCACATCTCAAACTTTCGGGTTATATTGTAGTTTTCACAACACAAAGAGTAGAAAGAAATTCTAAAGATTGTGATCAGATAGAACATTAGTTTTTGGTAAAAAATTACAACAGAGATTCTCAAAAGTAAAAAAGTTCAAAATCCTAAAATACGAAAAAGAAAAAGTACAAAATCCTCAATTCATACCTGTCATCTGTTAGCGGCAAACATTTGACGTTAATGGATCATCGGTATTCTTCCAAGTAAAAAAGGAAACTAAGATGAAAATTGTGTACAAGCAAAACGACACTATAATCTACGCTGATACAGGGTTCAACCTTTGTCCATAAGCTATTCCTACCCACGACACCACATATACAATTTGAAGTGGCATGGCTATGTTTCTGCGAGCAACAAATAACACCTGAAATAAAACAAAGATATGCTGGCAAATTTTAGCATATATAGCCTGAACAGGAATAATAAAACAAAGGAGTAGCCATATTTTTCTATGACTGGCAGGTGCTAGACCAAAATGTCACATGTCATGTGTCACAAATTCAATCTAACACATAAACATTAGAGATAATTGAAAGAGCAACATATATATATATAAGAGAGAGTAAGGAGGATAAGGGGACAATGAAATCCTCAATAGAAACAGCTAATTTCAACCGAAATATTTTGAAAACACTTTTTAATGTGATCTATTATGATTTCTCAGCTACATGGCCAAAGAGTTTACCTACAAATTACATAAACTCATGTATCCTCTGAGAAACATCCTATATGGTAAGCCCGGGCAAGATTTGAACTCTGATCCTTCACTGAGGAATTGGGTTGTGCAAATGAAGCTTTGAACGCAAAGAACTGTTGGTAAGGGCGATAAATGGGAGGTAACAGTAGAGCCAATTGTCGATCCATAGCTAGAATCCGTCCACATTTACTGGATCAACAACCGTGTGAAAGTTAGTAAATAAAGAATAGTGAAGAAGAATAAAAAGAAAAAAGGTCGAAAAGAGCTGTGAAACCTGCAAACTTTGCTGAACAGATTTTGGTAGCTGCAGATCCAATGCTATAGATAAAAAAAAAAAGGAGAAAATAAAAAATGTTGAGTATATACAAGTTAGAGAACTGAAGATTAACACTCGGATTAGGCCAAGTTGGTACCAAAAGGGAATATAGAGCTGTTTCAGGTTCAACTCCAAGAAAATATTGCAAAGCCATCTCAGCGTGTTCCTGCAACAGCAAGTCATCAACATTCAGAAAGCTTTAACTACTAGAAGTAGTAGAACAAACAAAAATGAATAAACAAAGGTATCACCGTTATATGTTTGAAGACATGATAAACTGAAACACCTCTTGCATGCATATAACTACCTCCCTGTTGAAAAAGATAGTAGAGGAATACAAAAGGTTAGAGCATAGAATGCTAAAGGCTAAAAGGCTTGTTATAACTGAACAAAAAAGCATATTCACAGGAAAAAAAAACACACACACGCACACACAAAGAAGTGGAAGTTACATTTTAAAGCTGGACTTGCAAAAATTAGGGGGAAAAAACCTAAAAGCTGACAGGCAATTTAACTATCCAAGTATCCATCCAACTATAACTGTTACCTTAACATGCATGACAGAAATTAATTACAGGAAAAAGACCCAACAAAAGTAAGGTTATGCATCCTGATAAACAACATTACCTCATCAGGAGAAAAGAATGCTACGGCGTCCGGATCGATGGAACCAGCCGGATGCAAAGACACTATAGCTCTGAAGATGGAAGGAAAGAACAACTCAATTACAGCGGCTTTATCTGGAGCAGCATTGCCAAGAGGAACTGGTTTCATTCTAATTGAACCATGAAAGCTGTGTTCCTTTAGTGCTTCCATGGGACTCTCGTTTGCTGAAGAGGGCAGTGAAGATGCTCTTTTTGACCAGTCCAGCCGTTCGTATGTTAAAATTTTCACATTTGGCACTTCCTTTCCCATGCGTGTTAGAACATCCGACAGTGTTTTACAATCGCTAAGATCTTCTTCACGAGTTTCCCTAACTACTTGTAAACCACACTGTTTCTTCGCATTTGGCTCAGCATTCTGACCATTCAGACCCTCATCAAGGTGAGGAAAGAATCGCCTTTTCTGGTCTGTGAAGGCCTTAAGAGCCAACCTTTTAGACATCAAAAGAACCAACCAAACTGAAATCAGTTCAAGCTACCCTTTTTTTGGTTAAAATACACGAATCTGCTGGACAAAGCCGCTGCTTGGAGCATCAAGGATCCATGAAAACAAGCAGAACTTTTTGAAACATAAACTATACGTTTTCTTGTTCTTAGCTTAACCAGTCAAACATAGGATTCTCCAAATTAGTAATTGCTTATAATACAAAATATTATATTGTAATTCCCATTTTATCAAAGCTCAAACATTCAACTACAAAATGCGAAAACTCCAAAATGATTAATGGTAAATGTTGAGCTCAACACGAACTTGTTGATCAAAGCTCCAGCTTTGGAGCTTAATTCACGACCAAAAAATATGTCTTTCAAACTGTAAACTAAAGTTCTTCTCCCTTTCATAAATTATTCGGAACATATAGTTGTTAATATCCTAAATCTACCAAAGCTCACACATTAAACCACAAAATGCGAATCACAAAAAGAAACCCGAGATTGACCTAACCAACCTGGTTCTGTCGACGGCGGAGGCGCCAGCCTGACCGGCAAGTTGACGCTTCCAAGCGTAGGCGACCACAGCGCCGTCGGGGCAAACCAACGGCATGTGCAATCCCCACGAATTGCTCCGCGACCGAAGCGAATCGCTCAAAACTCCAGATTCCTCCAGCTGCCTCCCTAATTGAAATCATCAAACAAAAGACAAAGCACTCAAATTTCAACCGGAGTTCGACCAGCCCTAAGAGAGAGAAACAGAGGGATTTGCGGTACCGATTGAGCGGAGGTCTTGGAGATGCTGGCGCATGGAAGCGTCTTCGTTGAGGAACAGCTGGACAGGCTTGTTGCTCTGGTGAGGCTGGGCGGCGACGAAGAGAGCTTCGAGAAGGCGATCAGCGCCGAGCCGGATGTCAGCGATCAGACGAGCCGCGTGGGATAGCCTGTCCATCGCGAGCGCCACCTGCTTCGGCGGCGCCTCCCCCGTCGTCGAGCTCGCCGAGTTAGACTGAACAGCGACGTTTTGGATCGCCGCTGAAGACATCGCCGGCGGAAGTTGCTGCTGCTGTTGCTGCATTGCGCCTCTCTCTCTCTCTCTCTGTTTTCCTCGATCGGGCTCCAAGATAGCCAGCTAGCTAGTGGCTCTGCACATTGAAACGCAGCGTTTTACTTTCGGTTCCAAGATGGCAGTGTTTGTTGCGCCTTCGGTTCATGAAAAGCCCAAACCTAGACTGCCCAAAGGGTTAATTTTAAGTTTAGCCCATGGAAAATAGGAATTACTCTACTTCACATCTCTTTGGCATGTCCGTTGAAATTTCAACCAATAAACATTATAAAACTTTCAATATATACAATAAAAAATAAAAAATTACTACAATATAAAGTTTTTATATGTTACAATTTCAGTTCCAAACACTCTCCTATATATCTTATTTGTTTCTTATAACTCAAAATAATATAAAATTTCTCCTAAAGTTATTAGAAGATTCTCATAAAGAAAAAAAAAAGGGTTTCTATAGTAGGTACAAAAGAAAAGAAATCTTATAATTAGGTATTTATTTTTAGATGTTAGATCTACCCAAAAAGTAAATTTAACAAAATCTAACTGTTAAAAACATAACTCTACCAATAGCGTCCATGTGGGGAGATTTTTACAAATGACTTTTTGGAAAAAAAAATTTTGGTGAATGACCTCTTTTTTTTTGTACAGTTTTTGACACAAAAAAGGCTTTTTAAACATCAAAACGGTTTCATTTTTTTCATCATGTTGAGGTTCTTTATTCTGCTATAGTTATTTTTCTTTTTTTCTTAAAAAAACTGGGACAGTTTATATGTATAGAAAAACGTGTTTTTTTGGTTAAAAAAAAAAAAGACATTTACTCAATTCCAAATTTTTTTGTCCCTTTCTTCAAATTCTTCTGTCCATATGATAGGAGCCCACTTGTTATAACTTAAAACTTTTAGTACTTTTAATAAGACGCCGAATTTTTAATGGCTTTAACCATTGTCATGACTACTTGAGAAAAAAAAATATAGTAAATCAAAACAAAATTGACTTATTAATTTTTTTTTTCCCAAATACTTCCTCACTCCAAATCTTAAGTGTATGGTCCTCTTTTATTCACACCCTTTGCATCATCATTGCCTTGTTACATTGTCTTTTAGAGTACCCCAAGTCATACCATAGTCTTGTTCCCTTTTAGGGGTGTTTGACAGTGGTGGGAACCACTCAATTTTCACCACAATCTTAGTTATGAACAGTGTAAAGCTCTCATATGCTACAGTAATAATAAAAAAAATGTGTTACAGTATAAAACTCTCACATGCTATAGTAAAAGTTGTTCCCACCACTGGTTTCCACCACCTTTTCAAACACCCTATTAAATTCTAAGGGGCAATATTAACAAAAACAACAATTCTTAGGGTCAAAATAAGATAACTCCTATTCTTTAGGGTCAAATTTGGAACAAACCGAAATAAAAACTGCCTCTTCCTCGCGCGCACACACAATCTTAGTTATGAACAGTGTAAAGCTCTCATATGCTACAGTAATAATAAAAAAATGTGTTACAGTATAAAACTCTCACATGTTACAGTAAAAGTTGTTCCCACCACTGGTTCCCACCACCTTTTCAAACACCCTATTAAATTCTAAGGGGCAATATTAACAAAAACAACAATTCTTAGGGTCAAAATAAGATAACTCCTATTCTTTAGGGTCAAATTTGGAACAAACCGAAATAAAAACTGCCTCTTCCTCGCGCGCACACACTCCTCTCTTCCCTTTGGCCGCTTCACCGCCGAGCTTTTCCACTGAGTAGAGGACCAATTTCTGCAACGAAACATTTTGGACCAAAGGAGAAATTTTCGAGAGCTTAAAAACTTTTGAGGTACGTTTTTTTTTTTTTTTCCTTGCATGATCCTAAATCTCAAATTTTCCTGTTGAATTTGATGTTTCTTTCTTTATTTTTTAATTAAGTTTGATGAAATCTCTTTATTCATTCTCGTTTTACTTAAAAAAGGCCTAATTATCGCTTGATTTTCAGATTATATGGCGCCTTCGAAGGCTTCCAAGAAGCAGCAGAAGCGCGGAGTCGACTTCCAAGTAATGAAATTAATGGAAAAGCTTATTTGTGTATAATATATTTGTTGAGCTATATAATGAGTTTGTGGAAGTTCAATGGTTTATTGATGTATTTTGATTTGATTTATGGCAGAAAATAAAGCGAAAGATTGGCAGGAAATTGCCGCCTCCTAAAAACGCTACAAATACTGAGATTAAGTCCAAAGGTTTTTTTTTTCTTTTTTCTTTTTACTGTTTAGCTATGTTTGTTTGGATCATTATTTGGGAGAATTGGATGATTTTCTTTGTCATAATTGATGATAGTCATAGAAGTAGGAAGATGAGGGTTGGGCGTTTTTTCTTTTTTCTTTTTGAATACTTGAATGAGGCACTTTTGTTTCTTTTACGTCATGAAGTGTCTAAATATTATGGTAAAATTGGAATCTTAATTCGGGTTTGATGTTTATTTGTGGGCAGCAATAATTCTTCCCGAGCAGAGCGTGGCATCAGAGAAGGCTGGACTAGCAGTGAACAAGAAAGGTTTGACTTTGAAGGAACTTCTTCAGCAAACTTCACATCACAATGCGAAAGTTCGTAAAGGTATTTTATTTCTTTTTGTATAAATGTAATTGAAATTGGTGTAGTTAATGCTGTTTTGTGAAGCTATGCTCATTTTGTTAGTTTAGGAAAGAGGAATGTCTAACTTGGTAATTTTGAAAAAAAAAAAAAGAGGTCTATTTGACGGGGAAGGTTTTAAAAACTGAGGCAACACAGAATGTTGTTTCAAAATCCTAGTTGCTGTTCTGCAGTCAAAAGAATTATAAGAGAAAGCTTTTTGATATGTACTGGTGTTAGTGCAACTTGAAGGGATGCATCACAATTTAAGAATTCCTTATTTGAGGGGTAAAATACTCCTGGTTTTGTGGTAACACTTCCTGCATTTTAATGCTATAAATTAGTTGCTATTTTTTTTCATCTCCAATAGACCCTCTGATATATTGCTAGCCATTTTCCCTGTGTGTTGTGTTCCATTTGAAGGAGTCACTACAATTTTCCTGTCCTTGGTTTTCCCTTTATATGTTATAGAGTTTTAGCTTCCACATTATTTCTTTTGTTATTCCTCTAAACCAGTGATCATCTTGATAGTGATAAGTTTTGTTTCTCTTTGAAGATGCATTGGCGGGTATTCGTGATTTATTACTTAAACATCCAGCAGAGCTGACCTTGCACAAGTATGCTGTGATTGAAAAACTGCGAGAACGTATTGCTGATGATGATAAGGTGGTTAGAGAGACGCTCTATCAACTTTTTAAAATGGTGATTTTCCCTGGCTGTAAAGAGGTAAAGTTTGTTCTCCTGGTATAAGCGCCACTATATATAGACAGGAAACAAAAATTTGTTGAAGTTAATACCAGTACAAGAGAAGATAACAAGGAGTCCTCCCAATTACAAAAGAACAAACTGATCCTCAAGACTTATAATTTACAAATGCATTCTTGATTCTTCTATATTGGTACTTTAAAATTTATGCCTCCTATCACACATTTTCTTCATTGTCCTTCCTTTATGCTTTAAAGCTACCGTCTTTGATCATCATAGGTTTACTTTTAGTATGACGTGCATTCTTTCTTCTATTGTCCAGGATAATCTAGGGGTTTTCATCTCCTTGTTGACGACCTACATTTTTAGTGCAATGACGCATTTAGCAATTGAAGTTAGGTTGATGGCTTTCAAATTTTTTGACCTCGTTGTCCAGTACTATCCAAATTCCTATTTTCTGCATGCTGAAAAGGTATCGAATTCTAATTTTGCTTATGTCCTTTTAATTTTTTCAGAAATCCTGGTGGATTGAAAATTTTCTGCCTATCGAATGATATTTGTTGTTTTCTTCTGATATTATGTCATTGATATCTGAAACATTCTTTATTGGTTGGTTGTTTACAGATTCTTCAAAATTACGAGGATATTTTGCGGAAGAACAAGTTCTATTTACAGGAAAAGGGGAAACTTAAGACTGCCCTTTCTGGGTTGGTGCGCTGCTTGTCGCTGTTGCCTTGTGATAGGACAGAAGCTGACTTGCGTGAAAAAGTACCTCCTTTTCTATTTCTTTCCTGTTATTCGGTTTATACATTTTTATGTTTCTTTGGGTACCAGATGTTCCGTTATCGTACTATGCTATTGAGGCATGTGACTTGAGTTTTACTTTTGTTTCCTGGATGTCCTTGCATCTGTGAGTTGTAACATACTTAGAACTTGCCTATTTATGCACTTGGAGATGTGGTTGCCAGAAATTGTTAAGCATGTGTCATGTTAAATTTTTTAATTACTTAAATTACTGCATTTATGTTGGGAATTAATTGAACAGTTTTTGTGCTGTTTTATAACAGGATCATTTTTAGTCTTTTTACCTGCTTTATGTCGTTTTTATTTGTTTTTATTTCCAATTTATGCCCTCTGCTCTTTTTTTTTTTTTTTAACTTTCCTCTCTTGGGGTGTCCCAAAGTACGTCCATTTTGGCAAATAAATGGGCACAACTAATGTCACGTACTATCCACTTCAATTGTCATATACAGGAAAAAAAAAATTCTTTTCAGTTTTGTAGAGTACGTATTCTGACAATCTGAGGAGAATTTCTTGCTCAATTTCACATTTAGGCATTTTTCTAGGATTATTATTACTTTTTTTGGTTGCTTGAATGAAAATTCATCAAATTATTACCTTGGAAAATTCTACTCTGGTGGACTAACAATTTTTGGAACGAGTATTTAAAGTTTTGCACAAATTTTTTTTTTTTTTGGTGCTTCTTCCTCATTTCTTTCTTTTAATAGAAGGATGCCGGACAAAAAGTGTTGCATGCTTTTGAGCCTGATTTGCCTACAGAATCTGATGGTAAGTGAAAGCTCCTCTACCTTATTGTGGATGTTGCTACTTTGTTTTCTAGCTGAATCAGCACTTGACTTGTTAAAGCACCTGATTTTTATGAAAATCTTCCTGGTCATACGTTTTCCAACTGATAACATTCTCACAGTAATATCTGCAGTCTATTTCATATCCTCTCCGTGTTAGGGTTTGCTTTGTAGTTTAATTGCCTTGTATGCAATTTTGTACTTGAAAAAGAAGTTCCAAACTAAATGTCATTTTTAGATTACTCCTTATTCTTTTTGTAGCAAAGCTTTGGGATAATGTTTAAAGGAAAACATTCTGTATGATTGGTCCCTTCACTCTAGAATGATAGCTGAATTCACATACTTCAGTTCTGATATCATATGTTTTAGTTGCTCAACTCTGTATTCTGTTTGTCTTTGTAGGGTATTCTGTTATCATCCCAAAAGTTAAAGAGCTTGTGCCAGTTTTAGTAAATTGTTTTGAAGAATTTATTCCTGCGCTTCAGGCTGCACCCTCTCTTGATGCTCAGTCATTTGATTGTATGCTATGTTTACTACAGAGCGTAGATCGTTCAATCCGGTTCTTTCTTCATTTTGCTAGCGGGGGTAATTTACAATCAAAGCCTTCTCCTGGAGGGTTTGATGCAAATGCATGGGCCGAAACTATCTCCACTATCTCCAAAGTCTTATTTAAGAAGTTATTTGTCGTGTTTCCTCTTAATTCCATCCATCAGGTTTCAGAGAAGGTAAATATTGATCAGCTGTTAACTTTATCACTGCCTCTCCCTAGTGATCTGATGCCGCTTCAGTCTTGCAGCATTTGGGTGATTTTATCGTGTGTTCATTCTGTTCTTGCAATTAGTATTTAATTAAATTGTTTTTTTTTTCCCTTTCTTTGCTTGGCAGGGTGATGAAAGATATTTTACATTAAATACTGCAATTGCAGAAATATTTTTGCATTTGAGCGAATGGATCTTGCCTCCGGCTGTTTCGTTGGAAACATTTTTAGAATTTATCGAAAGTGCGATGCTTGGAAAGGTCTAAATTTTTTACCACTGTATTCCTGCGCTTAGTTTCAATAAATGAGCTTGTTTCTCATCGATTGCTGTTAAGCTGTATTTGTTTGGGAAATCTGATGAAAAAATAGAGAGGATTTTATGTTAAGTGAAATCTATTCTTTGCATATAAAAATTCTTGCACGTTAGTATATTATTGTTATTATCTTTCTTGGTTGAATGGTTGAGAGACAATCCTACTATTTATTAAAAGCATTGGCTTTTAACGATCTGATTGTGCTATTTGCAGATCTGTGGTGGCAATCCAGGTAAAGCAGTCAAGGAGAAACATTTACTTACACTTCTTCCTTTTATTCCAAAACTTGTTTCACTAGCGGCAGGTGAATGGAAGTCTCGTCTTCTTCAGGTTTGAATTGTACCTTGAGCAAGTTTTTAATCCAGAAATTCTTGTTCGTATATCTCATTCTATAAGCATGTCTATTTTCTTCAATTCAATCTTGTACTCAAGGTACATGTCCAAGGTAATACTTTGTTAATTATCATGTTTCATGATTGCAGGCATTTACTGATGCATTCATGGATTGCGGTCCAGAGTCGGCGCTTAAATTGGCTTGCCTTTCAACAATTGAGGAAATGCTAATTCCTGTAAGCATTTCTTTGCCTTCTGCATGAAGTCTTTTCTAGAGTCTTTAGGAGTAATCAATTAAGTTTTGATGCCAAAAACTCAAATTTTTCTCTTCTCAAATTTTTTTTTCATGTAATCACAGAGAGAAGACATGATGTACTCAGAAACAAGAATTCCCGAAATTCTGGATCATCAAATTGCTTGGATAAGAGAGCTTCCTGTGTTACTGATGCAGCTGGGTGAAAAACACCAGTCCTGTTCTCAGGTAACGTTTGCTACCTTATAAACACTTCTTGGCTGCGCAATGAAGGAAAAAGATGATGAATTTGGGCAGTGTTATTGATGTGTTAATTAGAGATCTTTAGGGTACTCTATGTCGAGTTTTGGCCTTTATCTGCATTACATTTCACTTTCCCGCTTAAAGTTGAATTTATTCTTTTTGTAGGCTGTGTTGCGCCTTCAGCTAAAATTTGGACAGCGTGCTTTATCGAACTCTTCCCTTGCATGGGAATATGATAACATGCAATACTTGCTGAAAGAATTTTTCAGCACTTGTCTAAATGATGGTAAACGTTATTTTTTTATGATTTTTATTGTTTTATTTTTTAAAATTGTTTATAAACAAGGCATCAGAAAAAGAGGGGTTGAAAAAACTACTAGGCTTCTTATTATACCTTTCTTTCTCTTGTAGGAAATATAAGCTATGGCCCTTTTGTAAAGCTTCCCAGTGATTGTCAAGAACTTTCTCTCTGTTGCATTTTTTACTTCTCTTTTCTGGATTCGCCCTTGTTGGAATCGATATCTTCTTGTTGCCTGTGTAAGTACCATACATTCCTTATGAATGTTAGCAAATTTGCCTTGTTTTTGGCCGTTAGTGGTCCAACACCACTTTCTCAGTTATAAATAGTATAAAGCTCTAACATGCTACAGTAATAATAACAAAATCGCTACAATGTAAAACTCTCACATGCTACATTAAAAACAATTCTAACCAACGGTTCTAACTACTCTGCCAAACACCTTATTAATTGTTTAAGCTGGTTATGATTTGTTGTCTTAGACCTGCTCAATGTATCTGCAACAATAATGCTAAAAATGAAATAACTTGGTTGCTTAACTCTCTGTTCGAGCTACCTTGTAAGTAAGTGGGCGCGTGTTTGATTGTGTCTAAGAGCTTGTTTGGTAGAGGGTATAGTGGCAGGAGATAGAGGGAACTCGTGGAAGGATTTTGGGATCTTTGGTTATTTGGTGGGAGAGCGGAGAGGGAGGGACTGAATTAAACTAGGGAGTTCAAATCCTTTAAGGAATATCAATTGTGAGAGAATCTCTTCATGCTCTTCCAATATGGAGAGATTAGGGAGAGAATCTATGCTAAATGCAATAATTAGAAAAAAAAAAAAAAAAAAAAGATCCTCTCCATTTTCGTTGCCTAGATTATAAATTTTTCTTTCCTTCCTATTTTCTTTCCCTCTAGCCAAACAAAGCCTAAAGGTTTGGATGCAAATGCTTTTCACTTGAAGCGTAACTCTTGCCAAACTCAGGAGTGTGGATTAGTGATTGGACATGGACTTTAATGTTTTGTGTCAACAGAATAAGCTTTTTTGGGACTATGCTTACAAAATAGAGCATGATATCAAGGATGTTCTTTTTTCTGCTTTCCAATATATCATGAAATGTTCCAAGTGGACTTAGCAAAGAGTTTTCATCGTCCTTCGTCTATTTCTAACTTTCTCACATTATGTTGCAGGTCCTGATTTGGATCCATCTACATTATTGCGAATTCTAGAGGTTCTAAATTCAGCCTACAAAGCTGGGCATCTCCAGATTGCAGACCATATCAGTTTCTTCACCACTTTGCTCTCAAGTTTTAGAGTTTTTCCTGGTATCTCTTATTAGAACTATTGTTTCTTTCGTAGTTGCCTGTCAAATTTTGTGTTTCCATGAATAAGTTTCAATTGTCTATAGTGGGCGGCTTGTCTGTGAATAACAGAAGATTGGAATATTTTCTTTAACATCCATTTTCAAGGGTAACTTATTTATGCATAATATACTGTGGTTATCCTAATGAGATGGACGCTACAAACTGCTTCTTTCTCACCCTGCATAATCTCCAGTCATCCATCGGAGACAATTTTGTATTTGTTATTTAATCAACTTATACAAACTGAAAGGGTGTATCTGCAGGCAATATTTTTCCAGTTACGGAGAATGATTCCAAGATCTCAAATCGTGGGATATTCAAGTCGGTTACTAGCATTGTTTGCTCATACATATCACAGATGGGTGATAATTCTCTGGTTTTTCAGATACTAGAGAATGTAATACTGGAGCAAATAGTAAGTTTCATATGATATTTATTTGTAATTCAGCTAACAAAATCTATTTTTGAGTTTTTCAAATCTTTATTCAAATACTTTTTGCTTTAGATTTAACTTCTCCATAACTGTTGATTAGCCTTCCAAAAATTTTCTTTGAACACGAGGTCCCTACTCCCTTATTAGTGTTTATTGACATTTCAGACATCGAGGCCTCCTTTAGACAACATCTGTGCCATGCTCCGGTTGCTAGCTACACTGGACTCGAAACCCACAAGACTTAAGGAACAGAGTACAAAGTCTCTAGGGAATTTGCTTTCTGGATATCTGATTGATATTGCACTAGTAAGTATCACTTTTGGTTTAGCATGCATATATATATATGTATATATATTGCTCTGTTTTGATTGTACCTGTACTTCTTCTTGTGGTGTGTGTGGAATAGCCATCTCATTTTCAAAGTTCAGATTAGATTTGCTTGGAAGTATGATTTCTTGTAATATGCAGCTATGCTGCTCTTAAAACTCATGGTTTGTGACATGATGCACGTGTGTATTATGTGATGCGCATGTGTATTATGTGTTCCTTCCCGGGGTATTGAATGACTTTGTTTTGTTGAACTTGGTTGTTCACTCCAAAGTTTGCAATGATTTTCTAATGTTCTGCTCTTATGCAGGGCATTCCCAAAGATGGCGATGAGGATTCCATTTGTTCAAGAACATGGCGATACTATCTCATACCTTGCTTCGTGTTGTTCGATAAAAGTCACAAGCTACTGCATCTCGTGCTCAGAGCCTTGGGGTCGTTGATAACTCAAATTTGCACTGTACCTCCTCATGAACAGAATCAATTTGCAAAAGATCTTTTAGGTACAATTGATGCCGTTGTCTCTGTTGTACTTTCAATGCACAAGGACGTGAAACTTCGGCAGATTATTTCTTCGTTGACTGAAGATGTTTACAATATTTTGCAGAACATCATTTGTATACAGGTATGGCATTTGCACGCTCAAGCTTAACCTCACCTATTAGTTTGAGCTTTGAAGTCATCTTGGATGATATACTGGAAACACGTCTATTAACTTCGTTTCATCTACTTTGTTCATGCAGTCCTCGGAAGATGGCAGACTGACCCTCGAGGAAAGGCATAAAGTGCAATGTTCAATTGATCAACTAAAGGCTGTAACAAGTTCATTGGACAATAGGCTGCTAAAAATCTGAGAGGATGTACATTGCAAGTAGCTTGTACTTTTGTGACGGCATCACTTCACTAGAGCCCAGGATGGTACTGGTTGGTGAAAAATACGCATGTTTTTGGATGTTGGTCGCTAAAATTTTGGGGGTTTTGCATGTATTTGCTGAATTGAGTTTGTGTGGCTGCCATTTTTGAGGGCTATCATTGCACGGCAAGGCACGTCTCCGAATGAATGCATTCGTAATTTGGACTCGCAGAAGCTAAAATTCTGCATGCCATGGCAGTCGTCGGAGGAGAGTCGTAAACATCTAGCTTAATCTAGTGTTTTTGGAAGACCTGGTGGCCTGCTTAGTTTAAGTCTCCTGTACTTGTCTATTGTATGGCTAGTGCTGGTGATTTTATTTATTTGTTTAGATTTTGGCGGGAAATATGTGATTATTTGTATTTTGTTTAATTTTCTTTTTTGTTTTTTCCCCCGAAGGGAATTTTGTTAGATAGACAGTTTAGGCTGGGAAATTTTGATATAGATTGAGTACCTTTCCTTGAATTTCAATTTTGAAACCTTTTTCTCACCAATCTCACCGGAGATGTTCGAGAAATTATTTTAAAGAAAATTGGTGGGGCTTTGCTAAAGGGATCAAACCTAGTGACACTTGTATGTTAGAAACCTCTCTCTCACTAAACAAGGTCTGGCTACCAATTATATTTGTTGAATTAAAATATAACTTCTGTTTATAAAAATTCTGCATATCTCTAAATTTATCATTAAAATAATTTTTACGCAATTAAGGACTTTTAAAAATATCTTGCATATCGTGTTAATTTTAAATTTAAAAACAATAATTAGGTCAAGTATTATAATTATTTCCTTGATAAATAGGAGGGTTTTGACATTGATGAACATGGGTCAAAAATAAAAAGTAACTCTTGCTAACATTGAGATTACTTGAGGTTGAGATTCGAGAATTCATGGCCTGAACTCAAATCTTCAATCAAGGGGTGAGATGTTGACATGTATGAATGCTGTAAAAGGAATGTTAAGGAATTCCAAAGGATCAATGCCAAAAGAAATTCCTCGAATATTATCAATTGAAATGATTTTTATTGGTATTTTTGCCAAAATAGAAACTTAAAAGGTATTTGAATCATCAGTTTAAACAAAACAATTGTAACAGTTTGAATTTTATATAAGAAAATACTATAATAAAACCAGTTCAAACCAAGTATTCAGGGCCCGTTTGGTTCGAGTATTTGAGTAAAATATTTAAATGAAGATTTAAATTTTGGTGAGAGAAAATACTGTAGCAAAATGATTCAAATCGTGATTCAAATATTCTAACCAAACTGGGCCCTCAATAACCTAATTAAATGGCAAACAGGATCTTCAAGTCAAAAGGGCGCCAAAAATGGCCCTAAAAAATTCTCAAATCCCAGGCCCAATTCATAGGCCGCGAAGGAATAAAACGAAATTTGCAAAACTCAGTTTCGCGCCTATTCAAAAATGAGAATAGGTTGAAGAACAAAGTCAGAATCAGAAACGGAAAAAAGAAACTCTCTCTCTCTCTTTCTCTCTCTTCAACTGCTCGGTGAGTACAGAATTTGCTAAGAAAAACAAGAAATTTGTTCCAAAATTTCGATCCCTAAACTCTGTTTTTATGGTACACTTACCGATTCAATTCTCCGTTTCGATACAAAATCTCACTCTCAAGTGGTTTTTTCTAGTTTTGGAATTGAAGAAGAAGAAGAGTAGCACAAAAAATGCAGTCAAAAATCAGCACATTCTTCAAATCCTCCTCTTCTTTCGCCGCCATCGAGTCGCCGAAGACGCCGCCGACTGCCCGCGAAGACGACGAGCTGGACGTTTGGGAGAAGAAACAGCATCAATTTCCGAACACCTACGGTCGCAGAACTCGAAACCCCGGCAGGTATTTTATTTTCCAAGGATTTTTGAGATTTTCAATGTAATCTGCTTACTATGTTTCTTGTTTTGATAATTCATTTTATTTTTTAGTAAAAGCTTTGAGAAAGATGTAGAAAGTAGCCAATTGGTGAAGAAATCTGATTTGGATGATCAATTTGTGAAGCGGGAATCTCCGATTTTGGGAAGAACGGTGGTGAAGAACAAGAAAAGAAGCTACGCTCAATTTCATTTGGAATTAGGGCAGTCTGATTTTCTTCTCCATACTTGCACCACTTGTGGAGTCAAGTATACTCCTGGAGATAAAGAAGATGAGAAGGCTCACAAGGCTTTTCATAAGGATTTTACTCATGGAATTCAATTTAAGGTATTAGTAATGGAGTTTCTCTTGTGAAATGTACTTCGTGTTGTGTTCATTTGGTTCTTGATTTTGTTCTATTTTCGACTCAATTTTTTGCAGGGTTGGTCTAATGAAAGGGTCATTCATATGCCCACCATGGAAAGTGGTCGGATTGTTGTGGTGTTGGATTGTGATTCCCTTGTTCACAAAAAAAAGGTTCGGATTTAACTTCTCTGTACTGTGAAAGTGAAGATAGACTGAATTTTACTTATCAAACAAAAGAAAAATAATAAAAACATTTAAAAATTTATCGGGATATTAGAAATTGTTATTTATCACTATTTGGTGAAGCAATTACTGCACATATTACAATTTATCAAAATTGCCACATGCTAGCATGGGGCCCTACATTTACATTTTTTGCAATGTCTTAATTCTATTTTTTCACTGCATAAAGTGGGGATGCTCTATTTAGTTTGAATGTGACAAAATTCCCTGCAGGTTGGGGAAGTTGCGAAGATGATGGAGATTGAGCTAGGAAGTGGATGGATTTTCCATAATCTGTGCAAGGTGATAGGTTTACTAGTTTTAATTTTATCAACATGGAATCTCTTTCTGCGTTGTTTATGTCAAACGTATCATGGATTCTTGATACTCTTTGTTTCTTCAAAGTACTATAATTTATAGGTATGCTAATTCTGTTTTAAAGTCCGAGTTTTTCATCACTTATTTATGAATAAATAAGAAATTAAGAATACATCTTGAAGACGAGAGATGTTGATAAAAAAACTGTGAAATTCATGATAACACACTTGATCTTGGTTTGGATAGTTTTCCCTCGCTCAAAGAAATTTTTGGTGATTTGTGCAATTAATAGAATGAGATCAAATTTTAAACTCTCTCTTCCTCTAGGACTAAGAAAATTAATACAAGATCATGTCACAGTACTTCAAAGTTTGGAATGAGTTGGACAATTTAATGAGTTCAAATTGCCTCTATGAAATATTAGCTTCCTCTTACATTGTTTGAAACATCACTTTGGAACTTGCAGGTGTATCTGTTTGTTTTATCCCAAAGAGTTGCTGGCTGCCTTGTTGCCGAACCAATAGAGAAGGCATTCAAAGTTCTCTCAATTTCAACAGAAAGAAGCAGTGACGCAACTAACGCAAAAGAACAAATAGCTAGACCAAGTACCCTCCAATTTGGGGATATTAGTTTCCAGAGGGAGGCTATGAAAAGAGCTCCTTCTGATATTAATACTAAACATTTGGATAACGATCTCCGGGGCACAATTCTCTGTGAGAAGGAAGCAGTACCTGCGGTCTGTGGTATTAGAGGAATTTGGGTGTCTCCTGCAAATAGAAGAAAACAGATAGCCACTCAGTTACTAGATGCAGTAAGGTAATCTCATGAACTTGTTTATTCTCCTTGTTTTCTAAACAGAAAGTGGCTGAAATATGGTACATAAAACTTAATGACAAAGTATTCTATGATATGTCAAAGGTGATCAATTTTGCATTTGTCATTTTGTCTGAATTCTCTGTTTCCTTATTTGTGCTTCCATCACAGGAAAAGCTTCTCCTTGGGATTTGTCCTTGAGCGCTCTCAGTTGGCATTTTCTCAACCAACTTTGGCTGGAAAGGCATTGGCATCAAATTACATTGGCGCCGGATCTTTTTTGGTTTACAAGTCCAACAAGTTAAGCTCACCTGACTCGTAATGAGGTGGAGGCCTAGGTTCACAATTTATGCTTTTTCACTTTTAAACATGTTTAATGAAAACCACATAACCCATCATATTTTGTTCTCTTTTTTGCCATATATACATATATATTTCTGCTGTAAGCAAAGAATAATTTTTGTTAGAGTTAGAAAAGAAAAGGGGGGAAAATGAAGAAATAGTAGATTTTTTAAAGTTTTTGAGGTAAGTAATAAGTTTTGAAAATATTTATCGTAAATAATAGATTTACGATGTAAATGTTTAAGCAAAAATTATTTACACTTTAAATAAGGGGTAAATAAATCATTTATATTTTACATTTATTTAACGTATAAAAAAATATTTATACTATTAAGTTAAATAAAAATCATTTACACTATAAACAAAGGGTAAATTACACTATAAATATTCATTATAACTATTTTTAAAATATGATATTTATTATAATTAATTTAAAAAAAATGATATTTGTTACAATTTTCCTACGGAGGAAATACCTTGCGGCATTTCTTTATTTTAGGCCGTTAATAATCGTTTTACATATATTTTTCTTTTATGAAGTGACCTTATGGTAAAAAAAATGTGCTGCCTTAGCATATAATTTCCGTGAAAAAACTAAATGGTACAGCCTTGCTTCAAATCATACAATTGACCCAGCACCAAACTCTGCCAGGGCCAACAATCCTATCAGACGGTACAAAAAAACCATACAATCTTCCATCAAAAAGAAAAAGTTACTCAAAATCATAAGGTCTCGTATCTTTTGCTCACATTGCCTTGGTGATTATTACTGGTGAGATCTATTGAAAATAGCCATAACTTTTTTATTTATTTTTTTAATGGGGAGTTTAAAAAACAATATTGGTACTACCTTTCATTTGTTCTCATGAGCCTTAAGTTGTATCCTTTCCTTAATAAATAGTGAATTTTTCGGTTACTGATAAGAATTGTTGGCCATGCAAACAAATAACCTGCTTAACATTAGTTTATTTTAATAATTTTTTAGCTAAAAATAATATAAAATTTTTATACGTTATAATAAAAACGAAAAAATTGTTGCTGTGTAAAGTTTTTATATATTATGTTAAACATCTAATAAAAAAAATTGTACAAAAGAGAGTTCAAAAAGTGTGTTCCCTGACCAAGAGTGCTTCTAAAAATAAGCGTAAAAAAGGATAAATAAGTTCCAACAATTCTAGACTTCTAGTCGTTCTAATTTTTAATCAAGGTCTTGATGCTTAATAAGAATAATACTAAAAAAAAAAAAGATGCACGACATTGAAAAGGTTAAAAACGTTGAACTTATTTCACAGGTACGGTTGAATGGTCAGGTCATGTGGTGTGTTACGGTGTGGGCGCCTGAATGGGTCATGCGGTCATGCGGTAGGACTTTCTTTTTGGTGCTTGGGATTATAGATTTAAAACAATTAGTTTAAATTAATTGATTAAGTCTTTGTTAAGCATTTACTATTGAAACCTTGGCTAAAATTAATATTGGTTTAAAATATTTTAGTTGTTGAAAGTTTTGTATTATAATTATAGAGAGTTTTTTATTGTGGAAGATTAGAATCATTGTGGGTGTCACGTAAATTATAAAACTTTGTAACGTATGAGAGTTTTTAGTATTTATTTGGTATATAGGTTTGTAATGATATAGTATTGAACTTTGTTGTTTGAATTGACAATTTTAAACCATATGATTTAATGGTGGTTTTGAATTGCAGTTTAAAGGTTTAAAACGAGAACAAAATATGATATCAAGTTTAAAATAAAAACTTATGTTTATAAAATTATAATTTATAAAAAAAATGAGAATATGAACAGTTCTTATTGTAAAAATGGTTCAAATTGTGTGAAATTGTGAGAATACAAAGCTTAGATTTTAGGTGATTTTGTTCGTTTAAAGCCGTCTTACAAGGTTTGAATTACTTTAGTTATTGTTTTCACCAAACATTATTTTGAACTAGCTTAAGCCCATACACCAAACACCAAGTTAACTGTAATAATCAAAAGTTTTGATTTAAACTAATTTTAAAAAACAAAGGGGTTAATTGTTAAATTTGTGTTAAAATCATGTTTTGGACAAGATTTAATTGTTAGACATGTATCTTATTAAATATGTATCAATACATTTTTTTCCTCTCAATTTCTTATTTATTATATAAATTTATCAAAGCATTTAATTTCTTATTTATTATATAAATTTATCTCAATTGCCTTGAAGAGTGTTTGACTATAAAATAGGTTCAAACACAACATGTAAAAGCTTTATTATAACTTTATTTCGTTAACACGTAAGAATTTTACCATTTGCCAAACACTATTAATCAACATTTGGTTCAGGAAAATATTGAAAAAAGAAAACGGTTTCAAAGACGTGACTTGGTTGGAATAGGGAAGCGACACAAACGGCGTATTCGCAAGTTTGTTTACGTATAAGGCAATTTCTGACCTTAATCAGGCAATAAAACGGGAAATTTAGTAAGACTTTATCCAAAAACAAAACAAAATTAATAACCTAAATACCAATACGCGTCGTTTTGAGATTTGGCCTGGGCCCCAAGTCTCTCCGCGCCTCATACCAAAGGATCTGGAAGATACCGCCAACCTTCTCTCTCTCTCTCTCTCTCTATGACACAAACTCATTTTTATTCCAATTCTACCCCCACCGCCTCTGTCATATTTACGCTCTCGTCCTAAACCCCGCAGCCTTTTCTATAAAACCCTCTCTGTTTCTTTCCTCACGAAACCCTCACATTCCTTACCCCATTCTCTCTCTCTTAATCAATCAATCTCACCGACGATGGTGGAAATCTCAAGCGGCGTCTCCTTCCCGGTGGTGTTCTTCGACGGCGAGCGCGAGACCGAAATCGGCAGCGTCGCCGTCTACCCCGCCATGGAGTTCAAGCGGTTCCAGGCCCTGCTGAGCCAGAAGATTGGAATCTCCCCTCACCAATTCTCCGTCCACCTCTCTTCGCCGGAGTCCCGCCGGAGGATCCCTATCACCGGCAAGGTCAACTTCGGCGCGATCTCCCGTGAGAAAGGTTGCTTCTTCGTCGTCGTCCTGAAGCGGTCGCGCGGCCAGAGGCGCCGCAAGGGCGGCGGCGGGCGCAACCTACAGGATTTCCATGACGACGTCGTGCTCTACTCCAAGGGCGATCTTCTTCCTCCGATGGACAGAAACAAGAATCCGCCGCCGAACGTCATGCTCCTGAGGCGCGACGCCACGGCGGTGGGGGAGCCACCTTTGTTCTCCGATCGGGTCGGGTACGAGAGCCGGGTCATGAATTTGCAGCTGGAAAGAGAGCGGTATTTGATGAACATGGGCCTGAGTGGGCTGGGCCCGGAGCCCACCTCCCCCGGCTCGGCTGCGGTCATGGGAGGCGGCGGCGGTGGCGGCGGCGGCGGTGCGGTTTGCGAAGACTGCGTGAGGGCCAAGGAATCGGGCCGAGAAGTCGGGTTTCATTGGTGCGTTTACGACGCCGTGACATTCGGCTTTCGATCGCCGGCCGGCCCAATTTCCCGGCCCATAAGAGGGTCCAAATGAATTCGGGTCGGGTCAGAATATTTGGTTTTTGTTTTTCCATTACTTTGTTCACACCTGTATAGAATGGGAAGGCTGAAGAGGCTGCGCAGAGGAGAAGATAATCTGATGCGGCGTGGTCTACGGTAAGGAGCGTATGCCATTCCAATAAAAGAATTAATAAGTTAGGATTATATAATTATGATTTTAGGTGCAGAATTTAGTATAATTCGATTTTGGCCCTACAACGGGAAGAGGGCAAAGAAAGTCTGGCTCTGTGGGTTTTGACAGAGAAACTGTGTAGTGTGGGATATATCTGGCACTGTTTATTAGTTTGTGATGACTTTCTGAGCAAGAAGACGCTTGGATTTTATTTTCATTTTTATTTTTTTTTATCTGTGTTATGTGAGTAGGGAAATGTGGGGTCCATGACTCTGCGGCTAGGTTTGTTTCCTACACTTTTGAAGTTTTCTAAATTTTGATTTTGGTTTTGGAGTTGGGAAAAAAGTGGAATAAGTAAATGGGCGACCATTTGGAAATTGGGCTTTTTGAGCTTTTTTTTTTTTTCTCCCTCATAATGTTGTGAGAACCTTTTTCAAGATGGTATTTGAACTCTCTCTTGGCTGATAAGATAGAATCTTGCCTCTGTGTGTGTGTGTTTTTCTTTTGTAGGTGCAACATTTCACATTGTATTTACATGGACCAAGTTCCATATTCTAGTATTCAGAAAAAAATAAAATAAAATAAAAAGAGACACCCTTTTGTAGTTATCAATGCCCTTACGTGAAAATCTTATAAGGTGTTTGACAAGGTGGTTGAAATTATTGGTTAGAACTGTTTTTATTATAACATGTAAGAGTGAGAGTTTTATATTGTAGTGATTTTTTTATTGTTATTGTACATGCGAGAGTTTTATATTATTTATAACCGATAAAATGATAATTATGGTTCGAATCGACTTGTCAAACACCCTATTGATAGGTTGATTAGTAAATCGGTTTGAACTGAAACATTGTAAAAGTTTAAACTTATCTAAAAGTTTAAACTCATAAGTCTGAACCAATTTACAAAAGGTGCGGCTGAATTTTTCCCTTTTTGTTTTGATTTTTAAATGGAAATTGCACGGAGTGATCTGAAGAGGGGGATACGTAGCCTCAACAGGGCTAGGGAAAGAAATCTATTTTGCTAATGGTGAAAAGAAACCTAAAAAGGCCATAGCAAAACAAAACAAGGCTTGCAAGTTAAGCCAATGATTTTGAGAGGAGGAAATCTGTATTTTGGAGTTATTTCTTCTTAGCAGCATGCTGGAGTCATGCTTCTTAAGTAATTAGTCAATCTTTACTAAAAAAAAATGGACTTTCCGATTATGGGACTGTGACTTGCCAGCTGGGTATTTACCCTACTAACCTTCTGAACCTGATTTATAATATTTAATAATTATATGTATCAGTTTAATATGTAATATATTTTTTAAATTAAGTTTTATTATTTTGTTGATAGTAGAGTTATAGCCTCGTCTTCACATCAACTCTCCTCAAAAGAATTAGGAAACGATTATGATTTCAAATAAATATAAAAGGTTTGAAATTTGTTAGTTATTTTTGTTCTACTTTTTCCCAATTCTGAAGTAGCAGTTGGTGGGCTTCATGGATTTACAGTTGCTTTTCTTTTCTTTGCTTTCATTTGTTTTTCTCCCTCAAATTTCTCTTATACTAAACAAGTCAAGATTTATTTCGTTAAGTGTTTTCTCTATATTTTCTTTTCAAGGGTAGAGGATTCAAAATTGTTGGTATTCATGGATTTAAATTTTTTTCCTTCAAATTTCTTTGCACCAAATCACCCAACATAATTAGCTTTTCCTCTCCATAACTTCTCAATTTTTTTTTTCCACCAAACGAAACGTAGGCCGAGAGAACAAAACAATAGAATTATCGAGTAATCAAATGTGTATGAGTTGTGCTTGTTTAGGGTTGGTGTTGTGCATGCCACTCTTCATGTCGAGTTGTGCCAGAGAATAAAAATGTTGTTATCAGTATCTAAATTTTACTTAAAATATCGATACAAATATTAATATTGGTGGTACTTGCATACACTTTATGCAACGCACTTAAATTTATCTCACAAACAATACTAAAGTGATATTACATTAAAATATTTTGCATCAAAATGGGCAACAACTCTACCCTAAAAAAAATTAACAATGCTTCATAAGAGTATATATTAAATAGATTGGGTGGTTCAGGTTGTAAGTATAGTTGGCAGTGTAGGTTAACATATAATGATACAGCACAACATGAAACAATTTTTTGAGGGTGAGTGTCAAAAATAAGCCACGGTTTTGGTGGGATGTGTTTTTAAATTTTGAGGACTTGCTTAATCGTATCATGAAATCGATTTGATTTGGAGGAAATGTGTTTTATGTTGTTTTTATGCATCATGCATACTCTATTATACATTCTTTTATTTTTTATGTATTATATTTTACGTATATATATTTATGTGTTTATATAATTATATATGTATTTGTGTATATATTTACATATATATAAGGTGATATATTAAATTGTAATGAAAATAAAAAATGAAAAATGAATTTAAGAAGAATAATCAAGTAATGAAATTGACGTAAAACTATAAAGAGAATATATAAAAGAAAAAAATAATGTACCTAGTATCTTAATATTTTGATTTATTATACAAATTTAACATTTAGATTGATGAAGTTTGAATTTTATTTATAATTTATTTTTATAAGACTAAGTGATAATAATGTTAAATTTCACAATTTATATACTAAAACTTGTTTCAAGTTTAATAATCTTGCAACATTTTTTAAATTCTTAATGAGTAAATGTTTAAAGCATGAGAATTGTTCCCTTAAGAATTTCTCATACTCCCGTCTTGTCTTATATTAATAAGATATTTGGTTAATAATGAAAACCATTAATACAAATTATTTTTACTATAATATATAAAAATTTTATATTATAATAATTTTTTTATTATAATATATAAAAATTTTATACCATTTATAACTAAATTTATAATTTACACAATTCTCAACCAAGCAAACCCTAAGCGGTTACAAGGACCGAAAGAGTAATAGGGCCACGCCTTGTTGCCACCCTTAGAAAAGGGCAGGCGAGGACGTGTATATCTGCTGTATTTTGTGTTACGCAAGGTCACGTTAGCCACACTAAAACAATATCAGATTGACACGTGTCTTCTGATAAAAGTGACCCACACCTACTATTGTCAGATTAGCCTGCCCTGTCTTGATTTCGTGCCTGCCAACACGTCTGCTCTCCCAAAACTCCTTATCCACCCTCTCTTGCCTTCATATTTCACCACACCCGCTTCTTCGTCTCAACACCTTTCTGCAAAAACACGTGTCAAGCATTCACATTAGTCCGTGCCAACACGCTCTTAAACAGCAAGTAGAGAACGAGAAATGATTGAGGAGGTGAAACGGCAGGGGCGTGGGTGCAGCCGAGCCGATTAGTGCGGCTCCAACTCACAGACGAATAGTGTCGTGCGGCGAGTGGTCACGTGACCGTTTATGTGGCCCACGCGGTCCAAGCCCAAAGATATTCCAAGGCCTTGTTTGACATCAGCAATTTAGAGGGAAAAAGAAGTTAAGTCGGTTTGGTAAATTGATTCGTATTAGTGATTTAATTTAAGTTAATATGATTTAAATTAGTTATTTAAATTGTTATTTAAATTAATATTTAAATGTGTATTTTAATTGTAATTTGAGTATGGAATAAAATTAAAATTTATGTTTGGAGAGGTAATATAGATAGTTTTTGATTTATTTATAAATCTAATAAAATTTTAATGTTAATGATCTAAAAAAAATATGCCATATGGATCTTAATTTATTCCTCTCTTTATTAGGAACACAGTGAAAAAATAATAATCTCAATTGGATATCAAATAAAAAAGTTATGATTTTTTTCCTTAAATATAGGAGAAAGAATTTTAGTTTTTACTGTATCAAAGAAATCCGAGTATCAAAAGTTTAAGAGGGGATGAGAACTCTAAAAACTTGGATTCTTGATACTCAAATGATTCAAATTTTGGGGGAAACAAATATGTATATAAAGAATTCTTGATATTCGAATCCAAATTTGAGTATATTGAGTTCAAATAATGCATGAAGCAAACATTCTCTTAGGGTCCGTTTGGTAAATGGATTTAAATTAGTGATTTAATTTGAGTTAGTGTTATTTAAGTTAGAATTTGAGTTAGTGATCTGAATTGTTATCCGAATTAGTGTTTGAATGTGCATTTAGGTTTTAATATGAGTATAGAATAAAATTAAAATTTGTGTTTAGAAAAGTAGTAAAAATAATTTTTGATTTATTAACAAATCTAATAAAATCTTAATGTTAATGATCTTAAAAAATATGTAATATAGATATTAATTTATTCCTCTCTTCACTAGGAACAGAATGAAAAAAGAATCATCTCAATTGGATATCAAATGAATAAGTTTTGATTTTTTTTTCTCAAATATATGAGAGAGAATTTTACTTTTTACTGTAGCAAAGATATCCGAGTATCAAAAGTTTAGGGGAATAAAAACTCTAAAAACTTGGGTTTTTAATACTCAAAGGATTTAGATTTTCGGGGAAACAAACACGTGTCCAAATGATTTTTGATACTTGAATCTAAATTTGAGTCTATTGAATCCAAATAATACTCGAAACAAACGAACCCTTAGTATTTTATCACAACGTGAGACGGTGTTTGATAAATTTGGTCATAATAAACTTTTTGGTAAAGTTAGTTATAATAAATTTTTTAGCTAGTGAATAATATAAAGTTTTTTTATGCTACTGTAAAAAAAAAAAATTATTATAATATAAAGCTCTCACATACTATAATATTTTGAGTTAAAAAATTGATTCTAACCAATTTTGCCAAACATCTTATTAGTTTTGGCATTTGAAGAATTAAGGTTGTCTTACTTTTGCACCTTTGATGACACTTCAGTTGTAACTAAAGTTTTAATTTTACGAATTGTGTAATAACTTTTTTTTTTTACTATAGTTGCTAAGAGTTTTATACTATTTACAATTAGAATGAATAAGTTGAAACTGGAATGCCAAACAAACACTTTAATTTTTGACATTCTAAATGGCACAAATTTGGATCTTAATGTTTCAATATTGTTATGCCAACAATTATTTTGTCTCCTCAATATCAAGGGTCTGTTTGAGAGAACGGTTAAAACAAAAAAAAAGTTTAAATCATAATTTATAGTTTAATTTGTATTTAATAAGTTTGTCAAAATGTTATTTTTAATTGCTTTGAACCAAAAAATGAATCTAAACTACAATTTATAGTTTAAATAGTAAATATGGCAAATAAGATGATTAAGATCTTTGGGATGAATTGAAAAAAGATTAAAACTAACTTTCTTAAACAAGCACTTATTAATCAATTTTGTCAGTTAAAATGTCAAATAATAAAATAAGATAACCTACATAACCGTTTAAAAAAACTGTTAAAACCGACAAATTTTAATCCGAGAACTCTAATGTACAAAAATTTTATATTATAATATATAAAAATTTATAATGTTCATAACTATAATTCATGGCTAAAACCGCCGTCTCAAACAATCATGAATCTTTTACGGGCAAAAAATAAAAATAACCCTTATCATGTTAAATCCTGTAGAGACTCCGACCCAAAAAATTTTTCAAACTTTTGCCCAGTGGCAGTGAAGTGACAACGGCACTGCGCACGTTGCTTTCTCCCACTGTTTTCTTGTACGCTTGAATTCAATTTTTAGTGAGTTGGCTTTCTCAAAACGAGCCATAACAAGCCTTTTTCTAATCATGGTTCTCGTATAGAGGTTTGTAACGTCGGTTTTGAAGAAGAGCCTCATTTTCTCTCTCTAATTTGTCTCTCTCTCTCTCTCTCTCTCCATTCCTCTACTACGTCCTTACTGTATAGGCCAACAGTAATCACTCTACTATTTCTACTCTTCCTGCCCAAATAAATAAAAACCCAAAACCAAACAAATCCCGTTTTCAATTTCGGACTCTTCCAATTTATCGTCACTGTCTCTCTCTCATACTTTCTCTCTCTAAAACAAAGAAGAGAACTAGCTAGTTAGTTACACACTAAGGCCTCGTTTGTTCTCATGGCCGAGTTTCCTCCAAATCTTGACGACGGCGAACACTGGCTTCCCTCGGATATCTTCCTCAACGAGGTGCCCTGCAAACGCGGCTTTCATCACCATTTCTCTTCTTGCATGGAAGATCTTCTCTCTCAACGACTCGCCGCTCTCTCTCTGCTCAAGCAACGAAACGTTTCGAAGCCCTTACAGGTTTCTCTCTTGTTTCTGGACTTTTTTTCCCCTTTTATTGAAAGCTTTTTGCATGGCTTATGAGCCTTTCACTTGGGTCTTCTTCTCTTTTCTTTTCCGGTTCACAGCGGTTCGAGCCGGTTCCGGTTCGGTGCTTTCTCGAAAACTATTCCCCACAGGGATATGGCTGTCACCGGTTTTGTGGGTACAAGCCTAGGTTGGTTCCGAAACCGGGATATGGTGACGGTTCTGAGCGGTATTACGAGCTTCAACTTCGAAAACCGGTTCATCCCCAGGTAAAAACGGGAAAACGTGAACCGGCTTTTCATAATGGTTCTTTCTTTTCTAGGTTTGTCTTTTCATGGATTTTGCTTAAATTTTTTTCTCAGCTTTAATGAGTGAAGTTGGCGGTGCTGAGCGGTTTTTGCAGGTTGAACTTGATGATTTTCTGGAAACTAGGGCTAGGGTTCTTCAGAAGCAGCAAAACCGCCCTTTGCTTTCTCAGAGGAAAAGCGGTTTTGGGGTTGGTGGTTTTTCGAAGGCTTCAGGTGGGACAGGAGTTTTTCATCCCCGGGTTTTGAATACCACCACTGATATTGCCCCTACTACCACCACCTCCACTTCTTCCACAGCTTTTTTGAAGAAGAAACAAGGTTAGTTTGAAATATTCATGTTTTTGATACAATTTAGTTTATGGGTTTTTGAGGGAGATTTTTTATACTAGTTCTCAAGTATTTTGTTTATAGTTTTTTTAATAGTTAATTGTTTTTGGGCTGTACTTGGTGTTGGTGCTAATATTTATGTCTTCTGGTAGGTTTTCTTGTTTTTATAGTCTCACTTTTGAATATCATCTTTAGTTGATAGTTTTTCAGATCGGTTCATTTTGGGGTTATTTTTGAGGTAAAACAATGCTTTGTTTGTGGTAGAAAATGTTGGTGCTAATATTAATGTCTTTTTGGTAGGTTTTCTTGCTTTTACAATCTCTCCCTTTTGAATATGCTCTTTAAAGTTGGTTTTAACTCTAGAAGTTTAAAGCAAAATAGAGAGCAACTTATTATAATAGCCTTGACATGTTTTAGTATTCTGAGGCAACAACGTTATTTATTTACCCTACCATACGAAGGTTTTACATTGTAGTATTTATTTTTATTTTTATTATTATTATAACACGTGAGAGTTTTATATTGTTTATAACTGAGTTTGTGGTGAACCCATTATAACCATTAATGATATGGAAAAATAGACCCAAATTACATTTTTGTAGCAGTTTTTATTTTAGGCTTCATGGGGGTAAATAATCTTGTACTTATTCTCTATGATATTTGTTGCTAGAAATTTTTCCTTCATCTTTTTGGGGACACATCACATAGCTGGTATAAATTTCCCTTTTGATTCTTCCAACTTGATATTCTAGTTCAAACTGAGCCCCATTTGGAAATGGTCCTTGCAAGTGAAGTAAAACTTAAAATCAAAATGTTTCTAGCTAAATGCAAAATAGAGGACCACAATAGTATAATGCAAAAATTTCATATTACTTAATCTGAGGAAACAAGAGATACGTACTAAAATCTTGGCACTTTCTTGTATTTGTTTTGGATATGGCAGTTTCGAGAAATCGGCAAGAGATTCCGGTCCCTTCTCAGAGGAACCACCCCATAACAAGCCTTGGTGTTGGTCTGGACAAGAAGGAGTTTCATTATCAGCATTCCTCCTGAGATGGGCTTGCCCAAAGATTGGACGTATTAACTCTTCTCTGCTGTAAAGTGGTGTCGTTTCTTCAAATGATTACAGTAGAATAAGAGCCTCAAGAGAGAGAATACAGTGAAATAGAAGGTCAAATTAGTCATTTTGGGTTATATGTGCAGTTTATATTAAAGAAGAAATAGGAAATTATTATCATAAGTTTTATGGCTGTATTGCATTTACTCTAGGCTTTGTGGAAATAATAAAGTTTGGTTTCATATTTTGAATCTCTTTGTGAGGAAAAAAGAAAAAGGAAGTATAACTGATATATTACATTAAATTATGAGCTGATATTAGTAGAATAATTCAAGTTTCTCTTTGCCAATACTCTACTTTATTCCTTGTTTGTGACTGTTTGGATTTATGGGTGTTGTTTGGGAATGGTATTTAATGCTTGTGGCTGGATCTGTCAGCTAAAAAGATCAGAACTTTTCATTTTTTTTATTTTTTATTTTTTTAATAATAATTATTATTATTATTATTATTTTTTTAGCCGGTTGGTGGTTTTTCAACTTGATGAGAACCAAAAAGGGTAACATTTATTTCTCTCCATTATGCATGAGAAGGGTACTATTTTCTTGAGTGAGGAGTTTCTGTGGGATTTGGCAATATGTTGTTCCGTAGCGACTAAGTTTGAAAGTTGTGCAATGTCGTATGTTTTGGCCTTTTTGAATTGTTCATCCCGGCCTAGAAATTTTCCATTTTGTTCACTCGTTTTCAGTGGCGTCGGTCCCAAATGAAGTATGTTGACATTTCAAATTTTATTGGGTGTTATGCGTTACATGCATGGACGAAAAAAGTCACTATTTTCTTGAAATTTCAATGGAAAGTTACGGAAGTCATGGAAATTTCAGCAGTGTACTGAAATATTTTTCTGGTAATTGAACTTTTTGAAAAAAAAAAATAATAGGAAAATATTAGGAAATATTGATAAAAGATATTTTAGGTGTTTGATGGGTTTGAACTTATAAATTTAAACGTAAATATATTAACGTGTAAGTTTTATATTATAATGTGTTTTTGTTTTATATTATTTATGGTTTAAATTTATGAATTTAAATTTATTTGTCAAAAGCTTTTTATTTTTGAGAATGTAATGTATTTAAGAACAGAATAAAAAAGATATTGGTGTATTAAGAACAAACTGTTAAGAGTAAATTGTATTAAACATTTCATTTTTTGTATAATGTATCTTAAACTTTTAATCTTGACATAATGTACCGTAAATTTTAAAATTATTAACAATTGATGTCTTATAACTATTTTTAATTTGTATTTAGTTTTTTTTTTTTACATATTGAGCTTTAATTTTTTTTCCTTAAAATGACGAGCTTTATATTTAAGAAAACTCACGTGAGAATTTTGTAACCAAAATTGTCCATGCTTGTAAACACTTGTTAGTTATTGGACCTCGATTGTTAATTATTTCAAAATTCAGAGTGTATTTTTTCAAGATTGAAAGTTCGGGGTATATTATGTAAAAAATTAATAGTTTAGGTGCAACAATGCAATTTACTAAACTTTTACGGGGTGTTTGAGAGAATGGTTTAAACTGTTAGTTTGGGTTTGAGAATTATAGCATATGAGGGCTTTACACTATAGCTTTTTTTTTTAATAGCATATGAGAGCTTTATATTATTCACAGTTCAAGCCATTGGTTTGAGGCACTCTTCCAGATATCTTATTAAACTACAAGCGTTTGATAAGTCAGTTAGAATCAATTCAAACCACAATATGAAACTCAAAGTTGTTATAATGTAAATTCTGATACACTATAGTTTTTAAGCCAAAATTTTTAGTTTTAACCTATTTGGAGGACGCCTTTGTATTTTATTTATTTTTTTATTTTTTTGTTATAATGTTTTCAAAACCAAGTAGGTATCTAGGGTCCCTTTTTTTTTTTTTCTTGTTCTTTACCTCTCTCTTTATATTTAAGAACAAATATTTGTAAATTGATCATCACGTGTACTACAATAATTTATAAAACTCCTTATTTCTCTCTGTACATAGTTGTACACTTACCGGACTGTGTTGTATATTCAGACTCTGGTCTTTTTCTCAGTCTGTAGGAGTGACTGGCTCAACTATTGTCTTTCCTCTCTACTCTACACCGTCGCCTCTTTTTTTTGTTTGGCGGGTGAAACTCTTCATTTTCTGGCACTTGAACTTCCTTAAAAAGTTAAGAAATATTCTAATGTTGAAAAGTTATGCTCAGGAAATTCCTCTCTTAAATAGTAACCGTGAAGCCTGCGCTAAATAGCTCAATTGTTGCGAGCATTTGTATGGTCTTTGTGAGCATTTTGGTAGGAAATGTGCTATATTTTCTTTTGGCTTGGCTTGAATTGATTTTTATTTCTTTAGAGCTTTTTACCGCAAGAATACTTATTAGTGCATGTTTTTAAATGTTGTAAATGTGGCCAAAATTACATTAAAATCAGAAGCTGTAGTCAAGGTATTGAATTTTTATTTTTCTAGGGTTCAACACATAATTATATGTTCTAGTTTTAATTTTTTTTTTTTATCAATTTATTATATGCTTTTAGAATTTGCAAAAGTATATTTTGAATTTGAAAATTTTATTTCAATTTAAAAAAAGAGCAAAAAAGACCCAAAAAAACACCTAAATAGTTTTTGGTTTATATTTTAGACATTTCAATATAAAAAAATATCAGAAATTTTCTTCAAAGGAAAAAAATGGGTATAATTTCGGTCCTATAAAGTGTACATTTATCTTTTTCTCCCTTTTTTTTTCGTCCATAACGTGTGTGATAAATGGAATTTCTAAAATTTAAAAAGATAATTTTGTCGTTTTTTTAAAAAAAGGGAAATTATTAAAAAAAGGTTAAATCTTGTTAGAAAATAGTGAAAATAGCCAAAAGAAAAACGAAGAACAAGAATATATATACATATATATATGTAGAAAATCCTAAAAAAAAAAAAAACCACAGGCAGTAGTAGAAACAAATCTACTATTTCAAAAAGATTGGTACAAAAAAAAGAGTTGAAAATAATACATATATATAGGATCAAAACCCTAACATGCTCGTACCGTATCTCGATCCCTTTGCTACCATTATAGATCCCAAAAAAATCCCATAATTTGATTTTCATCATAAAATGTTGTACTGCGAAATTTTCAGGCTAGACCAAACAAAATTTGGGTCACCATACTCTAACAATCTAACAAATATATTTCAAAGTGGGGTGTTTGACCTCTGGTCTCAACCTTCAAAATTAAGTGTATTTGGATTCACTTCTTTGAGAAACTACTTGTTCATCTAACAAGAGAAAGATCAAATTTTACTTAATCTTGTACAAACATATACTAGGCGTCATTATCAATGGTCTAATAGCAATGTAACATATAAGGTGTTTGGGAGAGTCATTTAAACTATAGAGTTCTAAAGTTGTCCACATGCTATAATATGTGATTTAAACTGTAGAGTTAAAACTCTTCTTACAAACATCCCAATACTAATATATTCCAATGGGTCAGCGTAACAATTAAGATAATCCTTCTTTTCTTTTCTTTCAAAATGCATCCAAAGCTCAATACTTCATAGCCTTACTTAAGTGTAGGCCCTTGTTTGAACGACGAGTCTTGCGATGTTAGGTGTGCACTAGTGATAGGGATTTAAACTTGACTCATCGTTCAAGTAGAAAATGGATCATATACTTTTTATTTTATTAGTGGATCTTGATATTCTTTTAAAACAACAAAATAATAGAGGACAAGATGAGATCAATAAACCTTTTTGTGGAAAAATAATCTCACATCTATCAAATAAAAATAAACAAACTATTTTTTTTAGGTAAAATAAAGCGGAAAAACTACCAAAAAGAAAACACAAGCAAAAAAATATCATTGAAAATTCTAAAAAAGAAAAAAATAAACATTTATTATTTTTTTGAAACAAAAAGAAAAAAGAAACATTATTACAAATTAATAAGAGAATTCTTACGGTGGAGAAGATAATTTTACTCCATTAGTGGAGTTGTAATACTTGTTATTTTAACGAGAATGATTTTGTAAAATTAATGTATAAAATATGATAATTTAAAATGTTTTTTGTATTTAAAATTATTAAATTGTTCTTGGATGTTCTATTTATTACTAAAATGCCACTTTGGCATTTTCTTGCAAAAAGTCTCCGGTGGAGACATGAAAAATCCTTCCTCAACTACTCTTTTAAACTTTGCTTCCAATTTCTCCTGTGATTTGCTGCCTTGTCTCCTCCCCTTCAATGATTTGCTTCCTTTTTATTTAGCCCCTCAACCTTCTTCTTCACGTTTCTTCTTCCTGCTCTATCTTCTTCTTCCTCTTTCCTTTGATACAAAACACATAGCAAGACTATCATAAGGTAGCCACAAATTCTAACCATATCCGAAGCCAAGAAACTTATTTTGAAGCCATTTCAAGCTCCATCTACTCATAATCTGAGTGAAAAAATGATGTTTTTCACATATACTACATGTCATTTTTCAAAAATTACATGTCGTTTTCAAAAAAACAACATGTCATTTTTCAAAAAAGAGATTCAATTAAATCAGAGGCAGATTTTGTGCTTTAGGTGGGATTGAACCCCCAACCTTAAGGATGAATAAAGGAGACTGAACCACTAATACAAGGGTAATTACTTAACAATTTATAGTTTGAAAATAATAAATAGTTTTCTATACAGACTGTAGTTTCAAATAATTTAATGAATATCACACTTTTTAATTATTTTAATTATAAATATTTAAAATCATATTATTTATTTTAAAAATTCATTTTTACATATTTCATACCAAAATAAAATTCGTATATTTTTATTTTATTGTTATTTTATAATTTACTAAAACTGAGTTAGAAAATTGATATTCATAATTTTAATACATTAATGATTATGGCACTAATAAAAATAAATGATAATTGACATAATTAAAAATTAGGATTTAAGTTAAAATAAGGTTATTTTATACGTTTTAGGATAATGGCGTACTTGGAGCTTATGTGGTGATTTGTATAAGCTGAAAATTATCAGTGGATATTTGTAAAGACATAGGGATTCTATTACTTATCTTTTGTGAGGTTTTGATGAATTAAAATTTGATCGTTTTACTTTGCAAGATATATATATGATATTTTGAATGTATATGATTATACTTTAACACAATGATGTGGAACTCGTCCTGTATTGTACAATGAGGAAACATAATGATTTGACACATATTGTTGTAAATTGAAAAGTATGGTTAGGAAAACTAACTCTATAAACAATGATTGATTATAGAGGAATGGTGAGACAAGAAGAGGGCGACGATTACGTTCTTGGGCATGAATACCCTAAAATAGGGCTGCACAAAAACCTGCCCCGCAACCGCCAGTAGCCCGTGCCCGTGCTCGATCCTCCCAAAAAAAAGAGGTCCATGTCAACAACCCGCCAATGGGCAGGTTGAACCAACTCGCCTTGCATATGTTGGTAGGCGGGTATGGTTTAGAATTTTAGGGGGCGGGTTCAAACCTGAACCCGCCCGCCTAATGCTTTAAAAAAAAAATTCTAACCTAAATGCCCCATGACCTACTGCTATGCTGCATCTTCACCCTAAAGTCTAAACAATTGATTTCACCCTCAAATTTCCCCCCTTTCTTTTCTTCTTCCCACTTCCAGTTCCCTCAAATTTCACCCTAACTTTGTTCATCACTTCATCTGTAGTTGATGTTTCTTGTTGCAATGAATGATATGTTTCTTAATTTGTTGTGAATATGGTCATTGTCTTTAGGCACCAAACTTGGTTGTTGTTGGGAATGCTTTATACATTATCATCTAATATTTTCTACAAATTTTCTTCACTTTTTTTTAATAAAAAAAAGCTCAAAAAATTACATTGGGCATTAGTGTGAGCCCAAACCGCTGCAACCCAGTCTGAACCCACCCGCCATTCCATGGGCGGTTTGTGGGTTGGTTAATCGCTAACTTGTCATTTAAAAAAACAGACCTACACCAGCCCAAAAACTACTAAATCGCCCGCTGTTCACTCCTACCCTAAAAGGTAAAATAGGGAGGAGGTGATGACTCTCCCTTGGGTCGAAAGTCCTAAAACGTACTATACAAGAATCGACTTGATGAGAACTTGGGATTTGATGTCCCCTCACCGGACACCCTTGGAATTTTAGAGGGTGGTCAAGCACACCCATTTGGGTTTTGATGAGTTGAGTGATACTTTATTGAACATTGATACCTAGGAATAATGATGGATTGTAATATTTGTATATATATATATGTATGAAACTCGGTAATGATTAACTATTGTATCTACAGAATATGATCATAATAAATCTCTTAATCTGGATAACGATGAAAACTAATTAACCATGTAGGTTTAATATGGCAATGAATAAAACCTAAAGATGGGTAATGATTTTTCCCTACTGGGCATGTCGATGCTTATCCCTATTATATTTACATTTCTCAGGTGGAATTCAGTGCAACTTGTCTGACAAGGAATAAGCAACAACACTATTGGTTTTGTGTTAGAAGATCGTTGTTTATTTGTAACTTGTCTAGATCATATAAGATTCGTATTACTTTTGTAGTGGCTGTGTTAAGTTATTTAGAAATTGTACTATAGTGATGATGATTGTATTCTAAATATTTAGTGCTACATTAAAACTGTGGTTTGTATTTAAAGTTTATTTTCATTTCCTGTTTATTTCAAAGACCCATGGGCATTATTTTATTGTTTCGAATGATATTGAATTTAAGTTTATTCTTATTTATTCAATACTGCTAACCCTTACATAGAGGCGTTATAGAAATTTTGGTAGCAAAGCCTAGGTTTGGTTAACCTAAAAGGTGTAGCACCACTTTAAAAATCAATCTTTTGAAATGGTTTTAAAGTTAAATGTTAATATCATCATCATTATGTACTAATCCTGGTTAAATTTACATAGTCAGTAGAAAACTATGTCGCTAAGGCTTCAAGTACAATCATCTGAGCAATCACAACCAGCTAAACACGCACAAGAAGTTGAACAACATGAGCAAATGGAACAAGCTCAGGGAGATGAACAATCCCAACGAGCAGCACAACCCCTGCCAGCTGTGCCGGAAGTAAATCATTTAGGACAAATACTTCAAGCCTTGTAAAACTTGCAAAGACTTGCCGAGGCTCGGGATCCCAAACAACGTCATCTAACTCTACTGAAAGAGTTTATGAAATAGAAACCCCCTATATTTAGCGAAGAACCTAACCCTGTCATGGCAGAATAATGGCTTAAGGCAGTCAAAAAGAAGTTGGATACATTGAGGTTTCCACAAGAATATTGGGTTAGCATTACAATGTATATATTTGAGGGTAAAGCTGAAGAATGTTGGGATCTACAAAAAGATGACTATGATGTGCCAAACCTCACATGAGAGCAGTTCGAGACCATATTTCACAACACTTATATTCCTTAAAGTCATAGGCAAGCGATGATGCGAGAATTCAAAAACTTGGTGCAAGGAGATATGACAGTAGCTGAATATTATGCTCGGTTTATAGAATTGTCTTGCTACAATCTTGGAGTTGTATCGGATCCAATGGCGAGGTGCAAGAAATTCAAAAATAATTTGAGGTCAAAAATCAGATAGATGATAGCTGTTGTTCCATCAACAGACTTTCTTAAACTTGTAGCTGCAACCCAACAGGTAGAGATAGAACTGAACAACTCCTATAGACAGTGCAAGGGTTTTGGTGAGGTGTCTAAAGAAGATAGGCCAGAAGGAAAAGTCACAAGGGCAGGCCACCCAGCATAGTGGAGTGACTATTGGTGATGGATCTTCTGGCAATAGTCGTTTCTAGCCATATGCTTGTCATAACTGTGGACAAGTGGGACATCTGAGAAGAAATTGCCCTAACTGCCCTGGACCATCAACTTTTGCTCCAAGACCTCAAGGAAGTCATTTTGCCTCAATTGACTCCACAAGGTTCAGTGAATCAAAGGCCATATTTTCTTGGGAGGAATAATAATAATGCTAGTAGTAGCCAGAGGAATCGGGGAAAGAATGATAAAGGAAAAGCACTGGCTTAGGCTTACGCTGTTACGGCTATGACTGAATGACCAAAGCAGGTTGATAACTCCGTTGTTGACGGTATGATCCACGCGTATCATTTTTGGGCTCATGTATTGTTTGACATCAGCGCTTCACATTCATTTATATCCATGCTATTCGCTTCTATATTACAACTAGAAACAGAAACATGTAGCTCGCCACTAACCCGTAGTACACCAATGGGTGGAATAACTAAAGTTTTCATAATCTGTAAATCAGTATGTATTGTTATAGGGGAACATAAACTATCTGATGATCTATATTTAATAACTATGATAGAGTTTGATGTAATCTTATAAATGGATTGGCTAACTAAATATCAAGCGATAATAGATTGTCATAGGAAACATGTCTCTTTGTACACAAAAAATGGACAAGTCATCGAATTTCAGGTGAAGACAGGAACAATGACGCTAGCCCCTATGCTAAAGGCTTATATTAGAGGACAAAGGAACTTCACCAATCTTGGGAGGATCTTTGCTTTGAAGGAAGATTCTAAGAGGAATGATTCATCTTCTCATATTCCTGTAGTGGACAAATTTTTAGATGTCTTTCCAAATGAATTGCCTGGACTACCACCTGATATAAAAATTGAGTTTGTCATTGACCTAGTTCCAGAAGCAGCGCCTGTTTTTGTTACTTCGTATTGAATGGCACTTGTTGAGAAGGTGGAATTAAGAAAACAGTTGGACAAACTATTGGAGAAAGGATTTATTCGATCAAGTACATCACATTGGGGAGCTCCAGTGCTATTCATGAAGAAACATGATGGATCATCGAGACTCTGTGTTGATTATCGCTAGCTTAATCGACTAATAAGTATAAAAAAACAAGTATCCTACACCTTGAATTGATGAGTTGTTCGATAAGTTAGGAGGATCCCGATACTTCTCAAAGATTGACTTGCGATTTGGATATCACCAACTTAAGATAAGGGAAGAGGACATTCCAAAGATGGCTTTCCAGACTCGCTACGGTCACTTTGAATTCCTCGTCATGCCTTTTAGGTTAACCAATGTACCAGCGGCTTTCATGGACTTGATGAACCGTGTCTTTTGACCATACTTAGATCAATTTATCATTCTCTTCATAGATGATTTCTTGATCTATTCCAAAACCAAAGAGCATGTTGAGCATTTGAGGATTGCTCTACAGACATTAAGAGAACAGGGTCTCTATACGAAGAAAGAAAAGTGTGACTTTTGGATGACAAAGGTCAAGTTCCTAGGGCACGTTGTCTCCGAGAAGACATTTCAGTGGACCCCTTCAAGATTGAAGCCGTACTAAATTGGGAACGACCAAAGAACATGTCGGAGATCCAAAGCTTCCTTAGATTAGCTGAATACTATCGGCAAGCTATCAGCGCTTTGTGGAAAACTTTTCAAAGATTGCTTCTCTGTTGACAAGGCTTATGAGGAAGAATATCAAGTTTGTGTGGGACAATAAATATGAAGAAGCATTTGTGGAACTAAAGCAAAGAATCACTAGTGCACTTATGCTTATCATACCCAACAATAAGGAGCCTTACACTGTGTATACTGACACCTCAGGAAATGGTTTGGGTTATGTACTAATGCGGCATGGAAGAGTAGTTGCCTATGCCTCATGCCAACTGAAACCCCATGAGAAGAACTACCTTACACATGATCTTGAGTTAGCGGTTGTGGTTTTTGTGCTCAAAATTTGGAGATGTTATCTATGTGCTGCAAGGTTCGAGCTCTATACGGATCATCAAAGTTTGAAATATTTGTTTACTTAAAAGGATCTCAACCTAAGGCAACGAAGATGGACTGAGTACATGGTGGATTACGACTTCAGTATCCAATACCATCCTAGAAAAGCAAATGCAGTGGCAGATGCTCTAAGTTGTAAGAACAATGGAATCATGGCCAGATTAGCATTGAAGGATTGGAGACGAGCAATCACTATTGCCGACTTTAACTTGCAATATTATGGAGATGACAAAGGAGCCTTCTTGTTCAATGTGATAGCAACCCTTATGTTAATTCAATAAGTAAAACAAGGACAATGGCAGATTGAGCCAGAAGGGTTCTTACTTTACAAAGGAAGATTGGTTATCCCAAAGGATCTTACCTCAGACATGTAGCGTTGGATGAAGCACACCGTTCTAAGTTTGCTATTCATCCTAGAAGTTCTAAAATGTATATGGATTTGAAATGAAAATATTGGTGGCGAGGAAAAAAACGAGATGTAGTAACTTTTGTCTCTAAGTACATGACATGTCAACAGGTCAAGGAGGAACATCAAAAGCCTAGAGGTGAGCTGAGGAGCCTACTGATTCCAGAATGGAAGTGGGACCATGTGACGATAGATTTTGTAACTGGATTTCCTAGAACTCAAGTGGGACATGATGCTGTTTGGGTAATTGTAGATCATTTGACAAAAACAACCTATTTCATCTGAATCAGAACTAGCTATAACGTCTCAAAGCTATGTCAATTGTATGTGAAAAATATAGTGACATTGCATGGAGTGCCAACGTCGATTGTTTCTGATAGGGATACACGTTTCACATCGAAGTTTTGGAGAGGATTACAGAAAGCTTTGGGAACTCAACTGAATTTTAGTACAGCTTTCATCCTCAAACAGATGGACAATCTAAATGTATCATTCAGATTCTCGAGGATATGTTTTAAGTTTGTGTGTTGGACTTTGGAACTAATTGGGTTGCACAGTTACCATATGTTGAGTTCGCATACAACAATAGTTACCAGGAGAGTATTGGAATGGCTCCATGTGAGGCTTTATATGATAGGCCTTGTAGATCTCTATTGTATTGGGTTGAAAAGGAAGAGCGCCTTGAACTTGGGCCTCAGACATCAGAGAAACAATGGACAAGATTTGGATTATTCGTGAACGCCTTAAGACAACTCAAAATCGACAGAAGAACTATACGAATAAGAGGAGATAACCTTTAGAATTCATGGTTGGAGACTTTGTGTTCTTGAAGGTGAAACCAAAACATGGTATATCTCGATTTGGTGTTAAAGGAAAGTTGACACCAAGGTATGCAGGACCGTTCAAGATTATGGAACGAATTGGAATGCTAGCATATCGTTTAGACCTACCATCACAATTGTTTTATGTACATAACGTATTCCATGTATCGATGTTGAGAAAGAATGAACCCGACCTTTCACATGTAATCATGTGAAAAGATGTCCCAATTTAGGGAGATACGACATATGAAGAAATTCTAGTTCAGATACTGGATCGTGAGGTAAAAATTTTACATCATCGTGAAATTCCTCTTGTGGAAGTGATGTGGTAACATCATGATGTAGAGGAAATTACATGGGAACTTGAGTCTGAAATGAGAGAAAAATACCCATATTTATTTTAATATTGTGGACAGTTATAGCAAATTTTAGGGACAAAATTTTAAAAGGAGGGAAAAGTTGTAGTACCTGTTATTTTAACGGGAATGATTTTGTAAAATTAATGTATAAAACATGATAATTTAAAATTTTTTTGTATTTAAAATTACTAAATTGTTCTTCATGTTTCTTCTTCCTGCTTTATCTTCTTCTTTCTTTTTCACTTTGATACAAAACACACAACAAGACTCTCATAAGGCAGCCACAAATTCCAACCATATCCGAAGATAAGAAACTTGTTTTGAAGCCATTTTAAGCCTCCATCTACTTATAATTTGAGGTTAGAATCTTGTGAATGAATTTAGTTTTTCATAAGTTTTTATACTCAAAAGTTGTTTAAATTTGTGTTTGTAAACCTGTGTTTTCAAGTGAAAGTAGATGAGTTTATGTTGTATAGAAATAATTATATATTATTTTTATATTTAGAAAACTGTTAGAAAACCAACAATGGAAGGAAAACTCAAAAAAAGGGATTATAGGTTCTCTATAAGAGTTTTACTAGGTGAAAAACGACGTGTCATTTTTCACAGAAACTACATGTTATTTTTCCTAGAAAACTAGGTGTCGTTTTCTTAAAAACGACTTGTTGTTTTTCAAAAAGGAGATTCAATTAAATTAGAGGAAGATTTTATGCTTTAGGTGGGGTTTGAACTCCCAACCTTAAATATGAATAGAGGAAATCGAACCATTAGGATAAGGGTAGTTATTTGACAATTTATAGTTTACAAATAATAAATAGTTTTCTATACAGGTTGTAGTTTCAAATAATTTTGTGAATATCAAACTTTTTAATTATTTTCATTATAAATATTTTAAAATTGTATTACTTATTTTAAAATTTATTTTTATATATTTCATACCAAAATAAAATTTGTATATTCTTATTTTATTGTTATTTTATAATTTACTAAAATTGAGTTGAAAAATTAATATTCACAATTTTAATACATTAATGGTTATGGCACTAATAAAAATAAATAATAAATTGACATAATTAAAAATTAAGTTTTAAGTTAAAATATGGTTATTTTATACGTTTTAAGATAACAGCGTACTTGTATGCGTGTGTGTGTATATATATATATGTGTGTGTAAAACTCGATAATGATTAACTATGGTATTCACGAAACATGATCATAATAAATCTCTTAATTTGGATAATGATGAAAACTAACTAATCATGCAGATTTAATATGATAATGAATAAAACCTAAAGATGGGTAATGGTTTTTTCCTACTAGGCATGTCGATGCTCATCTTTATTATATTTACATCTCTCAGGTAGAATTCAGTGCAACATGTCTGACGAGAAATAAGCAATAACACTGTTGGTTTTGTGTTGGAGGATATTTGTTTATTTGTAACTCATTTAGATCATGTATGATTCATATTACTTTTGTGGTGGTTGTGTTAAGCTATTTGAGAATTGTATTATAGTGATAATGACTGTATTCTAAATATTTGGTGCTACATTAAAACTGTGGTTTGTATTTAAAGTTTATTGTTATTTTTTATTTATTTCAAAGACCTATGGGTTTATTTTATTGTTTTGAATGATGTTGAATTTAAGTTTATTATTATTTATTCAATACTGCTAACCCCTATATAAGGGCGTTACAGGAGCATAGTGATTTAGCTATCAGATTAACTTTTTAACTGTTTGATCTATAATAATTAACTTTAAGAATTTGCAACGCATGATATAAGATTGCATATAGACCATTAAAGTCATTCTGACGGTTAAAGCATTATGCTCTATTATACCTTATCGGTAGAGAAATGAAAAATTGCCTTGTCCATTGCAGGATTCCCGGTTAATAAAGCTTTAAGAACAAGAAAGAGACCCGGTCCCACTTTGTGTGGAAGGTCCCATATATAAATGAAGGATAAATTGCTCAATTAGTCCTAACCTTTTATGAAAATGAGATTTTGACCTCAAATCTTTTTTTAATTAATTAGTCCCTAACCTTTCATTTTAATAGTTGAGAAACCATTTTAACAGTAAAACAATTAAGTTATACCGTTAAAAATTATAAAATATTATTTTTTTTAAAAAATTACTTAACTACCCTTCAAAACAATTATACATATAAAAAATAATAAAAATTAAATTAAAAACTAATTAAAAAATCTAAACAAATTATCAAACCCAAACAAAAAAAGAACACTACAAACCTAGATATTCATTGGAACAGAAAAGAAAACCAGATCTTCATTGGAACAAACTACAACTTCTCAAAAATTTAAACCAAAAAAAAAAAAAAAAAGTCACAGCTAGAACTCGGTCGTGGAGGAGATAGGTTTGCGGCGGAGAGACTGGACAGAGGGGAAGCTGGGGAAGCCATCAAAGGAGGAGCGGTCATGGGAGGCAGAGACAGCACCGCCCTCAATCTCTTTGGTCACACTCCAACGATGACGTTCGCTTCATCAAAGAGATCATGAGCCTAAATCCGCTCATAGCTCTGCTGCCTCCGGCGACAACAACACCTCGCCTCGTGATCAAGGAGAATCGGAGCTTAGTGGGATGCTGGAGAGATTGGGTCATGATCGGGTGGGAAAGGGTGACTGAGAAGGGGAAGATGGTTGAAAAGGGTGATGGAGAAGGGAAAAAAGAGAGGGGGTTGATGGTCTGCAAACCCTCACAATTCTTTCCCATTCTCTCTTTCTCCTTCTCTCTCTAAATCAATCAATCTCATCGGTGATGATGAGAATCCCGGACGGCATCTTCTTCTCGATGGTGTTCTTCAATAGCAAAAATTCTGGTGGTGTTCTTCAACAGATGGTTTGAAAACTTGTTGGCTGTGCATAGAGAGAGAAGAAAATTAAGAGGGTGCCTGCTATTGTTTTTAAAATTGTTAGAAATATTTTTATTTTAAAAAATAAAATTTTTTAAAAATTATATTAAAGATATTTTTAAAATTTTTATCCAAAAAATATATAAAAATATCTTTAAAAATTTTGAGAACAAAGGGAAGCGTTTTTTTGAAAAGATTAGGAAATCAAATTTTGTTTTTTCAGTAGAAACCAGTCTCAAAAAATCATTTAATCAAAAAACAAAAACATCGCCTGATTTAAAAACAACACCAGATTTAGTTTTTATTGCTTATTTCTGGGAGTCTAATGTTTGGACGATTTTAATAATATTATTTAGTTTTATTTTATACTTTTTATGTTTTTATTTAGGGGGTGTTTGGAAGGTGGTGGGAACCGGTGGTGGGAACCACTTTTACTGTAGCATGTGAAAGCTTTACACTGTAGTAATTTTTTAAATTGTTACTGTAGCATGTGAGAGCTTTACACTATTTATAACTGAGTTTGTGGTGGGAACCACAATGCCAAACAGGGGTTAGTTTTTTACAAAAATATTAGTTTTTTTTTTTACTATAATGCCTTTAGTTTAGAAGTCACGTGCGCATCACGTGACTTTTTTATTTAACGGATATAAATTAAAATGGTCCGAAAAATTGGGTATTAATTAATTAAAAAAATTGAGATTAATTGAGCAATTTGCCTGTGAAACAAAGCAGACGATTTTGCTCTCTTTTATAACGACTTTCGCCTCCCCGCCATGTCGACGTCGGGAAACTGATCAAAATTCCAAAAATCACGTATTCCGCATTTTCTTTCATTTTCTCTCCAACCAAACAGAAAAGTAGCGAGAGAGAAGGAAAAAGAAAACAGAAAAAAAAGGGAATTCCACGGACTATGGAGGCTCTGAGCGAACGAGCGGCGTCCATACGAGAGTCGCTCCAAAGAAGCCAGACGATCACCGACAGCATGGTCGCCATTCTCGGCTCCTTCGATCACCGCCTCTCCGCCCTCGAAACCGCCATGCGTCCTACTCAGGTCTCGTCCTTACTTTCTTTCTTTCTTCAATCCCCCTCTCTTGATCGCCATTTTCTCCATCTTTTCCGTTTCGAAGAGAAAGCAATCCTTCAAACCAGACGAGAACCAATTTTTCTTTCTTTCTCGTTTCGTGATCATTTTGATTTGCTTTTGGTTTTTCGGTTTGTTTGTGTTAGATAAGAACGCATGCGATTCGAAAGGCGCATGAGAATATCGATAGGACGTTGAAGGCGGCGGAGGTTATCTTGGCGCAATTCGATCTTACTCGCAAGGTTAGCTTAATGTCGATTTTAGCATTACATATCGTTGTTTTTTATTATTATTTTCTGATATTTAAGCTCTTAAATAGTTGAAATCTACGTGAAATAGAATTGGAATTGTTTGTATTATTAGCAATAGAAATTTTGATGCATTTTCCTATACATATAGTATATTTAGTTTTCTTCTTAGGTAAAGAATGTATTTTTTTTTTCCACATTTTCATTTTCATTTTAAATATTATGATTTGCAGTCCTCTGTTTCTCTTGTTAATCAATCATATTATGTGAAAATATATGGGCAGGTCAAAAAATGATTTTTTTTAATCAAGTAAAATGTAGTATGTAATTAATTTTCAAAGTTCAAATTTAGTGAATTTATGAAAAAATCTCTTTTAAAGAGGGAACTATTTTTTCGATTTAGTAGATGTCATTTTTGGTGTTTTTTCGTGGATTTAATGGTTGAAATATTTTGTTCTTCTAGTAGCTTGTAATGTGGAAGATTAATCTGCAAATTTTATCTTTATTTCGACTTAAATATATAGGCAGAGGCTAAAATACTGAGAGGACCTCATGAGGATCTTGAGAGCTACCTTGAAGCAATTGACCAGTTGAGAACCATTGTCCGCTTCTTTAGCAGCAACAAAAATTATAAGAGTAGTGATGGAGTGCTTAACCATGCCAGCAACATGCTCATAAAAGCTATGTCTAAGCTAGAAGACGAGTTCAGACAGCTTCTCTTAAATTACAGGTTTCTTTTTAGGTCTTCTTTCTAGTACAGCATGCATCATTAATTTGTTTTGTTTTCTTTTATGTTTTTCTTTTCATGGGAATGTTCAAAAATAATATTCTCGTTAAAAAAGTATTTTGATAGATATGGAAACAAACAGCATAGATTCTTAAATTGTGATTGTCATACTCAAATATTTCTTTAGAGAAATGTAGATGAAAAGGAAGCTTAAATACGAAACCATAAGTGTTGGAACTTGAGAAAAAAGACAACAACCTGATAATCCACATCTTAGAATTAAACTGAAAAAATCAGAATAATGATAATGTAATACCCTCCAGTGGGTGGTTTTAATGGAAATCTTTAGGTGAGTTGTCAAATCGAATCATATTGTTGGGGATTTTTCGGAATAATGGGATGTTGCCAAAGGTAGAAATGAGGTCAAGGCATATTCGGCATTGTCCTGGCCAGGTGCAAAACAGAATTCACGGCAGTCTAAACTCCAAAATATAATGATCCGAGCTTTGTAAGGTGAACTCCCAAGTTTGTAGTTGTAGACCAACTATATAGACTTTGAACCTCTAGCAAGAGTAGATAAAATCAAGGACACAACTGAATTTAAATGGCACACACCAATTTTATGAGTTTGAAATGAGGGCATAGGTAAATAAGGGAAATAAAGAGAATTGCAAGATGATGTGTAGCATGGAGCTCTTAGCATATTGTGTGTGTATATATAGGCATATATAAGCTTGCTTTTCACATCAAGTTCTCTAATTGGGAATGTTCATGGCAATTGTCTGAGAAGCTTGTTTTGTAAGTGACAAGAATTGTAGATAAGACGAGATAGCAATGCCAAAAGCAACATAAAGTTGATCAATTGTCGTGCATGAATTTGATATTTCGCAAGCTCGGAGCTCAAGTACGATCATTTTTATACTTGAATGATGTCAAATAAACAAATGCTACAAATCCTTACAAGATAAACAAATGCAATAAGAGGGTCCCGCAATATTTAAATATTTAATTCAGTGATTATAAATACAATTGTTATTACTCTCTTCTTTTTCCTTTTTTGGTAACTATTTTTCCATGGAAACCAGAGATATATTAAACACTCCATCAGACTAATTGAGAGAATTTGAACCTGAACCTAATCCACGCCAAGTTTAGTATCATTATCATTCTTGCCGACTCTATAACAGTCCTGGCTTTTCTTACTACAAGGTTTCAATGGATTTCAATTGAAACACGCTGTTATAATTTCTTGATGCTCCCTCTTCATGTCACATGGATTATTGGTATTCTAAGATATGATAATTGGGTCAATACCAATATAATTTAGTATCCGCTATTATTAGATATGTTTCTTTTGGATTTCAGCAAGCCTGTAGAACCCGATCGTCTTTTTGATTGCCTTCCTGACTCTCTGAGGCCATCGTCAACACCAAGTGGAAGCAAAAATGATCCTAAGTGGCTGGAGTCAATCTGACCACCATAACAAACATCTACAAGCTGCAGTTTACAAGCCATTAACTCTTATTCCACCCAGGGTTCTGCCACTACTCCATGATTTGGCCCAACAAATGGTTCTGGCCGGCAGTCCACAAGAGCTTCTGAGAACTTACAGGTGGTTTTCTTCCGTTTTGTTCTTTTTATCTTGATCCCTTTAGCACAATTTCTCCATAGTTCTGCCTCTTTATGGAATTTGAAATTCTAAGTGAAGGATATAGGCGTATAAGAAGTAAATGAAGAAAAAACAAGTGTTCTTGTATTGTAGCAAGTATTTTCTTTTCTCCTTCGTTTTTGCATGGATGCTAAGTTCTTGCAGATTTCATTTCTGTACGTGGCTGTTCAATGCTGACTGGGTAGCCAAGAATGATCTTACATAATCAATGTGATAAATTAAAACGAAAATTTGTTCCCCAGTGAGGGGGAATCTCGTTCTGTTAACATTTGGAATATGAAGATTGGAATGATCAATTACTTACATCTTACCAAGATTGGTGTAGTTCTTCAACATGCTTAAACATAGGTTCTACATCTTTTTGGTTTCAATTGAGCTGATAGTTTTACAAGGGAGAGAAAACGTTTAGTTGTTAATTTTTTGATCTATTTATTATTAGGGACACTCGAGCTTCAGCCTTAGAACAGAGTCTTAGAAAACTAGGGGTGGAGAGGCTTAGTAAGGAAGACGTTCAAAAAATGCAATGGGAGGTTTTGGAGGCAAAGATTGGAAATTGGATTCATTTCATGCGGATAGCAGTAAGGATTCTTTTGTCAGATTTTAAGTCAAATAGTCAATAGGTAGCAAATACGCCTTTCAGCATTTTTATGTGGCTTGTAAACAGGTCAAACTGCTTTTCTCTGGGGAAAGAAAAATCTGCGATCAAATTTTTGAGGGTGTTGACTCTCTTCGTGATCAATGTTTTGCTGAAGTTACTGCAAATAGCGTGTCTGTACTTCTCAGTTTTGGTGAGGCTATTGCAAAAAGCAAGAGGTCTCCTGAAAAATTATTTGTTCTTTTAGACATGTACGAGATAATGAGAGAGCTTCAGCCAGAGGTATGAAAGTTTACCAGCTTTTATAATTTGGATTCATAGTTGCATATTGCAATATGGTTACTTCACTAGAACTTATAAGGAAGCTTAGAAGCTCAAACATTGCTACAGTATCTATAGATTTTGCCATATCATAGCGGGCTATTTCTAACCTATGAACTTTAACATAAGTTGGTCACAAATTAATACGGGGTTTTGTTCGTCTAACTTCAAAGACTGACATTTTTCATATTTTTGCTTGCATATATTTGATTTTTTTTTTCTTTGCTTGGGTCGCGATGCAGATTGAAACACTCTTTGGAAGTAAAGCTTGCTTTGAAATGCGGGAATCTGCATTGAATCTAACAAAGCGGCTAGCCCAGACCGCCCAAGAAACTTTCGGAGATTTTGAAGAGGCTGTAGAAAAAGATAATACAAAAACTGCTGTCCTTGATGGAACCGTCCATCCTTTGACCAGCTATGTGATCAATTACGTGAAGTTCCTATTCGAGTAAGTTGCTACTTTTTCTTTTAAATTGCTTTATTGAATACTAATACTTACTGATTACTTGTTTCTTTGTGGATTAGGACCATAAAGTCTGCAGTTTTATCTGTTTGGTGGACTTGTAGGCTTCTGTGTTAGCTTCATTTAATCGTTTGTTTTCAGTAGTTTGGAAAAAGCTTTTAGATATCGTCACTGGCTATCATGCTAACTGATATAATTTTCCCTTTTTTATTATTTTTTTCCTGGGTTTCTTGCCAATTTACACATTTATTCTTACCTCTATGATGCATTTATATTAATTTTCCTCAATTTGGACGAACTTTGCATATATATATATACACACACACACATATACACACGTATATATATATTCTTTTCTCTCGGTTGTAATTTTTCTCTCTATGCAGCTATCAGTCTACACTGAAGCAACTTTTTCAAGAGTTTGACAATAGTGATCCGGATGAGCAGTTGGCTTCTGTAACTACAAGGATTATGATTGCTCTCCAGAATAATCTGGATGGAAAATCCAAGCAGTATAAAGATCCTGCTTTGACGCAGTTATTTCTCATGAACAACATTCACTACATAGTGAGATCTGTGAGGAGGTCTGTTGTAAATTTAGTTTGCTATATTTAAAAGCTACGAGTATATCCGCATAATGGTCCCCATTAACTAACTATGTCATACAGATCGGAAGCAAAGGATTCGTTGGGAGATGACTGGGTGCAGAGACACCGAAGGATTGTTCAGCAGCATGCGAATCATTACAAGAGGGTTTCTTGGGCAAAGGTTCTCTTTCATTTATCTTTATTATTGTATGTCAATATCTACATTGCTAGTAACATCAATTTGTGCAATATAATTGAACAAGTGATATGCCTTTCTTGGTCTTGATCAAATAGATTTAAGGCTAAACACTACTCTGAACTCGTTTTCTTAAGTACTGCTTGTACACTTTGTTTGGCAGATTCTTCAATCCCTCACTGTTCAGGGTTCATCCGGCAGCGGTGGCGGGATGGTGGGGGGTGACAACAGCGGCTCCGGCGGACTTTCAAGAGCAACGGTGAAGGATCGGTTCAAGACCTTCAATATCCAGTTTGAGGAGCTTCATCAAAGACAATCTCAGTGGACAGTTCCAGATAGTGAGTTACGAGAGTCTCTTAGGCTGGCTGTTGCTGAAGTTCTCTTGCCCGCTTACAGATCTTTCATCAAACGTTTCGGGCATGTTTTCTCACCTTTTTTTGTTTTGTTTTGTTTTGTTGCTTTATTTTTTTTTATCTGCATCTAAAAGGGTATGCTTTTTTTATATTTAATTTTTTATTTACAGGCCTATGATTGAGAATGGGAAAAATCCTCAGAAGTACATTAGACACAGTCCTGAGGATCTCGAGCGAATGCTGGCCGAGTTCTTTGAGGGAAAGACATGGATTGAGCAAAAGCGGTAAATATATATATATCAATTTTCGAATCAGTTTTTGTTTTGAACTCTAGGCACCTTCCATCAATACAACGATGAAGTGAAATTATGAGCCATTTTATAGAATATATGCCGATCAGGTTTTTATACGTAAGATTTTTTTCAATGTTGAGGACTGAGGAGTTACCACTTTTATTCATTTTTCTTTTTCTTTATGTCGCTTTGAAATTTAAATAAAAAACAAGCTATGTATTTAAGAAAATAAATTTCTTGAAATAAAAACATGCATCGGTAACATTTACCAGTTAAGTGATCCCATGACTTTTTTTTTTTTTGAAATTGAAAGTGATCTGATGACGTTAGCTTACTTAGTATTTGATACGATTGTCATATCGTCATTCGCAAAAACAAGTGTGTGTCGTTTTTCAACACCATGTCGTTTCATTGATAATTTCTCACATTTTTTGTCGTTTCTATTATTCACGTCTTTTTTAAGGTCATATTTGTCACTTAATAGTTTTTAATTTCTTGCCGTTCGTTTCCAGCCGGTTTTTGATGTTATTGGTTTTACACGTCATCACCGTTAATATGTTTGTTCTTGTTTTCTGCGTTCATGTCGCTTTTATAGAATTATGTCGTTTTGGGTTATTTTCTTTCCTTTCTTTTTTTTTTTTTTGACGTGCTCTAATTTTTCTTAGATTTCCCACTTTATGTCGTTTTCTTTATCTTTTCTTTCATGAAGTTTATTTCTGTTCATTTCGTTTTTCCTGTTTATGTTGTTCTTAAAAGTTCAAAGTCATGTCTTTTCTTAGACATATATTATAATTGCAGGTCTACGTTCAATATCGTTTTCTTACTTACAATGTTTTAAGGCCAATTTCTTTTAAATTTCTTATCGTTTCTTTAATCATTGTCGACTTTTATTGTATTTCATGGTTTTCCACTTCATGCGGCTTTCTATATCATGTTGATTCATGATGTTTTTCTGTGTAACTAGTTGAAACCAAAGCATGTGAGCATGTTTTACTTTTTTTGCCCCTTGAAGTGAACAAGGGTATTATTAGTGATCTTAAACAGCGGCCAAATTGGCTAGTCCATGCTGGCCAATGAAATTTGGGAAAATACCAAATCCAAATAAAGTCTGAAAACTTAGAACAAGTGTAATTAGCTGGATAGTGGGCTACAAAGTTTCCTTGTCAAGGAATATAGCAAATTGATCCATTGTTTGCAAGAGAAATAACATCTCAAACATCTTCAATGATCAAGGCTTTCGGGGCTCTCGTTTCGAACATAATGTTTTAATTTAAAACTATTTAGGCTTTAATTTTGATTTTTTTTAATTTTTGTTGGAAGTAATTTTTTTTAATATCATTAAAAACTAAGTTGTAAAAAATTTTAATTTGTAGTATGAATAACACCTTCGTACTTTGTTGATAAAAGTAATAAATACTATATCACAGTGGTTGATAGAGATAAAATATCTTAGAAAGGAGATGCTTTTTAAATTATTATAACAAAGGGTACAATGCGGAATATAGAATTTTTTTAAGTAAAGCACATTGCGAAAAAAATAAAAAATTCTAATTGAAGCATGGGTACATATGAAAATTTATATATATGTAGGTTGCTAATAAAATGTTTGAGTTAGACAAGTATACACGAGGACAACATTTGTTAAAAAAAAAAAAATTGAGGATTGTAGCAAACACATTTGAAAAGTATTTACAAAGATCACGATTATAAAATTTAATTACTGAGGAGAGTAAAAAAGAAATAGTAGTAAAAGTAAAAAGTAAAGAAAAAGAAAAAAGGAATAAGGAAAAATAAGTTAACATTTGATTGAATAGTTCCAAAAAGGAATTCCCACTTTTGATATTGTGATAAATAGATTTTTTTTTTCTTTAAACAGCAAAGTAATAAGCTCATTTTTTAAACCAAAAAAAATTGAAGTAAATAAGCAAAGTTTTCTTGGAAAGAAATAAACTTAAGTTAACAGTGTACAATACTCTATTTGTTTCACTTGATTAACATTCCAAGTTGTTCTTGCAACGTTAAATAGAAATTTTGAATAGCCATTTTTCAAACGAACAAAATAAAAACTTAAATATCCATAACAATTTTGATTTGCAAACAAATCAACCATGAAAACTTTTAGTTAAACACCCATATCTTCAGTAAAAAAAAAGTAAAAATAAAAATATAGATATAGCTGATGTCAAATGATAGTATTTTTTTTATTTGTCACTTACAATAAATCAAGAACTTTGAAAGCCATCAAAACAGTGTAGAAACCCATCTTTACATAAGGTATGAGGGTTTGTATTAATATCTTGAATTTCTGTGTTTGTCACTGCCACAAATCACAAAATTACTCCTTAATATTACTTATCATGAGAACAACCAAGAAAAAGAAGAATAATTAAAATTTCAAAAAGGCATTTTAAAAAATAGCAATTGCATTTTTTTTTCCATAAGCCTTTTAAATAGAAGAACTAATTATTAAACTTTTATCCTCTCAGTGATATGGGACTCAATTAGTAGGATCTTTGACACTTTTTCCTCCTAAACTTTCTTGATTTTCATGACAAGTTCTAATATTTTTAGCAATCTAACTTCCTAAATTGTTGCATTGTAGAACATATTACCAATTTTACTATATTATATTACACAAAATTTTCAACATTTTTCATTAAATTAAACCACATAATCATTGACGTAATCACAATCTAAATACAAAACAATTTAAACTTACACAATCTAATACCCACTAAAACCAAAAATTGGAAACTTAGAAGTGGCAGCAACCGACGACTAGCGGCGGTAACAACCGATGGGCGGCGGCAGGATTAGAAGTGGAAGAGAAAGTTGGGTATTTGGGGGATTTTTATGGAGTTTTGTTGGGGATTTGTGATTATTGTATGAAATGGAAGAGAAAGGGAAAGAGAAATGGTTTTTTGTGGGGTTTGAGATGGATTTCGGAAGGGGAGAATGAGAAAATCGAAGACAGGAGCAAGACAAACTCAGTAAAAATGGGAAATAAAGGTTCCGTGTTCTAGTTCATATGCAGAACTTTTTGCGACGACATACACAATTAACAAAAGTGTCATCGCTAATAATTCCCACAACGACAGCGTTTAGATTAAGCTTAGAAAAAAATTGAAAATGTTTTTGAAACCACCTTTTGCAACAACAATTTTTTAATTTTGCAAATACTTTTTTGGAAACCGTCAAAAGCATTGCCAAATTTTTTGCCAAATTATTAAAAATGAAACTATTTGCGGCATCATCACAAATACTCCTGGAAAAAATATCTTTGACTTGTCCGCTCTAGTTGTATTCCACTAATTACATTTAGATGTGAATTGATATTGAAATTACTCGCTTGAGATTACTTTTGGTGCCATTAGGTAATTGCAACGACATATCGTTGTAAATGTTTAAGGACAATTTCTACCTTTTCTGCAACGACGTGATGTTGCTAATGCCTTTCTATCTGTGACGTTATGTTGTCACAAATAATGATAGCAACAATATATTCGAGGCAAATAAATTTGAACTAGTTGCGATGACATGTCTTTGCAAATGCATGATTCTTAGTGACAATAAATATTGTTGCTAAGAGTGTCATCACTAATGGAGTTGTTTGTAGTAGTGCTATGGAATTTTGGTCAAATTTGATGGGTTGAGACTTAGGGAATTGAGAGACTTATACTAAGATTTGAATTAAGATTTTTAAATTCTTAGTGAGATGTGCTTTCTATTTACTATTTAACACAATCATTAACAAAATGGATCACATGACAACAATACTATTTTTTTAGAGGGGGTAAATTGCCAAAATTAGAAATTTAGACAAGCTGTTTAAGCCTAAAAAAGGCATAAATAAGCTATAATACCCTAATTAGTTGTGCTTTTTTCTCTTAATTTTTAATAACATTTAATGATCTTTTTTGAGTGACTTAATTAGTTTTTCCAATCTTCATCTTTATAATTAATTTCTCGTGCCATATAAATTCATATCTTATGAGATATCTTACTGACAAAAATGCTAGTATAGCTAGGAATGACTGCCATGAATATAATAGGAGAATTTTATAGTAAAGAAAAAAATAGAATCAAATTAAGAACAAATCATAAATATTGATATGTTTTGTATTTAAAAAAAATACTTACTACATTTTGTTCAAAAATATTATGTACATTCGTTATACTTTTTAAAGATATATAGAAAAAAAGAATACGAACACAAATAGGAGAAAGAAATCAAACAACAAAGTTAATAAAAGCGCAAATATCGAAAAAAGAACAAACAGCACAAGATGAGGACACAAATAATCCCGAAAATATAACTAAATTGAAAACATTTGCAAGAACTGTTAGAAATATATTTCTAATTAATACAAATTTCTATATGGGTTTATTTTCTTTCTTCTTCCTTTTTTTAACTCCTTAAGAGAACTTTTTAGGTGAGAGCATGATTAAGAATCACATTAAAAGGATATTATTTAGTTGTAAGAATAAAAATTAGGGTGGTTCTATTCGTACATTTCTCTCGACTCTCCACACCTCACTCCACTATAATTTTGAAGCTACTGAATTCAATTTTTACACACGCCTATAATATTAACATAAAATTATTATTTCTTAAACACTTCAAATTTTTTTGGCCCCCACTATTTCATTTTCCTTAACTTTAATATTCTCATTTTTTCTATCTCTCTATTTTGTCATTGTTGTTGTTGTTGAAGCTTTAGGTATGAAGCCCCTTTTTCATATACAAAGGAAATTTATAAATCAAAGGGTTAATTTCACGAATAGGTCAATGAGTTTTACCCCCCATTTCACTTTGATTCTTAACTTTTAAAATACCCCACATTATTCTCTGCTCCATTAACTTTGTTTAAGTTTTGGTCCTCCATTAACTGGGTGTTAAATATTTGAATGAAAATCCCTAATTTGTTACCTTATTTCATTTTTTATCCATCCATTAGTTAGATGTTATTTGGAATGAAAATTGAAAAGAAACTAAGTATAACAATTTTGATGCATGTAACTAAAACAAAAGCAATTTTATTATATGCTTCCATTAATTAGATGTTAAATATTTAATAGAAAAATTTTAAAATATCTTGCTCTAATCCCTAATCTGTTACTTTATTTCATTTTCAATCCATCCATTGGCTAGGTGTTATTTGGAATCAAGAAACAAAATATAACAATTTTGATATATGTAACTAAAACAAAAAAAAATTATTATATCCGTCCATCAACTAAATGTTAAATATTTAATAGAAAACTTTTAAAATGTCTTACTTTAGTCTTTAATCTGTTACTTTGTTATATTTTTGATCCATCCATTAGCTAGGTGTTATTTAGGATCAAAATTAGAAAGAAACTTAATAGAATGATTTTGACGTATGTAACTTGAAAAAAAAATAATTTTATTATATTTTAAGTGTATAATTAATTAATATTCATGTAGTTTAAATAACATGCTGAAGATTATGGTTAATATATTATAAATATACAAATATTATAGATGTATAGAAATAATATATTAGAATAACCTTTTTCTCGATACTATCATATAGTCTAGATTGTAAGTCTTATAAACGGTGGAATACAAATTATAAACGAGCATGGTTTCGGTCCCTCGTCAACTCTGGCATATGAGGAGCACATTAAAGTTCCATCAAATATTTAACACCTAATTAATATAAAGATCGAAACTAAAACAATAAAATATTTTAAATGTTAAGGATCAAAAATAAAATTAGGAGTAAAATTCAGGTAATATTTGTGAGATTAACAGACCTAAATTAAAAAAAAAAGAGGAAATTTTTAATGCTATTAATTAGGATTTTTAACATAGGAATATTGCAAGTAGAGGTGGTTAGTTAATGTTCCTAATAATAAGGACCTTTGAGTTAAGGGGGCACTAGGATGGACATTAATTAGTACTACTTAACCAAATTACGTTAATAACAGCCTACGGTTATTAAATGGAGGATATTAATGAAATGCTCTGCACCTGTCCTTTAAATTTTAGACTTCTTCGGAATTTCTCAATTAACCCCATAGACCCCAAATGACACCTTTAAGTAATGTACTTGTTTCTTAACTTCCCCTTTATATTTACCTTAGCCAACTCTCATTTCCTTCATTCCAAGTGTCCAAGTCCCAACTAACTAATTTCCTCTAAACCCAAATTAGCTTACAAATTATCAAGGACAGCTAAAAGTTCAAGTAAATCACAAAGAAAAACAATGACAAATTTCTTCAAACTATATTGGTAATGTAAATTAATTTTGACTCAATTCTTATTTAGTCTTTTTCTTGTTAGTGAGCTTAATAATTCTCCTATGGCCCTGCTCCTAGTTTTACATAACCCCTTCACAACGTCATCAGCTTCTAGGTTCATCAGACCACGGACCATAGCCAAATTTTCCCTTCTCTCAATCATTTTTCTCTTCACATTAGCCATATCCTTATGCTTCCTTTGCTTCTTCACCTTCACGTCCTTCTCGCCAGAAGCCCTGACGGTTCAGCTAAACTCGCTCACCGTCTCCAAATTCAACGTCTCCGGTGCATCGCTGGAGGCCAATTGGGACGTCAGACTCACCCTATGGAATCCCAACATGGTTTGGACGATGTCCATCGACCGCCTTGAGGGCTTCATGTCGTACAAGGACAGCGCTATAGGGGTGAACTCAGTTGATGCATTTGCGTTGGGGACGAAGGAGAATAGGGAGGTGGAAGTGAAGATTTCGACGACGGGGTTGGAGGGAGATCAGCCGGCGGTGAGGGAGTGGGTTTTGGAAGGGATTAGGAAGGAGATGAGAGGTGGTGGGGGTGTGAGGTTTGCCATGCAGATGGCTGTGTGGGCAACATATCGAAGGACTAGTTGGTGGGGGACCCAACGTGTGATCATGAACCCTAGGTGTGATTTGAGGGTAGGATTTATGCCTAGAATTGGGTTAGGGACGTGGCTTGGTAAAAGGCCCATGATGTGTTCGGTTCCCATGCTAAGCGAATGAATTCCTTAATTTGTATCTAATTTATTCTTGTTTTATAGGTTTTTTTAGAAAAAGATATCAGTTGGTAATAATTCATAGCATGTTGTATAATAACAGACTCTATAGGAAGAGATTTCTCGGGTCAAATGAATTTATTTCTAGAGAAAGTACATGAGAGGCCAAACCATGAGTAACTTTGTTAGCTTCTCCATAGATATGACTAATTTTAGTGCCTAAAAAAATAGATATATCATAACAGAAAAATCAAACTTATTACGATAAAAAATTAGCTTTCTTTATGGTTTGGACAACTGTGAATGCAGCTGACTCCAAAGAGTGGATTTGCAGTCTCACCTCCGAACATTACTTGTTTATAGTTGAAAATTAATGAATAATGCAAAATATAGACATAGAATGTTGGTCAGAGTGATATATTATATCTTATGCAGGATCCTCAGTTTAGAAACTAGAAATTACAAATTAAGTAGGCAGTCTTCTATATAAATATGAATAAAACAAAACATTTGGGAAAAAAGGTTGGAGATTACATATATCAGAAACAATACAACCAAACAACAAAACCATACGACCATTACTTGGAGGCAAATAACTTAAACAAATAATTTAAGAATTTATAATGGGGGTTAATTATTTTGTAAGAAAAACTAGACGCCAACTTCCAAACGTGACACAAGTGCATAAGATTGAAGTTTTAAATGTTGGAAATTAATTTTTTATGTGGGCCTACATATGTATTTAAATGTGTTGTTTAATGTTATCTTAAGGTAAAGCCTAAATTAAAGTGATATAATTAAGATAAAGTTGAAAGGCTTTTTGGTATTAATATAAAGTATGGGTCATTATTATTAATAATATATATGTAGATACCAATTTGTAATTTTCAGATTTTATGATGGGCAAAACTGAAAATACATTAAAATAACTAAAGTTATTTATTCTGGTTATGGTCTCCAATACAGACGTTCGTTTATTCTCTTCCTGTTTTCTCTGATATCCCATGTTCAAAGAAAATCTTAAGGTATACGTATTGGATTGGAAGACAATAACCCACAACAATTCAAGATCATGAATCAAGGTACGCTTCCGTAATTTAGAATTATTTCTCTCAATGATTTAACATGAACGATCTTGGTAGAATTTGGTTTGATTTGGTTTCTAACAAGTGGCATCAGAGCCGTTTCATGTTGAATTATTGAGAAATTTTTCTCAAAAGTTTTGGTTGAATTTTCGGTTGAATCATTATTTGGTAAATATGATTATGGTTATATAAACGTTAGTAAAGATGAAGTTTCTTTTGTACGGATGTTTATGAAATACTTTTTTTTTGAAGAGAGAATTTTTCTCTCAGTTATGATCCCGGTCATGGCATGCCGAAATATTTAATTATGGCTCATGAATCAAGAATTGTTGACTTTGTTTTTCCTTCTTTCGAGTCAAGGCTGCATTCAATAAAAAAAAAATTGATGAATCAAGTTTGGCATATACGATTTCTTTGAATCAAGTTCTTCGGTGGGTTTAGTAACTTGTGCGATTACCAGCGGCAATCTCACTGCCGCCGGCAAGGAAATCTGGCCAAGACCCTTAGGCCTCACTAGAGAAGGAAAGACGCGGTCTCTGGCCACGACGAAGGAAGGAAACGGCGACCAAAAGCCGCTGTTAAGCCGGCGATGTTGGTCACACCAAAGGAGGAAAGAGGGCAGCTGTTCTTGGGTTTTACTAGTGGCTTGCTGTTCCGCAGCCGGCGCCCTCTGGGTGTGACTATCAAGTCGCGCCGGTTGGCAGATCGACAGGGTGCATCGTCGGCGGCAGCCGTTGCAACTGCCTGGGATCGTTTCCCAGAAGTCGCAACTCCTGGGCAAGAAGAAGTTCTGGGCTTCAGCCCAGGTGAAGCCCAAAAGAGCACCTTCCTTACACAGGCCACATGGGCCCGTAAGCAGGCAGTAACCCAGGGGCTCAACCCCTGGGTGACCCAAATAAAAAAAAATAAAAAAGGAGAGAGAACCTAGGGGGGCTGAATGTGGACCTGGGTTGGGTTAACCTGACCCGGTCCACAACCCAACCCGGTCCCCTTTGACCCTAGATGGTCAACGGTCAACGGTCAACGGTCACTGTTGACTTTGATCGTTGACTTTGACCCAGTTGACTTTTTTAATTTTTAAATTTTTTTTAGGGTCAATTTTGGATGCAAATTTAAAATTCAAATTATGTTTTTAGATGATTAATATTATCAAATTAATTAATTGAACTAATAAGCTGTCAAAGTAGCCTCTTTTGTGGATGTTAATTAATTTGTGATATTAAGATGGTTGTGTGAATTTAATTCATGCAAATATTAATCGGCCCAAAGGAAGCTTAATATTTGGCCGAATTAAATTCATACTTGTGGTGATAAATATGTAACAATTATATGGTTATTTTTTGGCATATAAATAATAAGTAGATCCAAAGATTAGCTTATTATTTGATATGATTTATTGTTAATATTTGATCACTACACCAAGAATACCACTTACAAGTTAATATTTCTGTCCAAAGACTAAATATTAATGTTGTTACAGGTTTCTTGTGATAGGATTAATCATTGTTTGAATTTTATTGGTTGTTTTATGTGAACTCTTATGTGAATATTTGATTTTGTTCTTTGTTCAGCCGTAGCATCATCTTCCTCGATATCTGCAAGTGTTAATTTCATTCCTATTATGAATGGAACTAACTTCAAGGACTAGAAAAGAGAATGTGTTAATCGTTCTCGGTTGCCTTGATCTGGACTTAGCCATAAAGGTTGAACGTCCCACTATTACGGATTCTAGTTCCGCTGAGGATAAAAAGGAACTTGAAAGATGGGATCGTTCTAACAAAATGAGTCTGATGATCATTAAGAGAGGCATTCCAGAAGTCTTCAGGGGCACTATGCCTGATGAGGTCACCACTGCCAAGGGTTTCCTTGAGGCCATTGAGAAATGCTTTGTAAAGAATGATAAGGCTGAAACAAGCACAGCTTTTGACGAGCCTGATTTCAATGAGGTACAAAGCAAAAGGAAACATAAAAGAGTACACTATGGAAATGTCTCATCTGGCTTCAAGATTAAAGACACTAGATTTGGAAATTTCTGAGGATCTTCTAGTGCATCTTGTCTTGATTTCTCTTCATGCACAATTCAGCTAATTTAAGATCAGTTACAACTGCCAGAAAGAGAAATGGACTCTTAATGAGTTAATTTCTTATTGTATGCAAGAGGAAGAAAGACTGAAGCAAGAGAAGACTAAAAGTACTCACTTGGCTAGCACCTCTAAGGACAGGAAGAAGAAAAGAAAGAAAAGTAATGAAGCTGCTAAAGATCTAGCACAAAAGAAACAACATAAGGATAAGGATGAAAATCATAGTTGTTTCTTTTGTGGTAAACCTAGACACATGAAGAAGGTCTGCACTAAGTATCATGCTTGGCGTGCAAAGAAAGGTATGCTTCTCAACTTGGTTTGTTCTGAGGTTAATTTAACTTCAGTGCCAAGACACACTTGGTGGATTGATTCAGGTGCCACTACTCATATAAGTGTGTCTATGCAGGGTTGCCTGAGCTACCGAAAGTCAATTGATGCTGAAAGATTCATCTATGTGGGAGATGGAAAATTGGTAGAAGTTGAAGCAATAAGGTATTTTAGGTTATTGTTAAGTTTTGGTTATTATTTGGATTTGAAAGACACTTTTGTTGTATCGTTGTTTCGACTGAAATTTAATTTCTATTTATGCTTTGGACAAATCTGGATACTATTGTTCATTTGGAAATAGTCAGTTTAGTCTTTCTTTAAATTCAAATGTTGTTGGTACCGGTTCTTTATCATTTCAAGATAACCTATATTTGCTTGATACAGTTGCTTCTTATAATGAAACCTTGCATGCTAGTTCTCGTGGCATAAAACGTAAATTAATCGATGAGAATTCCGCTGTATTATGGCATAAGCGATTAGGACATATTTCAAGGAAAAGGATGGAAAGACTTGTGTCAGATGGAATTCTTAATTCCCTCAATATTACAAATTTTGAAACATGTGTTAATTGTATTAAAGGGAAACAGAAAAACAAAAGGGGATTAGGTGTCAATAGAGCTATGGATGTCTTAGAATTGATACATACGGATATTTATGGACCATTTCCTATGGCTTCATGGAATGGTCAACAATATTTTGTATCGTTCATAGACGATTACTCCTAGTATAGCTACCTATATCTCATACATAAGAAGTCACAGACTTTGGACGTGTTCAAATCATATAAGGCTGAAGTTGAGTTTCAACTCAGTAAAAGAATTAAGGGTGTCAGATTTGACCGTGGTGGTGAATACTATGATAGATATGACGGATCAGGTGAACAACGTCTAGGACCTTTTGCTAAATTCCTAGAGGAGGGTCCCTCAATATACCATGTCAGGTTCACTTAGCATGAATGGTGTAGTTGAGAGACGAAACCGAACACTTAAGGACATGGTGAGGAGTATGATTTGTCATTCCACCTTACCTGAATCCCTATGGGGTGAAGCACTAAAGACTGCAGCTTACATTCTCAACAGAGTACCAACAAAAGCAGCAGCTAAAACACCTTATGAGCTTTGGACTGGCAAAAGGCCTAGTCTGAAGCATTTACATACTTGGGGTTATCCAGTAGAAGCAAGGCCTTATAGGCCCAATGAAAAGAAGTTGGACTCCAAGACAGTGAGTTGTTATTTCATTGGTTACTCTGAACGGTCAAGGGGTTACAAATTTTATGATCCCACTACTAAGGCTATTTTTGAGATGGAAATTGCAACATTCTTTGAGGATGTTGAGTTTAGGGGGAGAAATAAGGTTAGAGACCTTGTCTTTGAGGATGAATTTGATCCTGTTCCTTTTGTACAAGAGGGATTGGTTCCTATTCCTACAATTGCTTTTGATAATGTTCAGGCTTCCATCCCTGACAGTTGATCAAATTGTATATCAAGAACAACCAGACATAGTCGTTCAACCCCTTCAGGTACAAACTCAACAACCTCAAGAACCAGAACCTTAGGAACTTGTGTCAGTAAGGAGATCCACTAGAGAGAGGAGAAGTGCTATTCCGAATGATTGCATAGTATTTCTCCAAGAACATGAGGAAAGTGTTGGATTGATGGATGATGATCCGATCAATGTCCGTCAAGCCATGCATAGTTCAAAGTCTCAAAAGTGGATGGATGCCATGAAGGATAAGATAAAGTCTTTGAAGGACAATGACGTTTGGGATCTCGTTCCATTGCCTGAAGGTGCGAAGCCCATTGGTTGTAAATGGATATTTAAAACCAAGAGGGATTCGAAGGGTGATGTAGAGCGATATAAGGCTTGTCTTGTCAGCTAAAGGTTTTACTCAAAAGGAAGGCATTGATTATAAAGAGACTTTCTCTCCGGTTTCAACGAAAGACTCTTTTAGGACAATTATGCCACTTGTAGTGCATTTTGATCTTGAGCTACATTAGATGGATGTTAAGATGGCATTTCTAAATGGTGACATTGATGAAACGATCTATATGGTGTAGCTAGAAAACTTTGAGTCGGGAGACCCGAAGAATATGGTTTGCAAATTAAAGAAATCCATCTATGGGCTTAAGCAAGCTTCTCGTCAATGGTATTACAAATTTCATCAAGTGATAGTCTCATTCGGTTTCAAGATGAACACTGTAGATGACTGTATATACCATAAGTTCAGTGGAAGTAAGTGTATTCTCCTGGTATTGTATGTTGACGATATACTGCTTGCCACCAATGATATAGGCTTATTGCACGAAACCAAGAGATTTTTATCAAAGAAATTTGAAATGAAAGATCTTGGTGACGCCTCTTTTGTGTTAGGAATTAAAATACACCGAGATCGCTCTCAGGGGTATACTTGGGTTATCACAAAAGAGCTATATCGAAAAGGTGCTTAAAGATTTGGCATGCAGGATTGTAAACCAGGAGATACCCCTGTGGCTAAAGGAGATAAGTTCAGTTTAAGTCAGTGTCCTAAGAATGACTTTGAGGTTAAGGAAATGGAAAAGATCCCATATGCATTAGTTGTTGGGAGTCTAATGTATGCTTAAGTTTGTACTCGTCCAGATATAGCATACATTGTTGGATTGTTGGGCAGATATTTGAGTAACCCTGGAATGGATCATTGGAAAGCAGCCAAACGGGTTATGCGATAGTTACAGAGAACAAAAGATCACATGCTTACATATACAAGGTCAGACCAACTCGAGATCATTGGTTATTCAGATTCATATTTTACTGGATGTCAAGATAGTCGTCGATCCACTTCGGGCTATATTTTTTTGCTTACTGAAGGAGCTATTTCTTGGAGGAGTGCTAAGCAGTCACTCATAGCTTCTTTCACTATAGAGGCAGAATTTATAGCATGTTATGAGGCATCCAATCATGGAATATGGCTGCGAAACTTTGTCACTAGGCTGTGGATTATGAAAAGTATAGAAAGACCACTTACTTGTTTTGTGACAATAAATCTGCAGTCTTATATTCCAACAACAACAGGAGCTCTTCAAAGTCAAAGCATATAGAGATTAAGTTTCTTGTTGTTAAAGAAAGAGTTCAGAGTGGTCAGGTGTCTATAGAACATATTGGTACGAACTCCATAATAACAGATCCGCTTACAAAAGGGCTTCCACCCAAGGTCTTTCATGAGCACATTGCTCACATGGGTGTTCAATTATTTGATGATATGCAATTTTAGTGGGAGTTTGTATTTGAATGCTAATTTTCTTTATATAAAGACATTGTGTGTTTGTATATGTTTTCTGCAGAAATAAAGAATACAGTTTACTTACACTCTGATTTTGGTATAGTTTTGATCTCATTAAGGTATAAGGTAGGACCAGTTGAAAATAGACATGTTTAGATCACTTTGCATATAATTTCCATGCTACACATCCATACTTGATCTATGTCATTTAGTTATATCGATATGTGTGATCATTGATGGGTCTAGTCACGTTATATTTATGACAAAGACCGCTTTGGTTCTATGTTGGTATAATCAATGGACGAGATTGTTCAGGAATACCTTTATTTATGATAGCAAAAGTTGAGCTCATTAAGGTAAACACATTTTTGCAAAGATACATATGTGGCTCAAGTGGGAGATTGTTGGAAATTAATTTTTCATGTGGGCCTATATATGTATTTAAATGTGTTGTTTAATGCTATCTTAAGGTAAAGCCTAAATTAAATTAATATAATTAAGATAAAGTTGAAAGGCTTTTAGGTATTAATATAAAGTATGGGTCATTATTATTAATAATATATGTGTAGATATCAATTTGTAATTTCTAGATTTTATGATGGGCAAAACTGGAAATACATTAAAATAACTAAAGTTATTTATTCTGGTTATGGTCCCCAATCCTAGACGTATGTTTATTCTCTTCTTGTTTTCTCTGATATCCCATCTTCAAAGAAAATCTTAAGGTATACGTATTGGATTGGAAGACAATAACCCAGAACAATTCAAGATCATGAATCAAGGTACGCTTCTGCAATTTAGAATTATTTCTCTCAATGATTTAACATGAACGATCTTGGTAGAATTTGGTTTGATTTGGTTTCTAACATTAAAGAGTATTTTCATCACTTTTAACGTAAAATTAGTGTGAGAATGCCATATTTTTTATTTTAGGAGCATAAACATAGTTTAAGGAAGGAGAGAGCTTTTTTATATTAATAAAAAAAAACTTTTTCTGTCCAAATTTTAATGGAATGGGATGCAGGAAAAAACTTTACACATTTTAGAAAATTTATGGAAGAAAATAACATATTTTAATCTTGAAAAACAAGAAGTACACGGATATGTAAAAATTCTGGAGAAAAGAATTAAGATTTTATCCCAGATTAAATTATTGAATGGATCATTTCAAAAAAAAAATGAATGGAATTTTCTTAGAAGAAAATAAAATAAATTCTAAAAAGAAAAAAAAGGGAAAGGGTGAACATCATTTGGCCAAGCGTCATGTAGTAGCACCTATACACATCGCTTCGCAAAAGACACTTTGATTTTACCGTTTTCTAAGTTACAAACTGCTCTTAATTAATCATTACCCTTCAATCATTTCTTTATTCTTCGTCTTCTCAATCATCTTTCTAAATACAATCTTGAACATTTTTTCTTCCTAAAATTAGAACGATCATGAAATCTTAAACATAAAATTCCACAACCAAGAACATTTGCCAAAGCAATTTAACAACCTATGTATTCAAGATTTTCTTTCATCTTGTAATTGTCTCTCTGTTCTAGAGAAAATAACTATGGTTGTGACAAAATGTTATACTTTGTATTTATTTTCTATATGTGAATCTGCCTTTAATTAGTAACATGACTAAAGAGCAAACTTTCTATTGTTGTGCAGGTTCTTCATTCTCTCGGATGATCTAACTATGGCCACTTTATGGTGCAAAGAATCTCAATGCTTCAAAAAAATGGCCGGTAATATTGTGCTTGTTGGGTTAGTGGGAGGCTGTCACAGGGCCAAATTTTTCACCGAAAGTCTGCCACTATGCGGCACTAAGCCACCCGACCTAGTCAGCCTACCCAAGTGTTTACCCATGATGATCCGATAATCAAATACACAAAACCAACTTACGGAAACCACTTTCCAACCTTTTATTAACTTACAAAAGGAATACAAGTTTTGCCTCACACGGATCACCACAACACTCACTTTTTACTTGTGAGTTGGTGTCTCAAGGCCTCACTATTTATAGACAAAGTTTACAACATGTGGCTGACACCCCCAGCCACTAAGGATCAACTTCGGGACACTATGCAAGCTAACAGCCATGTTGCAGCGCCTTCCAAAATTTTCGGGCGGAGGCTTGGCCCTTTGCACGCCACGTGCAGCCTACCAACACCCACTCGCCTCCTGATGTGCGAACATGGGCCACGTGGGGCGCAGTCATGGTCTAGCCGTTGGTTGGCCAACTCTCTGGTAAACCCACGTTCTCCCGCAACTAGCGCCCACGTGCCTTCAGAATCTAGCCGTTGTGGCCACGTTCCAGAGCTAGCCATTGAGGCGACCTGCTTCCGCGGATTGTGTGCGCACCACTGGCACACGTGGGCTGAGAGTTCGCTTGCTCACCCAACAGCCCAAGCACATCTGCACGTTCCCTTTTTCGTAGGGCCTTGTCTGAACCGAGACTTAGCCTGCACTTAGTCTTGCCTGCCTGCCTGTGTCTTCGTCCACTGGCTTTGCCCAAGTTTCTCGCATGCCTGTCCGCACGCCAGCGTGCATGTCTCACTGCTTGTCCGAGATGCTCGCACGCCTGTCTGAAAGCTCGCGCGCCTGTTCCGACTGGCCACGCCTGGCACCCACCTACGTGCATATTTCTCGGCTGACCCACAGGCATGGCCAAGGCCACCTTGTGCCTGCATGCTGATCCTTTGGGTCTTGTCTGAACCATGCAAAGGAGATTATCACATGCCCCCTTGCCTTGGACATGGGCCACCCACATCCAAGATTTGCCACCACTGACTTAGTTCGAAGTTCAGGGGTCTAACAAACCACCCCCACCGGATGAAGCCGACGCCCTCGTTGGTATAGCCTCGAGGTATTCCTGCGCCTCTTTCTCAAATTGCCACAAGGTAACGTCCCGCTCCCAAGTAGCACTGTTCTCCTTTCACCCTTCCATTTCACAAGAAAATTAGTCCGTCGATTCTTCTTGCTCATGCCCATTGTTCGATGGTCAAGGATCTTTTCCACCATTTTGTCAAATTGTTTTCTGATAGTAGGCGGAGCCCTCTTCGCCTGTCGCCTTTCGTTCAACAAGTCCTCCTTGTAAAGCTTTAGAAAACTCAAGTGGAACGTTAGGTGCACCTTTAGTCGAGGTGGTAGCTTTAGCCTGTAAGCAACATTCTCAACTTTCTTAATAATTTCAAAGGGACCATCGTACCTTGGAAGAAGCCCACGATGCACTGTTTTGCTGCTTATCTTCTTCCAAATCTGTGGGGTCAATTTCAGCAACACCATGTCACCAACATTGAACTCGACTTGGCACCTATGCTGATCAGCATACTTCTTCATGCGCCTAACTGCTTTCATCAAACTGTCTTGGGCCTGTAGTATTAACTCCTGTTTCTCTTCCAGAAAGCGATAGGCTGCTGGACAGCTAACTCGCCCTTTGGAACGTGCCACTTCCAATGGGGTCAGGGGCTGATGTCCAAGTGCAAGCTCTGTTGGACTCATTCCGGTTGCAGAACTCCGATGTAAGTTGTAGGAGAATTGGGCCACATCAAGTAAATCTAGCCAATTCTTTTGACTCGCCGAGACATAATGCCTTAAAAATTCTTCCAATAAAGCATTAATACGCTCCGTTTGGCCGTCGGTCTGTGGATGGTTAGCCGTAGAAAACTTTAACTCAAAACCTATCAAGTTAAAGAGAGCCGTCCAAAACTTACCAGTGAACCTTGAATCACGATCGCTGACTATATCTTCAGGCACACCGAAATATTTCACCACATTCTTGAAAAAGAGTTCTGCCGCCACGATAGCTGAGCACTCATGTGGAGCTGCAATGAACACTGCATACTTCGAAAACCGATCTACGATGACCAACACTGACCGCATACCTTGGATTGAAGGGAGCCCTGAAATTAAATCCATAGATACCGATTTCCATGGCTTTTCTGGCACCGGGAGTGGCTGTAATAGTCCAGCTGCCTTCTTTCTTTCCGTCTTGTCTTGTTGGCACAGCAAACAAGTCTTCACATATAGCTCAACATCCTCCTCCATGTTGGGCCAATAATAGCTGCGGGTTAGGAGTGCCATCATCCGTTCTCTCCCTGGATGTCCCGCCCATTGAGGGTCATGTGTCTCCCGCAAAAGTTCCTGTCTCAAGCCACCCGAGTTAGGAATAAATAATCGATTATCTTTGGCATAAAGGAGTCCGTCATCTTCCCAATAACGCCTCACTACTCCTTCTTGCACTTCCTTCTTGAGATGAACATAGACCTGGTCCACCTCAGCTTGTTGTTTCACTCGATCAAGAAAAGTTGACTGCACTGACATCAATGCAGCTACATAGTCCTGCACCTCCTTGCGACTCAAGGCGTCAGCGACTTGGTTTTGCTTGCCTGGTTTGTGTTCCCACACAAAGTCGAATTCCGCCAGGAATTCTTGTCATCGAGCCTGTTTTGGGGTTAACTTCTTCTGGGTCTTGAAATAAGTGTTCGCCACATTGTCCGTCAATACTTTGAACTTCGTTCCCAGCAAGTAATGCCTCCAAGTGTCAAGGCAGTGCACCACTGCCGTCATTTCCTTCTCATGGGTTGAGTACCACTGCTTAGCATCCTTAAGCTTCCTACTTTCATAAGCCATGGGGTGGCCATCCTGCACGAGCACTCCACCAAGAGCTCGGTCTGATGCATCCGTGTGTACCTCAAATGGAAGCTCAAAATTCGGCAATCTCAAGACTGGTTCTGAGGCAACTGCTGCCTTCAGCTTCTCAAAGGCTTCTTGGCGTGCGTCTGTCCATGCCCACTTTTGCTCCTTTCTCAGCAAATCTGTCAAAGGGCTTGCCTTCTTTGAATACCCTTTGATGAACCGTCGATAGTAATTTGCCAAACCAAGAAAAGAACGCAAGTCTGGCACCTTCGTTGGCGCAGGCCAATCAACGATTGCATTCACCTTGTCCTCGTCCATCTGAATATTGCCTTTGAAAATCCAATGGCCCAAGAATTTGATTTCTTGCCTGCAAAACTCACATTTTTCTTTCTTCACAAATAACTTGTATTCTCTAAGCCGTGAGAATACTTGCCGCAAGTGATTAACATGATCCACCAAGGATCCCGAGTAAACAACAATATCATCCAAATAAACAACCATAAACCGATCAAGAAATTCATAGAGTACCTCGTTCATTAAGTTGCAAAATGTGGCAGGGGCATTGGTTAAGCCAAAAGGCATCACCAAAAACTCAAATGAACCATACCTCGTCACACAAGCCATCTTAGGCTCATCCCTTTCGGCTATCCGCACCTGCCAATAGCCTGACCGTAGGTCCAGCTTTGTGAAGTATGACGCACCTGCCAATCGGTCGAACAAATCCGCTGCATTGGGGACCGGGTACTTATTCTTGACAGTCACCTTATTAAGGGCCCGATAGTCTATGCACATCCGCAACGAGCCATCCTGCTTCCTCTGAAACAGCACAAGGGCACCATAAGGGCTTTTGATGGTTGTATGAAACCGGCATTCAGCAACTCGTTAAGCTGACTCCTCAGCTCAAACAACTCTGATGGGGCCATCCGATAAGGGGCTTGGGCTGGCGGCCTGGCACCTAGCTCCAGCTCGATCTTATGGTCCACCGCTCGCCTCGGTGGTAATTCCTTTAGCAGCTCTGAGGGCATCACGTCTGAGAACTGCTCCAACACCGTTGCCACTTCGTCAGGCACCTCCACGACCTGATCTGGTTTGATTTCCACGAGGGATGCAACGTAAGTAATCTCGCCCTTTTTCACCCCATTTTTGAATTACTTAGCCGACTGCATCTCTAACTTACTCTCGACCTGTCCAGAGAAGTTAGCGTGAATAAAACAAGGATTTCATTCCTCATTTACCAACATACCCGATAGATGAGGCATGATTGTTGCCTTGGCTTGAAAGAAGAAATCAATCCCCAAGATCAACTCAAAATCATCCAAGGCTGCGACGGTAAGGTTTATCTGTCCCTCCCAAGCACCAACTTTGAGGGTTGTCGTGGCCACACCTTGGACTGCAGTAGCACCCGAGTTTATTGCCTTGATTTTGCATGGACTCTGGTTTACCACTAAACCCAACTTGTCCACCATTCTATTGGAAAGGAAGTTACTGGTCGCTTTCGTGTCTAGCAAAGCTCTTACGCTCTTCCCATTTAGTTGCACCGCTGCATACAAAAGACCCCTATTTGGGGCTGACTTAACCGTTGAAACCGTATTAAGGAGTTAGAGAGGGTTTACCCGTGAAGTGTTAGATACACTTGCATTCTCCTCTCCTTCGGACTCTTGAATAGCATTCAATCTTTCTCGCTTTGGGCATTTCTTGGCCATATGTGGTCCCTCACAAATAAAACAGCCTGCTTCCTTCTTGCCTCCCTTGGACTCGCCTTGCTCGGTCGTCTTTTTACCCTTCCATTCGGATTTCTTAAAATCCTTAGAGGGGCCTTTACCTTTTTTGCCTTCCTGACCCTTCTTCTTGTCACCAATTGAGGCAGTTGGGGTGGGTCTAAAGTCGACTAAGCCCTCTGCAGCAGCAATGGCCGAAGGAAGGTCCTTCATGCCTTGTCTCCGTAACTCGGCATGTGCCCACGCTTGCAAGCCTGACAGAAAGTTGAATAACTTGTTTGCATCTGACATATCCTTGATGCCCAACATCAAAGAACTAAACTCCCGCACATACTCTCAAACCAAACTCGTCTGTAGAAGCTTCTTGAGTGCTTCACGTGCAATCCATGCGGTGTTGCACTGCAGGAACTGATCCTTTAGTTCCTTCTTTAACGTTTCCCAATCCTCGATCGGAGGTTTGCCAGCCCCTGTCTCTCCCGACATCTGGGTCCGCCACCATAGTTTAGCATCACCGGATAAATACATGCTAGTTATGGTTATCTTCTCACGATCTGGAATATGAGCGGCCTTGAAATACTGCTCCATATCCCACAAGAAATTCTCCAGTTCTTTGGCGTTACGGCCACCGTTGAACGCCTTAGGTTCTGGAACTTTGATCTTCGAAGGGGCCTCATCCACGGCCTGAGGGGTCGCCACGGCCCTCTTGAGGATACTTATCTCATCCTCTGGTCTCTTCGAGTTTTCCTTCACCAAGTCAATCATGGTGATGAAGTCCTGCATCATGGAGGAAAACCGCTCTTCCATGTCTCGCAATATGTCAGACCGAACCGTGTTCAAGGCTGCCATATGCTCGGCCTGACGTGCCACCTGCACCGCAAGACTCACCGCATCGTCGCTTTGAGGATTCCCAACGAAGTCCTCCAAGCAACTAACTCTTTCACGCAACTCATTCATCGTAGCGGTTCCAAGAACGTCCGTTGTTCTCGGCTCTGATACCAATTGTCACAGGGCCAAATTTTTCACCGAAAGTCTGCCACTGTGCGGCACTAAGCCACCCGACCTAGTCAGCCTACCCAAGTGTTTACCCACGATGATCCGATAATCAAACACACAAAACCAACTTACGGAAACCACTTTCCAACCTTTTATTAACTCACAAAAGGAATACAAGTTTTGCCTCACACGGATCACCACAACATTCACTTTTCACTTATGAGTTGGTGTCTCAGGGCCTCACTATTTATAGACAAAATTTACAACATGTGGCTGACACCTCCAGCCACTAAGGATCAACTTCGGGACACTATGCAAGCTAATAGCCACGTTGCAGCGCCTTCCACAATTTTCGGGCGGAGGCTTGGCCCTCTGCACGCCACGTGTAGCCTACCAACACCCACTCGCCTCCTGATGCGCGAACATGGGCCACGTGGGGCGCAGTCATGGTCTAGCCGTTGGCTGGCCAACTCTCTGGTCGACCCACGTTTGCCCGCAACTAGCGCCCATGTGCCTTCAGAATCTAGCCGTTGTGGCCATGTTCCAGAGCTAGCCGTTGAGGCCACCTGCTTCCGCGGATTGTGTGCGCACCACTCGCACACGTGGGCTGAGAATTCGCTCGCTCACCCAGCAGCCCACGCACATCTGCACGTTCCCTTTTCCGCGGGGCCTTGTCTGAACCGAGACTTAGCCCGCACTTAGTCTTGCCTGCCTGTGTCTTCATCCATTGGCTTTGCCCGAGTTTCTCGCATGCCTGTCTGCACGCCCACGCGCACGTCTCACTGCCTGTCCGAGATGCTTGCGCGCTTGTCCGACTGGCCACGCCTGGCACCCACCTGCGTGCATATTTCTCGGCTGACCCATATGCATGGCCAAGGCCACCTTGTGCCTGCATGCTGATCCTTTGGGTCTTGTCCGAACCATGCAAAGGAGATTATCACATGCCTCCTTGCCTTGGACATGGGCCACCCACGTCCAAGATTTGCCACCACTGACTTAGTTCGAAGTTTGGGGGTCTAACAGAGACCTAGCAACCATTTTTTTGATCTCTCTCTTGTTTCATTTAGCAACTATGTAGACTCAACATCCGGTCCACAAACCGAACCCCTAATGCTCTACTTAGAGTCATTTCCCGTGTCAAATTTTTGCAATCTTCAAGTCCTCATTTTTGGCAGAATGAGACGCCAAATTAATGTTCACTAATGGCGGCTTGAAAATCTTTCTCAAAAGTTTCAAGGTCTTTGTGTATCACAGAGAACGACAAGCATTGTCATGTGCCATGGTGGACGGCATAGAAATCGAGCCGAAGACGAAGAAGACGGTGATGATCAGGTTTGATGCTAGAAAATCTTCATGTTGGTTTGAAAAGGCAGTGAATAAGTACCCGATTCTTAATGAGTTGAGGGAAGATGTTAAGAGCGGTTTTCTTGGTCTTAGCCTAAGGATGAAGATTGGTGCTTTCTATAGGTTGCGCTAACTTGGAATTGGAACGACTGTCGTTTTGACCCCTTATTGTCCAGCTTTGAATCTTGAGTTTGTGGCTGCAAGAGGAGAGGGGAAGATGGTTGGCGGGAGGAATTGCTCCGTTCTCTTGCCTAAATTATACCTTTAGCTAAATTGTATGTAATTGTGTGTGGGGTTTTTTTTTTCCCCTTGAGAATCTGCAATTGCTAATATAGTAATTAATATAATATGATTTTTTTTTCTAATTTTTATTTATTTTCCCTAACTCAACAACATAATAAGAGTTCTCTCCGATTTTAAAAATAAAATATTGTTTACTTAAAAATGCTTGAGATACTACTGGTTGTAATAGACCCAAACCGTAGGACTTATTTTCTATAAATATACGATACTCATAATCATCGGTATTCTTTAGTATTATTTTATTGTGCTTTACCATGGTTTGGATAGTACATTTTGGATTTCTTCACATATTAGGTATGATTGGATAAAATGACCACAGATTTGATAGATGTTGTTATATTATAGAAATAGATCATAGTATGTTTATGGTTATGCATAATTACATATGATTCTGTAAGAGATATTATCCCATTAATAACAAATGGAGCCAACTTTTTTTTTTTAAGAGAAATGAAGAATGAAGCCTAGTTTTCACAACAATGGTAATGGCTAATTACCATAACTTTATGGCAAGGAATCAAATAGTTCTCATTTCCTTCCTTTCCGGCTTGTGTTGTCTTTCCTGGACATACTCCCTTTTTTTTTTTTTTTGAGGAATTTTCTGGGCATCCTTGTAATTTTAATATGGGGGATTTTTAAAAATGACTTTAAGATAATATTTCACCAACCTTTTTCTTATGCGTCAATAGAATATATATGTGTGTGTATATATTTATTCCAAGAAGGCTTTGCCGTTGCACATTGCATGTTGTTGCACATATATATATTCCAAAAATTTTCCAATTGACCCAATTTGCCAAACATAGAAATCAACAATGCACATTCACTCGTTCACGCGTCCTGACAATCAAACGTATTTACATATGTTACCTATTTTTGCACATTCCCTTCTTTTCATTTCCTCAATCTCTCTGAAAATCTCATCCCAAAATCTCTCCCTCTCTTCCCCTCCCTCCCTCCGTCTCCCCCAAAAATCTCTCTTGGGATTCTTGTGAGTGGGAGAGAGAAACAAATTAATTTCATCAACCATGGCTCACTCCTCTTCCAATGACGAAAGCAAAAAAGAACCCACCCGGTCCTCGGACACTACAAACCATCCTCACAATCCCACAACAACAACAACAAATTCGACTGGTGGGGCCCCTAATCCCGTAATAGGGCACCCACCAGCAATGGTGTACGCTCCACCATACCAACCCCACGATCCTAATGGACACCACCCCTATAACCCCTACACTCACCCCCCACCACCCCATTACTACGCCAACCAACACTACGCCTACCAGCCCCCTGGCACCGTCGTCGGTGTTGGAGTTGGAGGCGGCTCCGGCTTCGTACGTGGCTTTCTAGTCGTGTTGATAACCCTAATTATCATAACATGTGCCGTCGGCATCATAACATGGCTCGTTCTGCGCCCCGAAATCCCTCTGTTCCATGTGGTCAAGTTCTCCGTCTCGGACCTCAACCTGTCGAGCCCCCAATTCTCTGCGAAATGGGATGCCACCGTAACCGTGGAGAATCCAAACCACAGGCTAAAGATCTACTTGAACAAAGTGCAAGGCTTCGTTTATTACAGGGAGAACTTCTTGTCTTCTTCGGCGGCATATCCGATGCTCTTGGAGACCCGTAGCCGCAACACAATAATGATGAAGTTGGCAACGAACAACACGGAGCAGCACTTGGTGGGGGATTGGGTGGTGGAGGAGATTGCCAAGGAAAGGAGCGGCGGAGCGGTGAGGTTCAATGTGAGGATGTTGGTGTTGGCCACGTTTAAGTCCGGCTTGTGGTGGACAAGGGACGCCTCCATGAAGGTTTTTTGTGAGAATTTGAAGCTTAATTTTGTTGGGGGTCAGAATAGTATTACTGGAGTGTTGGATGGTGGTGGGAAGCCTCCAGAGTGCGTCGTTCGTAAGGCATGAGGGAAATGGCAGAATAGACATAAAAATAAAATTTAATTTTTTTTCCTAGGGAGAAAAGCTTGTGGTCCGTTTGGTTTATGAATTTAAATAAAAATTCAAACTTTTGTAAGAGCAAATATTATAAGGAAAAGTTTGGAATTGTGGTTTAAATCTAAGAACCAAACTGCACATTAATATTATCAAATTATCATTCCTTTTTTTTTTTTCTCTGAGAATTGTGTATATCAATTTTTTAATGCTAGAGAACGTTGTGGAGGAATGGTGATGAGTGGAGGCACAGCTGATTTGTTTATTTATTTATTTATTTTTTGCCTCATAATTCATCCTCTTTAAACGCTTTATAAGTATATTTTACACTTTTTTTTATATTTTTCTCCGAATATGTTGAATAGTACTGATCGGCATTTTTGGTTTTTCAAACTGAGAAAAATTTTTTCAAGTATAAATAACAAAATAATATCTTAGTATTCAAGTTCTACATATTTTATGCGTCAAATGTGCATTTTTAAACAGTTTTTACTCACTACACTACAAGAAACGAGAGCTAAAATCCTACAAATATTCCTCCCCAAAAAGTGTCATCAACGACAATGTCGTCGCTACATGTATTATATGTGTCAATGTGCATTCTTAAACAATTTTTCCTCAATAGTTAGCCATGTTTTCTGCAAACATCTTACAACAGAACCTAGACACACCTTTCATACAAATTTCTTCGAAATATGAAGAAAAGTTCAGCTTCTATTTAGAACTTTAGTTGTAACTAACATTTTAAGTTTAAAAACTATAACACATGAGAACTTTACATTGCAGTAACTTTTGCTTTTTACTGTAACTGTTAAGAGTTTTATATTGTTCACAGTTGCAACTAATAAGACGGAACTGAAGTTCCAAACAACTCATTAGTCTTCAAGAAAAATGCTTTCTTCCGTCTGAAAACTGTCTACCAGTTCTTCATGGCAGGGATTCATTTCGTTATTATCTAGTTTTTTTTTTTTTTATTATATGCTTAGTGCGTGATGTATCATGCTTTAATAAATAATCATAGGAAATATCAGTAATTTAGAATATTCCTATACTGATAGTGGCAACATTGTCCACAAAATCAAATGATTAATTGGTCTTTCTTTTTTCCTTGCGGTAATGATTTTAGAGGATCTTGTTTATTTTCTTATATGCTGCTGGCATTGGCACCAAGAGAAGTGCAAAACATGATTCTGTAGAAATGGATCATGCGATGATGCTACATTTTTTTTTTAATTCTGTTATTTTTCTTTGATAATGCATAATTAGGCTTCGCTATTTTTTATTCTGGATTTTTCCATGGATCATTTTTGACATGGGCTTAACGTGAAGCCCAAACAGACATATTGGGCCGACACTGGTTCAGCCTATAATTTCGGGCCAATTTGAGAAATTGTAGCATTGTTTTCCAATTTTATAAGTTCTAAAAAATAAAAAAGTTGAAACATACAATTTTTAAGGAATATAAAGACAAAATTAATCACAAATATTTTAGGTTAAGATTAAACAAATATGTGTTGTATAAGAGTACTTTAGCACTTTTGGTTAGAAGAAATAGTATAAACCAAGAGGCAAAAAAGGGGTAGAATATAGTAGTTGTTGTAAAAAAGTTCTAACCTAATTTACTCGATAATTTCTCACTTTGTGGGTTTTGTCATATCCTATTGGGTTACCCGCTAGGAAGTCTCTTTTCTTTTAGATGACGTACCATAAAACTTCAATTTATTCGAATTTTAGTTACAACTTATCCGAGGCTAAGATTTATGTTACTTTGATCATTTTGCTTATTTTGGCTATTCAACAAAATGATTGAATTGCCCCCTTTTTAATATTCTTTTTTTTTTCTACTTCACAACACAAATGACACAAACCTTAGCATGTTTCTCAAGTTTCTCTCTCCACATTGCCCTCCCAACCCAACCCTAGTTCCCCGACAACTACAGTAGTGCCTTGACCCTATTGGCACCACAACCTATTGTTTTCCCTACTGCAACGGCGAAGATGTCCGACAACGCTTACTTCTCCATCTTAGAGAACACTAACCAAGCCTAAAGGAGTGTATCATAGGCTTACCCCACGATTGTGATAGTGTTTTTTTTTTTTTTGATACAACAGAGGATCGAACCTCCTTCCCCCAATCTAATACCCACCCAGCCCTACCCCATTGCATGTCTTGGGCATGACGGTGTCATTTTGAATAGAGGGATTCATGAGTGTTGTGAGCTTCTCGAACTGAGTCCATAGAAGTTGGTGTTGAAGTAAGTGGACATAACTTGAGTTAGAGTGAGGTTACTGGAGACTTTATTTGTTTTTCTTACCAAAAAACTCATGAGGTTCTGATTTTGTTTTTGCTTTTATAATTATATTTTTTTATTTGATTATATGTTTCATAATGTCAAATTGAAGAGTTTGGTGTCACGATGGCTTTTATGGCAGCAATGATATATACTCTTAGCAGAGAACAAGAGTTGATTTGGAGCCTTTGAGAAGTTTTGTAATGACCAATACATCCATTTAGTATGATATTGTCCGCTTTAAGCTTAAGTCCGTATAATTTTTCTCTTAGACTTACCCCAAAATGCATCATATTATTGAGTGGGTGGTGTCCTTTGCTTATGAACCATTACTCATGACCATTCCCAAACAATATGGGATTGTACAACCCATCATTTTGTGGCCTTTTTCAATACAAGGGAGTTTATGGCTGACACAAGCTCCTTGTTGAAACAATGTCTAGTGCCATCGAGGATTTTGTGAATTTATGATTTGGTGTTGTCGATGTTGATGTGGAGCTCCAGCGGATATTTCTTTTTTATAAGTGGTGATTTTTTCAATGACCTCCTCGGCGAGTTTTTATGTAATTTTTGGATCTAATAATTTAAATCGTTTTCATCATAATTTTCTTGTTAATCTGTTTATAGTGTAACAATTTTAGTGATATGATTTTTTAACATAAATTCTAGTCATTAATATGGTTGGTAATCTATCAGATTATCCCGGTAACCATTGATGCCCAAGAAGACCAATGACATTTGCTTAAAAAAGGGTAACATCATCAATTCTTGGTAATGATACACCAGCTTACTCTCCGGTGGATGCCAACGACCATCTATGTTGAAAAGGAAAAATAATCTAGTAGACTATTTGTTCTGCACCGAAGCTAGATATGACATCATCTGCGGTTAAAAGAAAAAATAATCTGGTATATTATCAGTGATAATCTAGTAGAATACTCTGTAATAACCACAAACGCTAATTGTTGGTTCCCACAACATCGTGTAGATTGTTGTTGATAATCTAGTAGATTACCTTTCCGAAGGACAAAAATAATTTTGATAAAATATATTTTGTTGACCCTTTTAACAAATCTAAAAAAATCCAATACTCTAATTAGAGTGGCAGAGATTCATTTTGAATGTGGCTTTGTGGCATTCCTCAAGTTTTCTCGTTATTAATATTAATAAACCATAGTCTTGCTTAAATTTAAAATTTTAAACTCTAACAAAAGGGGTATTTTTGTGCTTTCTTGGTTTATCTTATTAACCTCTATACGTGTGGTCCAAAGCCTAAGCCTGTAGACATTTATATTTCTCCTGTTAGCACTAAAATTAAATCTTTGGTCAATGTTATACGCTATTGCATAGTTTGGTGAAGAGCATTTATAAGGTTCTACCAAGCCAATCGTTAACCCGACAAAACTAATTGCGCCGACATTAAACAATTATTAGTCGTCACCAAGATATAATGGAAATAATTCACTTGATAAGATTCCCTAGACACGATAGAAGGGACCATATTTATATACACGTAAGATATCTCCAATTGGGTTTGATTAAGACATATATGCATATGCATACATGCATACATACATATATATATATATATATAGAGAGAGAGAGAGAGAGAGAGAGAACTTATCCTTGTACATCCAAAGCCATGTTTCAAGCGACAAGTGGGAAAGGATAAATTTGTCTAGGAAGCACCAAACTCTTATATGAAAAACGTGACACTGATGTTTTAACCAGTAATTAAGACTACATATTAGGTACACATTAGGTACTATTATATGGTTGTTGATTTTTGTTTAATACATATTAGGTACTATTGCCATATTAATGTACTATATATGTGTGTATATATATGTTTCGAATATCCCTAATATCCCAGTTGATATATATGTACAGTACAATAGATGTAATTTTAAGGCTAAGATTTGGCCAGGAACTAGGGGTTTAAATGATTGTTTTGCTGCTAGTTTTCTGGGGTCAAAATTGTATGAGCAATTAAATAAAATCAGGAAGCTTCGGAGCATTGTTGTACCATGTGACAATATATATATATATAGATGACTTTTATTTTATATATGCTACACGGCTGACTGACTTTGAGGCATTTCATAAACGTAACATAAGCTCTCAATTAGTCCGAGTGTCCACATGCGTAGCAAGAAATTATATACATACACACATACATACATACATGTGTATATAAATATATATATATATGGACCGACACACCCTTAAAACTTCAGAATCCCCCCATATTTTCACTTTCTTAATCCACGTTAATTCATCTCGATCAATAACCGTACAGCCAGGGCTTTGGTTTCTTTCAGTAATGTCTTTATTAGTGATAAGATGTACTATGAAAATAACAGAAAATTTTTAAAGCAAGTCACATCGATTACAACTTCTTCTTAATCTGTGTTATGATTGTGGATATATATTATGTTAATGTCAAGAGTTTCAAGCTGTTCTAGTTTCTACAAAGCAGATGATTTATCAAAAAAATTGAAAATGCTATTTTTTCTCGTGATTTTTCACCTAAAGGTCCTCTTCTTTTTGTTTCTCATTAGCAAAAATATGTACAATATATATATATATATATATATAGAGAGAGAGAGAGAGAGGGGTGGTCCTTTGGTTGCGTCGAAGTTGAATTTTGATTCCTTGTGGATGAGGTGTCTTTATCTTCTTGGAGATTCAAAAACTATTATTGTCTAATTTTATTGCAACTTCCTATTTTCAATAATTTCTAACACTTTTTGTTTGATTAGCTACTCTATATCGTCACACCCAATAACTTCAAACGATTCTAAGCCTCACTATTACACACCACTAATTGTTTAACTTTTTTGAAAAAGGGTCAAGAAGCGCTCAATTATTCCTTTAGGAAGGGCTAAACTAATCAAATCTCAAAATTTGGGGTGTAGAAGTGAATGACCAGGTTTTTTTTTTTTAACATGAGATGACGTGATTTAAATCTATGCTTACAAAAGCTAAAATTAAAAATTTTCAAGGCAAATTTGAAAAGTTGTATGAACATAATATTTTAGGTTTAGAAAACAAAGTAGTTTCTTGATCTACTATCTCAATTTTAAGATGACTTTGCTCTTTTTTTATGATAGAGTTAGAATAAAATTACCGTTATAATGTACATGCGACCATAAAATGAATGACATTTGGATTCTCAAATACCCCCTCCTCTTTTCCCTTTTTTTTTTTTTTTTTTGCCTTTTTTCATTTTGGAATATTTTGCCCATGACAATACCACTAACATACCCCACCAACCAAGGTTCTCTACCCCACAACTTGATTCCTTTCAATTTCCCACTTTCTCTTTTTTGTCTCCTTAACCATCCATTAGCTAATGTGAAAATAACACATGCCCACAAATGCATGCAGCCAAAAATCCCACCTCCAAGGCGCGTTCGTTGCACACCAATTCTCACTGGCTGCAAGTTGCCATAAACTTTTAGTCTTATCGTTCCATTCTTGACGTGTCCTCTACGCACTCAAAATGTTTTTTTTTTGTTTTTCCATTTTTTATAGTGGCAAAAAACTAGTTTGTAGGCTGTTTGGTAGAGCGGTTGAAACCGTTAACTAGAACCAATATTAGTTTAAAGCATTGTAACTGTCAAAAGCTTTACATTATAGTTATTTTTTTTACTTTACATTGTGGTTAATTCCAACCGTGTGTGGTGTGTGCTAGACACATGCTTGAAATTTCTAAATGGTAAGGAGTTAAGATTAAAAATAAAAAATAAAAATAGAAATAAAAAATTATTTGAAAAGAAGAATAATTAGGAGTTTGCAGGTTCGAAGAAGATCCTGTAGGGACTTTTGTAAGTGCAAAGCATAGAGAAAAGAATCAGCATAAGTGTCAGTGCAAGTGCAGAGAAATCAACCTTGATCTATACCAACTAGGTCGGCCATTAGAGAAGCAAAGCCAACAACCCTTGTGAATATTTTGGTATATCCTTGGCTTGGAAGGGCTTTCTTTTTGTTTTCCATTTTCGAAGAAAACTCTCCGAGTAATGAGAGCCCGCCAATGTACTTTAGCAACACTATTTACAGTTGATTTCCATGGGGAGAATATTCAATATTTTGACGAATGGCATTATTATTATTATTATTTTTGTTTTTACTTGTACTATGTATTTTTTTTTTAGAAAATTGTTTTACAATTTAGCTATATATTTTTATTTTCATTTTTCCCCATAAAAGTTGACAAAAAATTCATGGTAATCTGAAGTTTTATAGAGATAACCTTTTCATGGTAATTACTTATAAAGGGTTAAAGAGGAGGCCTGTCTCAATCATAGGTTTGAAAATCACATCAATTCACACTTATTTAATTTAAGATTAAAACATCTTTTTTGCTCCATGATGTGTCAAAAGTTGCTCCACCTTTAAGCAGTCCAAGTGCAACATCTGTTCAGTCTAGACATGTGTTTCTTAGACTGTTCTTCCATTTCTAAAGTTCTTGAACATTAATTATTATTCACCAATATTGATATTGCTGCATTTTATTATTTCAAGGAAACTATAAATAATGCAATTGTGCTTAAAAAAATCCACACCAATATGTCATCAGTCTTTAGTAGTACTTGCAATTTTTAAGACCAGTCAACTCTAATTAAGATATAAGAAAATGAGGACGTTTAAATATGACAAAAGAAATGGTCAATTTATTTTGTACTATTTTGCTAATTTTTAGCATTTAATTTGTTGGACTTATTCTAGTTCTTGACAGCAAACAATTAAGTTTGAGTCTTTATGGTTGTTGCCTAAGTAATTAAGCCCTTTTTTTTTTTTGGTTCAATAAAGAGTTCCAAAGTTAACGACTCCTGTTTAATTACTTATGAGTGCAAAGCATTTACTCTACAGAATGACTCCTAAAGCGAAAACTACCATTTAAACAAGAAAATGAAAGAAAAGGTAGTTTGATCAAGTAGGTTTCAAATGGAAGGAAATTAATAAATAACTAAAAAGGGTAGTTACTTCACACATCTGGTCAAGTTGTTAGATCTAACCATGAATGATGACAGTAATAATGTGACCATGACTAAAGCTTCTATTTAACTCGGTAACACACATATTTCCACAGTAATGATCTTATATACACATATTTTATATATATATATATGTGTGTGTGTGTGTGTGTGTGTGTATTTGTGGCATGCCTTGTTGGGGTGGGGGGGAGTGGGTTTCCATCAGCATAAGGATAGGAGGCGGCCACCTCAAGACACATCACGACCCACAGGCAACAGTGATGGGACTTGAAAAGGCAACCCGATTGGGAATAATACAATAACATCGATAGATATTTCAATTTTTTAATTTCAATTTTAGAGAAACACTTGATAGCTTTTAATTAGAGTAGTTCTATTTACACCCTTTTTTAACTTTTAACTCATTTTTTAAATGCATCTTCTATAATTTTAAAATAATTAAATTTATTTATTGTATCACATAAAATTCTAAAACCCCCTTATGATTATTACTTCATTTCACTTTATTTTTCTTTTTACACCGACTATTTTCTTTATTATTTTAATAATCTTATTTTTTTATCTCTCTATTTTTTTGTTGAAGCTTTTTTCATACATAAAGAAAATTTTTAAATTAAAAATTATATATATTCACTATAATTAATTACAAATATTATATCTACTAAATATATTTTTTAAAATTACTATTTTAACTAAAAGGAGCACTTATCATAAATTGGTTAATATTACTCCACCAATTGACGATACGTAAAAGCAAATAATTCTCCCCAAAAAAAGAGCAAGTAATTCAATAAAATCATTGAATATTAACCAAAGAAAGAGCAAATCAATAAACAATTGATAACATCTCCATATGATTTTTTGGAATAGTTACTGAATGGTAAAAATTAGGGTTTTATTTTTACATATAAGCGTGTGTGGAAAGAAAAAAGTATCGTTAGTTTCTATTTATTAACAATGTAATTAGGTCAATTATAATTGTTATTTTTTGTTATTTTATTGAAAGGATTTTTAGTAATATGAAAATTTATTTTCAAGGGAGTGTAAATAGTCAAGTGGGGGGTATGAATAGAACCACCTTTCAATTATCCAACCGTTTAACATAATGGATGAGTTCAAAATAGACATGTCAAATCAATCGGCTCGGCGTGGCCCAGCCCATTTAATTCAGGCTTTAGTGTGCCTTGTGCAGTGCTTGAGCTGGCTCATTTATTTATCTTGTCGTACTAGGCCCGATCCATTTAATTTTTGTGGCGTCAAGCCCAGCCCATGGCCCACTTATAAATGAGTCGTGCCCATAATATGCTTGGGTTATGCTCGTGCCTGTATTAGTATTCGTGCTTTTAGCTTTTAATGTGTCTTTATCACACCTAGTGGTAAATTTACGAAAAAATAAACAAAAAAATAAAAACACAAAATTTTAATAAAAGAAAGTGCATTATTAATACAAATCTTTTTTTTAGGACAACAACATTATAGAATCATGTACGATATGGTTTCCATTATTTAGTTATTATATAAACTAATAAGGTTAAGTGTATATTGGTAATTGATAATTTACCAACAATAAAGTATCAATTTAATTTTTTCTTTTTTAATCGAATCTACTAGAAATTTAGAACTTCTTTATAAAAAAATGCATATAAAAATATAAAATATATAAGTAAAATTAGTTTTTAATTGCATATTCTAATCGTGCTTATAATTGAGTCCCAATCGCATTTTTAATGTGCTCGTGCTTATGCCGAGCCCTTACCATGTCGCCCTTGACGTGGTTCGTGCCAGAAGTTACACCAAACCCGGCCCATTTAGTAAGCGGGATGGACTAGGCCATTTAATAATTGTAATGTGCCGTGTCATGTTTGGTTTTTAATGTTCCATACTCGTGCCGACTCAATAAACCTGCCCTGTTTTGTTATCTCTACTTCTAAATGCTTCTCAATGATGTGTGCATAGCAAGTTATAATGATTTCTTTGGAGTTTTTTGTTACAGTTGATTTAAAAGATGCATCATATTAGAAAGAGACAAAAGTATACATTATCAAGGGGACAACAGAATCGTTTCACATGAGCGTTTATGAATTCCAACTAACAAAAAATTTGTTGGTTGTATTGAAATATTAGGACTCTCTTAGCTGACGTAAAATTCTGGTAAATAAGACAATCATTTACTCACGTTTTGTTGTTTGGTGCCTTTTTCTTTTCTTTTTTTTTCTTTTGGTTGTGGGGGGTTGGGTGAGATAATAAATTGTTGTTAGAGTACTCAAGTTGTTCCATCATTTGCGCTTCCCCTTAGTGCTACTGAAATTCTCTCAATTATTGAAGTATGAAAGGAAAAAGATAAAGCAATAGAGTTTGCTTCCATAAGTGCTAAAAAAAAGGAAATTTCTAGTAAGAACATGAATGAGAAATAGAAAAAACAATGTTGGGAGAAATTCAAATTATAATAGTAGAGACAAAAATTACATATGGGCCGTTTAACCATCATATTTATCTTTATAAACATGGTAACTCTTATATTTAAGACAATAGTCTAAATAAGGAAATTCTTACTATAGGAAGGACTCTTTTTTCTCTTTCTATACGAAATGTTGTTCTATATATTGGATTAAATTTTGTATATTTATATATATATAAGGAGAGGGAGAATGCTACCTACTTTTGAGTGGGACTAAGCGTGACTCGAATCTTCAACCTATGGTTGCGATGGAAGAACTTACAACCAATTAAGCTGCCCTTATTTATTGTCAACTTTTTAAGGGTTTGATTTGATTTAAGATTGGAGATAATTTTATCTCACGTGTTATAAATTTTTGATTTGGACACTCACAAAGTAAACCGTTAAATAATTGGCCATATGATTAAAACAATAGTTCATATAAATAGAAAAAAACACAATAAATCGATTCAAGCGCAGAAAACATTGACATTAACACTTTAATGAACTAAACATAGCTGGCTAAAAAGTGACAACCGATCATGAGGAGTGTTTGTTTAAGTAGTAAGCTTTAAACCTACTTCATATATATACACACACACACACAAACCCATATATTCAAAAAGGATAATTAATTTGTTGCGTCTAGTACAAGATAATAAAGTTATTTGAAAATCTGTGGTTGGAAGGGAAACGTCATATAATAAAGAGGGGTCTATCATGGCCACTTTGACAAAGCGACAAAACATAAAAGAGAAAAAAAAACATGTTACAAGAGAGTAGGAAGGTTTGTTGGACCGGGCTGACTTGAATTTGTTGGGAAGACTTGGGGCGGATGTGGACGGTGTACGTAGCGTGTGAAGCGTACACGTCAATTTTGTAGTTTCTTTTATGTTATTTTATTTTATTTTGTGTGGAATATTTAGGGCCTGTTTGGTTCAAGTATTTAAATAGAGTATTTGAATGAAGATTTAAATTTTTGTGAGAAAAAATACTGTAGCAAAATGATTTGAATCGTGATTCAAGTATCGAAACAAACAAGCCCTTAATGTGATTTTTGAAAGGGTAGTGGAAACCATTTGTTAGAATCATTTTTATTGTAGCATATGAGAGCTTTATACTGTAGCAATTTTTTTTATTGTTACTGTAGCATATAAAAACTTTAAATATTTATAATTGAGTTTGTGGTGAGAATCGTGGTTTCTACCGCTCAACTAAACTAGGGTTAAACAATCTTCTAGTTCACCTTTCTTAATCAATTTTCATGCATGTTTCATTATATTGTCACTCATTTTACATGCTTTGTCTCTTGGTCAACAGTCAACAGTGTACTCTCTTTGATTTCTCTACGAGGAAATAAGCTATAAATTATAAATTAAGCCAATGAAATATTTTAGCAAATTTGATTGTAAGTAGGGGTGAGCAAAATCACCGCTTAACCAAACCACACATATGAAACCAACATATAAAATCAAACATATGTTGAATATATATATATATATATATATATATATATATATATATTTAAATACATATCTTGAATATTTTATTTTACGTATAGGTATTAAAAATATATAAATTGCACAAATGTGTTAAGTTCTTGGTTTGGTCTAAATTTGTTTAGGCATAAGACTTAAACCGTAAAAACAATACTTGCATCACACTGCATAATATTGATGTGGTTTGGCGTGACTATGTGTTTAATTTTTTCAACCGTGGTTAAAAAAATTCCTTTAACCGCACTTGTGATTTAGTGAAAATTTTTGAGAAATAACCACCCAACCCATATCGTGCTCACCTATAATTACAACTAAAAGAAAAAAAAAAAAGAAAAAATCAGAATTTTCACTCATAAGTAGGACCCTTTAATAGTTTTTCTTTCTTTCTTTCTTTCTTCTTTCAATGTCTTTTTTTCTTTCTTTCTTTCGTCATTTGCTATATTCCACAGTCAATTTCTCCGTTAGGCATACTTTTTTTTTTAGGGACTTGAGAGCTTTTGTTAAAATTTAAAAACTATAGTGTTGACAAATAATAAATTATTGGATCCCCTAAAAAAAATAATAAATCTTTTAAAGACAAAGGTGTACCTTACCTAAAATTTCACTAAGATAATATACTTTCTTGGATACAGCTGCCTAAATCATTATAATACTAAAGCTAAAATAAAAACTAGTCCTTTAAAAAACAAAAAAAAAAAAAAGCAAGCAAACAAAAAGGAACAATAATTTCTATTATTCTTTATTTTATTCCAATTCTTTTCTTTAACAATACCACATTAAATATGCAACAATGACAAAAAAAAAATACAAATTTAGCCGTTTAAAACAATAGGGTAATTTCCGAACCTGCTATAGAACATGTTTTCAACAAAAATCATTTCCTTCTTTCTTTTCTTTTACTCCCACTGTAATATATATGAATCATTTCACTGAATTGGCCCGTAATCTATACGCTTAAATATAAAGTGGAAAAGATAAAAGAAAAAGATTCAAAGTAAAGTCTCAATTTTTTTTCTTTCTCAAAAGGTTAAAAGCTTTTTTATGCCTTTATTCGAAAGAGAAAAAAGGAAAGCGACACCAACACCTTAAATCCAGCAAAAATTTATTATTTTTTGGCCTTTATTTTTTGTGTGAAGATAAAAAAAAAAAAAAAAAAAAAAAAATTTCATAGATTTAGATACGTATTATCCGTATGTATTCAATAATCCAAACATGAATATACACTAATAATTGATATCCATGGACACCTTTATCAAAACCAGGCTGATAGGAAGTATATTCTAGAACTCTGTTAAAAAAGTGGGTTGGCAAAGGCTGGAACCTTCTTCTGTCATAAAGGTGGGCCGAACCTGTTCCATGAAGACTTGTCATCGTGGGACTCATCCTATCAAGTTTGGAATCAATCGAACGGCGATTAGCCACTTGACCTTTTGACATTCTTTTGCATTTTCCACCAACTTTTTCTTTCGGACTACTTTTGATGGAAAGCTGTGTGAATATAAACCGTTAGATTTGATAATTTTTGGAGATCGCATGGTGAAAGAGTAAGTATTTGTTTTGGTTTTCACCAATGAAATAACCTTTTTTTTTTTTTCATTTTTTCTTTATCGTTAAACTGTTGTATTGGCATTACATAAGTAAAGAATTAAAATATTAGCCCGCGAGCAATCTTATATATCTTCACGAGTTATAACCTTAATAAACCAAAAGACGTGATCTAAAAAATACACTATAAATTAAATTAGGGTTATAATTTTATAAGCAGTAACATTTTAACTAAAAAATTATTTTCTTAGCCCACACATAAAGCCACCAATCTCTTCACTCGTCAAAGTTTATTTCACACCCCAATAAATCATACGAAACCCCAATTTTTATCAATTGCATTTTCTTTTTGTCTCTATAAGTTTAGATTTCAACAAAAAGTGGAAAGCAACCTTGAGCACAATTGAAGGCTCAATAATTCACAACGTTAATCTACACTCAGTTACTAATTAGTTTTGTGAATAATATTCCAAGTGTACTTTATTTATAATTTCTTAACATTGTTATATGATTAGAGCTCATATTAACAAATTATAGTAATGGATGACAGCCTAGCTAACATGCTTACGTAGATTGACAACATTTTCATGGCCAAACTAACCATGTGCTAGCATATTAGTCGGATCTAACTTTTAGTAGTAATAAAATTCCTTAAAATAAAGACATTCTTTAGGAACAGAAAAAAATAACTTATCAATAGTTTTTTTTTTAGTTCTCAAATATACATAAAAGAGTGATCTTTTTAAAAACATCTACTATTGATATGTATCGCCACCGAAGAAAGACCCCGAAATAAAAACTAAAAACAAGTTTGAAATTTTTTCTTGTAAGATATGATAGAAGATAAAAAGAGATTTAAGAGATTTTAAGAGATAGATGTAGGGAGGATGTGAACCAACCGTTAGAGCTATAGGAGCTTGAAAAAGGATATAATGCATGTGGGTGGGCTAAGCTAGCTATTTGACCACAAGCATGCCATGTTTAACGTATTTTGGTGACACATAAAAAAAGCCAAGTGACCCCCATTTCACATATTATAGGCGATGGGCAAGTTGGGGCACAGTAGATGTGGCCTCCATACCGTTAAAACATCCATTTTAGGGCTATAATTAGATACTAAGTGTTTGTTTTATTTATTGGTTTGATCAAAACAATTCAATATAAATTTAAATTTTGTAAAAAAAAAATGCTATAACAAAATGATTTTAAATCAATGAAACAGATGACACATAATTAATGTCTATATTATATTTTCAATTAATTTTCTACCAATTTTTTCCAAATATATTTTAAAGAATCTTCCTTTAAAAGAAACTAGTTGTCTACTCAAATATGCCTTTCACTTCATTTTTATGACGAATTTGGTTGTAGTTTTTGGCTGGAAAAAGAATAAAACCACTGCCAAACTCATCATAAAGTTGGATGATAATGATCAAAATCAAATTCCACACATTCATATAAATGATTATACTTTTTTGATTTGGCTTAAAGCTAAAGCTGCTAGGTCTGGATGTTGCCTAATCATGTAAACATAGAGTACTCACCACTACTATTGCCCACTTCTCAGCAAACCACAAGCACCTCACAAATGTAATTAGAAAAAAAAAATATTTTGATTAAAATTTAGACTTTAAAGCCAATTTTATTACAATATCACCATCACCACGGAACACAAGGTCTCATTTTATTCGCGGATAGATATTGCTAATATGAATTTTGTCCGATCAGTTAACAAACCGTTGAGTATGTAGAAGTAATAAATAAATAAATAAATTACTGTTATCCTAAAGCATTGTGCTTTTTAAGTAGCAAGAATTTTCTTTTACTTTCTACCTAAGTTTCTAACTATTAAATCAGATCAAAATTAAAAATTTAAAAAAATAAAAGAGCGAATTACATAATTCCTAATTTCCACCGTTCAAATGTGATCAAATATATCATCATCATCATCTTCCTTTTTTTTATTAAAAATAAAAAACCAGGAATTATAATTTATAAAAACCCCCTCCAGAGGGCTCACTACACTTCCGTCGCACGCCACGGGCAATTTCTCAAAAGCAGAGAGAGACTCTCTCTCTCTCCAGCTCTCTCTCTCTTCTTCTTCTTCTCCTCTATAGGGAAAAATCATAACACAGAATATACATATCAGATACACAAATTCTAATTCTTCTGATCATCAACAAAGAAAGAAAGGAACGAAAAAATGTCGTCCAAGGACTGCGGAAACCACGGAAAGAGGCGGCGAAAGATCGCCCGTCGGATCTTCGCCTGCCTCCTGATCTTCCTCTTCATCGTTCTTTTGACGGTCCTGATCGTGTGGGCCATCCTCCAGCCCTCAGAACCCCGCTTCATCCTCCAAGACGTCACCGTTTACGACTTCAACACCTCCGTCCCAAACTTCCTCACCTCCAGCTTCCAAGTAACCTTGTCCTCTCGCAACCCCAACGACAAGATCGGAATCTACTACGACCGCCTCGACGTCTTCGCAGTCTACCATAACCAGCAAATCACCTACCGCACCAGAATCCCGCCCATCTACCAGGGCCACAAGGACGTTAACGTCTGGTCGCCGTTTGTTTACGGCGACATGGTCCCGGTCGCGCCTTTTAACTCCGCTTCCTTAACGGCCGACCAGGCTAACGGCGCCGTCATGATCACGTTCAAGGTTGACGGCAGAGTCCGTTGGAAAGTAGGTACGTTCACTTCCGGCCGTTACCATATCTACGTCAACTGCAACGCCTTCATCAACCTCGGGAACCGCAACAGCGGTATCGTCGTCGGCGAAAACGCCGTTAAGTACCAGCTCGTTCAGAAGTGCAGCGTTAGCGTATGAAGATAAGATAATGTTGCTACTTAAACGCCGTTAGTTTCTTTTTTTCTTCTTTTTTTTTTCTTTTTTACTTTTTATCAATTATAACTTTTATGTTTAGTTCGACGATAAATTCTGTAATTTGTATTGGACCGCTCTATACGTGTTAAGACTTTTGAATTGTACATTTTGCTATAGAATAAATTTATGTGATATGTGAGAAGTATAGCAAAATTGCAATTTTTAGAGTGAAAATTATAGAATAATAAAATTATAAAAAATGTGCAATATTTATTTACTATTTTCGATAGAATATGTTCATAATTATAGCAATTGTGTTTGTGTGTGCGTAGCTAGCTAGTGGGGGTTGTGATGTCGTTTTCTTTCATCTCTCAGAGATGGCTCAGTTTTCTATTGTTTGCTTACCTTCTGTTCGCTCATGCTCTCTCTTGATTTCTCTCTCTATCTCTTTCTTATCTCTCTATACTATTTTTCTCTTTCCCAAAGCTGAATTAAGAAATTTATGACACAATATGGGACAATAGTGGGTGTCTAGAGAAGGCGATTTGCAACCAACGCCAAATTCTTGGTCACATACGACGACCCATACAGAGAATTTAAATTCAACTTCTTCGTCTATAAAATAGTATTTAAAGTCTCCAAAATTAGAGGTGGCTCAAGAAAATAAAGGAAAAAAAAGAAGAAGAAAAAATATATGGGCAGTGTGAAAAATGAATTAGAACTGAGAGTTTTCATTGAAATTAACATAACATACGAGAGATTCAATGGGATGAAAGATTCACAATATAGTTTATTTTGTAATTCATTTAATAAGTGGGATGAAATGATGTGCCAAGAGACATATATATATATATATATATATATATATATGTGTGTGTGTGTGTGTGTGTGTGAGAAATTAAGTTGTGTGAACCATGGGTTTTAAAGGTGGAAAAGTTCTACCTTTCTACCTAATTTTACTTTTGTTAACGCTAAAAAAAAAAAAAAAAATCCACATTTTAGACAAAAAAAAAAAATGAAAATCTATCATAGACGGAGATGGGGAATTGGGTTTTCTTCCACATGGCTTAGTGGTGGTGGTCCTTTTCAACCCTCTTTCCCCTAACCTGCTCTCTCTACCTATTAATAATGGCGTTATAGAAAAAGGGACTTTCATTGCGTTTACAACTCGACAGGTCCTTATAATTTGCCTTTAAACATAATCCCAAATATATATCTTTTAGCCCACCTAGCATATGATCATTATAAATACGTTATTTTCAACGTATAGGCATTTTTATCTGTCCTTCGATCTAGATTAGATCTCTTCAATGTAACATGTAGAAAAGAAAAACATGATACAGCGATCGTTGATGAACGTAACATCATTGTTTGACTTATGTAACATTAAGAAATTTAAAAATTTAAAGACTCTGTTACGTATTTTCAACATCTATTAATGTTGAATTCGTGTAATAACAAGAAATTTTGTCATCAAAAAACGATATTATATATAGCTTCGACATCAACCTTACATTCAGTAATTACAATCAAATTTTATTACTTGTTTTACTTATATGTGTTACGTTTGTGAGATGGTTTTTTTGGAAGGACCTTAGAAAAATCATATATATAGAGAGAGAGAGAGAAGGGTTTATTAACATGTATATATGTGATTGCTTTGATTGCTTTTCGTTCGGTATTGTTTTAAGAATTTTTAGAAATGTTTTATACATTTTTTGAGGCGGAAATTTTAAAAATACTGTTAGCATAATTCTTCAAAATTTTTTATTTTTTAAAGATAAAATATTTTTTACCTATTTTAAAAACACTACCAAACCTTATTTTCCAACCCAACTAACTATCTAATATTGCATGTTCCATACGAGTGAGTGTGTGGAACTGCAATGGATATGACGCAAAGTTCGTAGGATTTCGATTTGTTTATCGATTACCCGCTTTTCCAAAGTTATATATAAAAATTGAATCCATGTGATTAATGAAAATATAAAAACAATATATTAATTAGATCCATTTTTGGCGGGTGATATAATCACATGGATTGCTGCCTAAGATTGGGTAACGAAGTTAATTTGGTCAATTCTGGTCTTCATTTTTTTACAAGTCAAAGTTTATTTTATAATTTATTTATACATGCACCAGATCTGGTATTTTTCCCTCCTCGTTTGACCTTTGTCAAAAATGGCAGAAAAGCTTGGACAAAGGAGCGTGGACCATGAAGAATTGGGTTAGCAAATGGTTAGGGTGTTCATTTTGGGCCCATATTTGGATTCGAAAGAACAGGCCCTTTTGGGGAAACATAAAAAAAATAAAAAAATATTACATATTATGCCACACTTTTAAAAATTATATTTATTTATGTCACATTATCATTTATATTATATATTAAGTTATATTACAAATAAACATATACGACGTTTATAAATTGTAAAAATCTTAAAAGATTACATTTATGAAAATTCTCTTAAAAAAAAATTTACAATTTCTTAGCATACTTTAGACACGGAGGTAGTATGGATAAGTTAGACAAATAGGTGTTGCGGGTTAAAAAAAAAAAAGACTTCATAAGTTATACCCGGCCTAATTTACACATTTCGTGAAGCACAAGTTCATGCTTTAATTTGATTTATACCGATAAATAGTATGATATTACGGGTACTAATTGAAACTATTGACGACTATTGGTATCGCTTGTGCTTAGAGATATTTGGTGATGATACTAAAAAATTCCAACAACTGACAATAGTTGGTCACTGATAGCCAACATCCTGTCATGAACTCCGTTTCGTTGGAAGGACGGAAAAATTTAAGAGGATGAAGAGGATAGTAGTTCTACGTTATATTGTTTGGTAAGCTAGGAGGGAGAGAGAACAAGTCTCCATTTCTTTGTCTGGTATTGAAAAGAGAGGATGAATTTTATTTGTAAGATTACTATATTGCCTATATTGTTTATGTGCACTATAAATGTTGACGGGTAAAATAGGTTTTTCCCACTGTTCTTTTGTTGCTGCCTCATCTGTCCAAGGGAGGAGGGATGCAATTTTGTGGACCCAAGTGGGTTGCTCATCCCCCTACGTCTCTTCTCTGTCCCTATCTGCTTCCAACCAAACACATGATTTAGTCCTTCCCTTCCCTCCACTCCTCTCCCTCCATTCCTCTCCATTCACTCATCAATAACCCCTACCAAACAAGTTGTTAGTGGCATCATTTCCGGAGACCCAAACTTTCAACTACAAGTGATAGTCGGTTGGTGACCGCCGATAACCTACAGTAATACTCTGCAATTACTAGCCGAAAACCATTCGTAATACTTTCGATTATCAGTAAAAATCCACCAGTCTTGCAGGTGGACAACCATGTTAACACAAATATTTTTTTTTTTTCACCCGAATACTTAAAAAGTCTCAAAAACAAATCCACAAAATAACAAAAAAAAAAAAAAAAAAGAAGCTACCAAAAATATCCAAAAAAAAAAAAAACCACAAAACACAAAAAGCTATCGCGGAAGTGGACATGTCTTTGCTTGATCTACACCTCCACATGGACTAGGCGAAAGGTAGACCATCTCAAAAAATAAATAAATAAAAAAACCTACGCCCAAGACTGACCAATTTATGCTGAAAGATAAAGAGAAAGAGAGAGAGAAAATTAAAATGAGAAAATATGGAGAAAGACAAGCCTAATTTTGGAGGTAAAATGGTCTAAAGAGTCAATTGGTTTTTAAAATCATGGCATTAAATGGTTGAGCCTTTTGGTTGTGGCAAAATTCGATTTGCACTTTTCAAACATGGCATATACTGTAATTACTGCTCATTTTTTAACTTAAAAATGAGAGGATTCAAACTTTTTATTTTTAAAATATAAAGTCGGGTGTGATTTTATCGCTAGACATAACTGCAACCACTGTCCTAATTACTCTCTAGTGAATGTAAAAGTTACACAATATGGACGTCATTATAAAGGGATGTTCTAAAATAGCTTTGATTTTATCTTCTTTTGTGGGATGTGTACACAAATCCAAAAGTGCACACTAACTAAAAAAATCATCTAATGTTCTTCAATAGAGCCAATAGTTTGTTTGTTTTTTTTTTTTTTTTCCTTCCCTTTCTATCTTGTCTTTTATACATGTTGAATGGTTACTATCAGTTGAATGAAATTGCCATCCGTGTATTTTTTTTTTTTAAAAAAAGATAAACATACCAATCTGAAGATATTTGATTTAATATCATAAGTTGAACATAACCAAAAGTTTGACTCATCAGGTCTTTGTGTTTCTCTTTTGGTTGTACATATGATTTTTGCTGAAATGATATAGTAACGGAATTCGGTGATATGTGTACAGGAGTTTTTTTTAATCTACTTTTTGAGACGCATTTACGACTATAGACACTGCATTTGAAAATTAGATGGGAAAAGGAAGACACAACTAAAAGAGATTTAGATTGGATTTTTACTCTCCGATTCCCAAACACAAAACATCCAAAACTAAATATTGTTCCCAATTCCACATGTCTCCTTCCTTAACTCTCATTCATGATTCCCATCAAGTGATGGACAAATTTGATCCATGAATATCAAGAGATTTTTTTTAATAAAAATTACATGTTATACCGCACTTTTGAAAGTTATATTTATTCATGCCACACTTAGAAAAAGTTATGTTTTATTATTATTCATATTACATATTAAACTATGCCACAAATAATCATGTGTATCATTTATAAAAACAATTTTAAAAGATAGAATTTATGAAATTTTTTTCATTTTTTAATACAATAAATTAGTTAATTCAAGCAATTGGTATTTAAAAAGTGTAGTTTGAACCAATTTTGGTTAAAAATACTAGAGCATGTAAGAGCAATTTACACTGTAGTTTATTTTAGTTTGATATAATAGCATATAAAAATTTTATACTATAACAAACAAAAGTTTTAATTAAAATTGATATTACCAAACATACTATTAAACTCTTTTGTTGAGTTCATTTTCAACCTCAGACCACTTTATTCTAACATTATAATAATAAAAAAGAAGCATTAGCTCAATTGGAGTCAAAACCGAACTTTATTGGAAGGTATCAAAGCACCCTTTAACTAAACTGAGCTAAACCAAACTCTGTTCACAAACCATTATACGCCTATTTTCCTACGCGCTCTTTCCATACTATAAAGACAACACATATAACAAATACCAAACACCAACACTAATCTTATTTCCATTAACGTTAGCAAAACCAAAAACTTCTACGCCTTAAAAACTTCGCTGCAAACTTTTCCATTTCCCCTGTCGAATATTATATAGTAGCATCAACTCAGTTCACCTAGTTCCAGTTCGAACCGTTTTTGCGTTAGTGCTCTATCTTATCCCTTCAAACTGGTGATCCATGGCAGATCTAGAGCCTGCCCAAGACGGCCCGAGAGACAACGAGCCCAAAAAAGGCCCAGACACAAAGCCCAGAAGCTTCGGCCACCGGTTGGGCCTGATGTTGAAGATAGTCGCTGCCGTCATTGTCATCGGGAAAAAGCCTGTCCAAGTCCAAGAAGGCCCCAAAGAAGACGAGCCTAATCCAGGGCCGAAACCAGAGCCCAAAAGCAGTGGCAGCAGCCGGAGCCGCCGCCGCCGCCGCCTATGCCTGATATTGAAGATTGTGGCTGCCATAATCGCCGTCGTCGTCCTCGGGAACCTCATCTTCTGGGGAGTCGTAAACTTCCGGAAGATGAAGTTCTACGTCACAGACGCTAAACTCACGGAGTTCTATCTCACCGAGGACAGCAACCTCCACTATAATCTCCGCCTCAATCTCACCGTCCGCAACCCGAACAAGAGGATCGGGTTCCGATACGATGCCGTCGAGGCGGGCGCATACTACGAGGGCGAGAAGTTTGACTCCGGGAATCTCCTGTCGTTTTACCAGCCCCCCAAGACAACTACCGTCGTAGACGCTTGGTTTTCGGGGGTTAAAAGCTTGTCGTTTGGTTTTGATGAGGTTAATGAGTTTTATGAGCGGAAGAGTTCTGGGCTCTACCCAGTTGATGTGAAAATTCGTGTTTATAGTAGTATCAAACTGGGTAAGATTCACGTTGGTGATTTTAAGGTTAAGATAAAGTGTGGCTTCAAGATTCCTTTGACTACTACTATTAGTAGTGATGGACAATCATTCGAAAGTTATACTTCTACTGCTGGGTTTAGGGCTACTCAGTGCCACGTGGATTTCAATCCTCTTATCGTAATATACAGTGACTAGTTGTGATTTACCTTGTGTGAGCTCTTATGGCACCATAAACACTTTGGCTCTACCCGAGGTCTTATTATTTTTAATATTAGCTTAGTCTTTTTAACGGTTTGATTCTAATTATATATTCATGTTTAAAATTTATACCGCATGATGTAGAACTATTTTCAATCATAGATTAAACCGTTGAAAAATTAACCTATGAACTAAAATAATAGAACTTACCAGTATTTTTAAATGCAAGTCTTATTATAAGTTTTATTGTAGTTTAAATGGTATTTAAGGCCATTCTTTTTAAGGATTCGTTTGGCTCATATTCATTAGGGAGGATTGCTTAGAAAAACAAAGGTTATAGTCTGGCCCTTTTTTTTTTCAATACTTTATTTTGCGTTTACTGCAAGTTGAGGAATTTTATACTATTGTTTAGTATAATAATAGTACGTAACGATTGGGGAACCTATGGAATTGTATCTTTCTTAGGCCTTATATAAATTTACTGATATGTCACCACACTTTTTGGGTATAAATTACTACAAAGAATAAGATGTTAGACTTGATTTTTTTTTTATTGTTAATATAAGACTTGATTTAAGAAGTCGTAAAACATTTTTTTTTGAGGTAATGTATTGTATAACTTGAAGAATGTATAATAGAATAAGAATTAGACTTAGTAATTTTATATTATGAAGAGAAAATATAATAATCGTAGAACAAAAAAGAGGAAACAAGAATATATAATTGTATCATAGTTCATCTTATATGTGAGAGTTATGTCACTTTCAGTAAAATTTTATATTATGATGAAAGAAAAGTTCAAAATTTTTTTTACAGAGAGTGCTTCTCTTTATACATGAAAAACTAGAGTAACCAAATTTAAGAGGTCTGTAGTCCTCTACATAAAGTAACCATTAGAAGATATTTATGTTTTATGCCATATTTTTTTCACGTGGATTGATTTAGGTCACATCTAAAAAAACTAATTAATTAAATGCCACAAATGAAAATAATGATTAAACTAAAAAGATTAATATATTCTTAGTGGCAATCAAAAACTATATTATTTTTATAAAATCTTATTTATATTTTAAGGATACATTTGGTACTATAAATTATAATATGATGATATAGTGTGACATTTTTGTAATTATTTTTTGGTGATATAAATCAATCCAAGCTTCGTCTTACTGGGTTATTTCGGGAAGGTTTGGAGGCCCATATTCCAATGCAACATTTATTTATTCAACCTAACATTAAATTAATGTTAGAGAGATCTAATAAAAAAAAATTTACTATTCACATCATTATTACACTTCCGTGTAAAATCTATGTTACTGAAATTCATATTTCATACTTCTGACTTTCATATATTGGCGAAAGTGCCATTTTATGACTTTTATCAAAGCATGATTCTCTAGTAAAAACAGTAGATATGTCCATTTATATATGAATAACATATATAATATAGGGGATAAAATCATGGATAGTATTTGAACTTTTTTCTAGTCAAATTTTATGAAAGATATAAAAATTTCGCATATCTATTTACTTTCTGCACTTTATTTCCTCATTCAAATGTTCTGTCAACCCGGGATAATGACTCGCTTTGGCAAGACTAGATGCCCGTTTGCATGGTGTTACGTGATGAGAAAGAGAAAGGGGGTGAATAAGGAGTGAGTAAAAATCCCAACAACCCAACAAATCTAATTAACCCATCCAACTCAACCTAAATTGACCGAACCTGACCAACTCGATAAGTAATCCAACCCAATCTAATCTGAAGTTTCATTTGATGGGTTTAGGTTATGATTTTCCAAACCTATGTTAACCCGAACCCACCTAATATATATATATATGAAGTATTTATATTATATATTTATGATTTTAAACTATATATTACACATACACAAAATAAAATGCATTTTGACGTGTAGTATTTCTAGCATATGTGTATTATTTTGGTTCTTCTTATTTTTAAAATTTTTTTTATAAATGCCTTTGCTTGCATAAAAGTTGACAAATGTATTTTAACAAAAACTATATATGTATTATTTGTTTTGTATTTATATTAATAGATAGAAGCTTATTATGTTTTATGTCAAATGATGGATTTTGCATTAAAAGTATAGAGGATGTTTATGGGAAGATGCTTGGAATTATAAATTGACAATTATGCATTATATTGGTTAATTTTTTTAATTTTTTTTGTTGTATTAGTTTTTATTATGGTTTATTTGTTAGTTTATGACTTAATGTCATTGATTTGGATTTGTATTCGAAGCCTTTATCTTTATGTTAGTGTTAACTTATTGAGACAATTTTACACCTTTATAAGATCAATATCTTATGAATTTTAGCTTTTTAATTCATTTTGGGTTATTTTGTTAGTTTTGATTTTTTTCCTTTTTATATTACTCAACTGACCAATGCACCCAAACTTTAATTGGATGGGTTGATTTTAAACTTTGGGTCGATTGGATGAGTTAAATTTAAAATTAACCTACTTAAACTTTGATTGGATGAGTTGAGATTTTCAAAAAACATACCCAACCCACTCAATGTTCACCCCTAGGGTGAATCTTTGGTATTATGAATTAGATGTTCTAATTTTATCGAGAGTAAAAATGCGAGAAAAAAATAAACAGAAAAGAACATACGATATTTATAAAGGTTCTCTTTTTATGTAAGAGTTACGTTTACTTTCAACCGTTACAGAAAATTTATATATTGTGATAAAATGGTTTACAATGTCAATCAGACCGTAATTTTTTACGTAAGGCAACAACTTGTCATGGCATCAAATTAAGCTCCATAACTCAACATTTTAGGGTTACAAATGAATACGGAGAATTACCATGAAGGAAAATGGAAAGTGGGACATATGGGTGAAATACGTTGACGCGAGCAAAGGACATATATGCACATATTTATATACATGAACTTTAGAGCTTTTTGTTTCTTTTTTTTTTTTTTGTGTGTGTTATGAGATAGCAAAGATAATAAGAAGATGGCAAAGCCGCATCGCTTGGTGTGGCCGTGTGGGACAAGAAATTGTGAGATTGAGCGAGTGTCTCTAGCTTCATGGCAAGTTTGGTGTGGTTGACTTGACTACGAGCATTCTTGATGAGGCGCTTTTTATCTTTGTTCCTCTTAATTAAGTTGAAAATAGATGTAGGAAATCGTTATCACTCATCACCAAAAAACCATTTTGCTTTAATGAATATTGTAACTCAATTAACGTAAGGATGGAGATCCTCTGTTTTGTTGCCTTCGTTATAAATCGATAGCTATTTTTTTTTTTTTTGACATGTAGAGGCCACTTGCAGAAATGTGCCTTTCTTTTTAATGGGTAACTAATATTGTTAACCACAACACATATATATATTCAGTCAAATTAGAGAACTGTAGAAACCAAAAAAAAATTCCAATCAAATTAGAGAAGAGAAAACGAATTTCAGGATATGGATGGAAAACTTTGCTTGCCGTAATTTTACATTATCAATAGAGTATATTTAACTCTTTGAATTAATTTTTTAATAGTTTAATCTGTGATTGAAAGAAACTTCAAAAAAAAAATTGTGACCGAAAGGAGTTTTGTTCTACATGTTGCAAAGTTTTAATGTAAACTTTCGCATATTAAATTATTAAAACCCTAATTCAATAGCGAAAACACTTTGCTTTATTGATAGTGCAAATCGCCCGCCACAAAAGCACTCCCTTGTTTATAGTCACAATATTCCAAATCAGTTTTTTATTAAGTCAAAGACAATTGATCAAGAATATATCCGATTTTTAAAAAGCCTCTTGGGATGATACCGAATTAAGATCTGAGATGTGTCATTTTCTAATTGAAACATAGAAATATATTATTATTATTATTAGAAGCTCACCATAGGAAACTCTAGTCAATTACAAACCGAATGGACCGTTGAATTAGAGGATTCAAGAAACTCTCAGATCAAAAAGACTTACCACCTTTTTGTGCACCAAATGATATCTTTTCCCATATATCAAAAAGGTCACCGAAATCCTTTCTCGGCATCTTCCCCTATTTACACTATAACCTCAAATTTCTACTATATTTGTACGCTATAACCTCATCTTACCATATTCTTTAGTACTATATCCTCTTTCTATTCTTCAAGCCACAAAACTTATTTCCATGGCAGATCTAGAAAAAAAGCCCCATGCAAACAACGGCACAGATGACGCCGACTGCTGCCGCGGCTGCGTCAGATTCCTCTTCCTCATCACTGTCGTCGCCGTCGTCCTCACCGGCTTTGAAATCCTCCTCTTCACCATCGTAATCAACCATCACTCCACGTCACCGACGCCTCGCTCGCCCGGTTCGACTTCTCCGCCGCCAACGAGTCCCTAAGTTTCAAGCTCAAGCTCAACGTAACCATCCGAAACACCAACAAGAAGATCGGGATCCATTTCTACTCCACCGGGTCCCGCGCTTACTACGACGGGAAGGAGCTGGATTCGTGGGAGTCGAGCATGTCGTTTTACTTGCCGCCGAGGAGCAGCACCAGCGGGCAATACGGCGGGTCCTACGAAGGGCAGCGAAGTGTGTCGTTTAGCTCTCGAGAGATCAAGAGGTTTAACAAGCGGAAGAGTGATGGGGTTTTCCCTTTCGTTATAAGTTTAGAATTTTGAATGCTTTCAAAGTGGATAAAATGCATGTTGGGGATTTCGGGAACAAAGTCGTTTGTCGTTAAAGGTTCCTCTAATTAGTAGGATCAATGGGAAAACAGGAAATGTAACAAGTACTGGGTTTAAGGATACCAAGTGCCACTTCTATTTCAATCCGTTCATCGTAATCTATACTGAATAAATGGTTCTCAAGTACTATTCATAAGACATGATATTTATACAGAAATAACAAACATTTAATTTGTACCGAAAATTTTCAATTGTTAAATTTGGATTTGGGTAAGCCTCGACTATAGTCTCTTTTTGCTTTTTTTTTTTTTTTTAGTGAGTCATTTTTCCTTTCATTTTACTAAATGGGAAATTCTTCATGAAGCGTTTGTGGACTTACACCATGTTTATTTCACTAATTCAGTCTAGTTATCATTATAGCTTGTATTGATGTTTGGTAAAAATATTTAATTCAAAAACTAACAGTTCAAACTTTGCTGAATTGCCCAACTTAAAATTCAAACCCTCATTTATTTTAAAGTTTTGAACCAATATTAAACATTAATTTCAGTTTCATATATTTTTATTCTATAATTTCACTATTATTTTATATTATATTTTTAATTAAATAATATCTTTTTACATATTTCATATTTATTCTTTAATTAAGTAATTTTTTCCATGCTTCAAATTACAGTTATTAATACTCATCCAAAGAAAAATTCAAATTAAATACATGTTCAAATTAACACTTTAACTGTACATCTAAACATCAATTTGGATTACTGTTTAAACTATACAATTTAGATTTTTTGTTCAAACTAGAATGGTTCAAATTAACATAATTAGAACTCGCAAACCAACAGGAGGTTAGCGTGTAATTTGACCATTTCTATATTAACATTTTTCAAATTCCTAATCTCAAGTTTAAAAAGGGAAAAGAAAGAAAAAATCTAGAAAATATTTCTTTTATCTAGAATATATAAATACATATATCATATTTTATACCTTATTTTTTTTAATATTTGGTCTTTTGTAAACACTATAATACTATTGCTCTTGCTTTCTCACTTTACATAATAATTTAAGGGCGACATAATTCTAAGAGAAGGTGTCACACAAATAAAGGAATAAGTTGAGGGCGCATTTTCTAATTGTATCAAATGGGGAAAATTTGTGCTAATTTCGGCATGTTTTCCATATAGACTGATCTTACCAAGGTCAACAGGGCCGAATGAATATGGTCGAGAAGTACACGATCAAGGTGAATATGGCCGAAGTGTCTTTTTGTATCCAAGTCTCCTCCTTTCAACTAGGGTATTGACCTCATCGTCAGTTAGGCGACTGGCATTGTCTCCGTCAGCTTGGTGGCCGATCTCATCCTTTCAACTAGGGTATTGACCTCATCGTCATTTAGGCGACTGGCATTGTCTCCATTAGCTTGGTGGCCGATCTCATTGTTAGCTAGGTGGCCGACCTCCATGTAATCTTAGTGTCTGAAGCCTTTTTTACTAGTGGGGTTTTTTTTTTTTTTGAGTTTTTTTAATTGATTGTATTCTTTTTTTTTTAAGAAATAATTTATGGCACTCCTTTGTAATATTATATATTTTTTATATGAAATTTGGATTTGTTTGTATGTGCTATGATTGAAACCTATTTCTTTCTTTTCCTTTTTTGGAAAGTTTTCAATCATAAAAATGAAATTGACGTTTTTTCTAACCTTCATTTTTTTTTTCCATTGGAAAACTACTTAGCATGTTGTCTTTCTTGCGTTATTGTAGACTAGTTTTCTTCGTCATCCACACTGATCTCAACTTCCCCATACTCGCTGAAATAATTCACACACGACTTTGGTAACTTCTGCCTCAAGAAAACATTATTATTATTATCTTCTTTCCAGTCTCTTTCCCAATACCAATTTGTAGCTCTAGAGTTCAAATTTTCACCCTTGGTGGTGCCAAGAGAAAAGTTGAAAATTTTTATGGTTAGAACTATGCACAATAGCATATGAAAGCTTTGTTATGTAACAAGGTTTTAGTTTACGTTATATCATATGGGAGCTTTACACTTTTCGCCATTGAAACTGTATAGTTGAAACTACAACTTCAAACACCCTTTTACACTTCTTGATTTTTCACACTTTGTTTACCACCACTCTTTGTAACACCCATTATTTTAAACAGGTACTAATTGCGTTAAATTTAATTATTAGTGTACCAATTTGAATTTATAAAATTTTATTTTTATCACAAATTTACCTTATTTTATTTATTTTACCTATTTGTAATTTTTTAAATTTTTTCTACGCTTATTTACAAAATTACTAAAATACCCCTCACTGTTCCCACTATTTGCAAAATTGGGATTTTGGCAGTTCTCTCCTTTCTTTCCCGTGAACTTCCCTTTAGACCCACCTCTAGAATTTCCTCACCATGTTTCCCTCTCTCTGCTCCGCAGCCCTCCTTTTCTTTCTTTTTCTTCTCCTTTCTCTTCCTTTCCTTCTCTTTCTTCTAGCTTCCCCTGCATCTCCTTTCTTCTTCTTTTTTCCTTTGCTTCTTCTCTACTTCCCATGGTAGCTACACCCAGAGAAAACCCAATAACCCAAACACCAAAACTCATCATAAATCACTCTCAAAATCATAAAACCGACCTCACATGAGCACATGGAGCAAGGAGAGAAGGAAATTTTTAAAATCAAACAACATTTTGAGCTAAGTTTTGAGGTTATATTTTCAAAACTGTAACTTTAATTTAAAGTGTGATTTTAGTATAAAAATTGTTAAAAATTAGTTTTTGATGTTTGTGAATGATTATACAACGCTTTTAAGCTTAGAAACGTGATTAGAAACTTGAATTTTGATTGAAAATGATGAAAAACACTCTTTGGGGCGTGCTAGAAAAATTTTCATGTCCCAAACGACCAAAAAAGACCAAATCACTAAGGCTAGGATGCTTGTTGTATAATCAATGTTTAAATAAATATAAGTATTACAGATTACTTGTTGTAGGAATTTCAAAATTTTGTTATTTTAAATTATTTCTTTTATGATTATTTTTAATCATTTTATTATGGGCATTCTAAAAGTAATAATAATAATAATAAATTACTTTTTTTAAATCAATTTTTAATATATTTTCTACCAAGGTAAAGTTCATTTATATACATATTTAATATTATATATTATTAAAAAAACTAAGTTTTTTTAATAATTAATATGCATATTTGGAGCATATTAATAGTGAGGCATAGTAATAAAAATAGATTGACATGATTATGGATCAAGATTTAAGTTAAAGTATGATTATTTTTATGCATCATAGGATAACGACGTACTTTGAGCTTACGCGATGAACTGGTGTCGTAAGCTAGAAGTTATCTGTAGATTTGATTTCCAAAGAGGTAGGATTTTTTATCCTTTCTTTGATAACTATAATTTAAATTGTTTTGGCCACGAAAATAAATGTTTTATAAAAAATGTGTTTAAATACCAATGCTTTGTTCAAATAGTACGCTCTTAGTAGATGATTTGAAAAACCTATACACATAAATAAATATATTCATAATTTGACAATCATAGGAAAACAAATGTCGAAAGATTTAGACTTGGAGCAATAAATTCTGAGTATCAAATGTTTTCAAACATTGTCTAAGAGTTTTTTTAAAAAAAGGAAAGAAGAATAACTCTAGATAGTAGATGTGCAAAAAGAGAGCCTTAGAGGATAGGTTATGATGATATAACTTTGGGACAGACCCTAAACGTTGGCCTAGGGCACTCCATGTGTGGGTGATTGAAAGGCAAAAATATATTATATGTTGATAAATATAATATATAAAATGGATTGCAAAAAGAGAATTTATGATGAATCGACATCTAGAGTTTTCTTGTGGATTTAAGATCTTATTGTTTAAAATAAAAATCTAGTTTGATAAAATGAACCTTATTGAGCCTTTCGTTCATTTTTTTATTGTTTTAAAGTTCCTTCCCTAGGTTATGTAAACTAGGTGAGATAAAAATATGAGCCTATGATCTCAGATGGTGGTATTGGCTCATAGTTGCATATGGTATACATCAAATAAATAAGTAAGCTTCTCTTTATGTCTGTGTTAATTTTTTTTTAGGGTTGTAACTATATTGATGATAGCAGATTTGTATTATTAAACTAAATGTGCTACATAAATTGTGAGTTTATTTTTCATTTAGTTTTAAATTTCTACAAATTTTCAGACCCATGAGCAAATTTTCATAAAAAATTTTGGCGGTTTAATTTACTTTCTATTATCTTATTTAATTTATTTAAAACTATTAACCCCATCTAGGACATTACACTCTTACTTCGCACTATTTAATGCATATTTAGGTTATTTAAATTTTGATTTGCTTATTATTTTAAACAACCGTCTTATAAATGTGTAATCAAAGAAAATCCATCATTTTATCGAATGCTTTTGCTAATTTTTCTAATCATGTTACAATATCTCTAGTTAGTTTTTTTCTTCCTTTAAATGATATCTTTTGTTGTCTGTGCTCCTTTTTCTTTTCTTTCTTTTTTCTTTGGTAGATTGTAACTGAAAAATAAACTTTGGTCCACAAACATTGGAGAATAAGTTAACTCTTGTTGCATTCCGAAGTTATCCTCTCACCTCCTCAAGTGCATATTTGTACTGATCATATTGTTGAGGGTTTTTTGGTCCCCAGCCGGAGCCTGGCGGGTCCTTCAAACTTATTGCCGAGGAGGCATGGGTTTGAATTTGCCTTCCGCGGGGGGAGCACGTCCCCTGAGATTTGAACCTATGATCATTTGTATAAGAGGGCTTGAGGTGTATCTCAGATACCAATCCAACTTCTATGTTGAGGGTTTTTTGGTCCTCGGTCGGAGCCTGGCGGGTCCCTCGAACATAGTTGAGGAGGCCTGGGCTCGGATTTGCCTCCGGCGAGGGGAGCCCGTCCCCTAAAATTTGAACCTGTGACCACTTGTATAAGAGGGCCTTAGGTGTATCTCAGGTACCAATCCAACAAGGACCTGCCAGGCTTCGACCGTGGGACCAAAAACCCTCAACATAAAGAGCGCGACTCTTGGGATTCGAAGGACCCACTAGGCTTCGGCCGGGGACCAAAAAACCCTCAACACACATATTGCCAATATCCATCTTGTTGTTGCTTATTGCTTATCCATAGTTTGTCTGAGAGAGCAGTTGGATCCATTTTTTATGGTTGGACTTTTTTTTTGTTTAAATTTTGAAGAAAAAAATATTATAACAAAAATAATTAGAATCGTAAAAATCATTGGAATCATGATTGCCAAACTAGCAACAAAGATCGGCCAAAAGAGCTGGTGTATAATTTGATCCAACTTACAACTATACTCACCAATTGACCATTGTTCACGAATGGAAAAATGTCGGAGGGAGAAATTAAAAAAAAAAAAAGAAGAAGGAAGAAATGCCGACATTATGCATAAAAATACACAAAAAGAAAGCTACCGTTAAGACTACGAGGTGCATTGTCATCAACACCAAAAAACTTGACGAACTAGTTGGATGGAACACTCTACTGACCCAATGGAAATATTGTACCTAGCCTTGAGAAGGAAAAGTAGGGGCGAGCATACAGTACTTCATAGAAAATCTATTCTCGCCTTTCAGTTATCTCACTTCAACTTTCGTTATTCAACATGTCCATATAGTTTATTAAAAATCTATACTTGTCGCTATAATGTAACAGTCATACCCCAAGTTGTTAGTAACCAAGAGGAGAGCGAATGTTGGGTTACAATGTTCCTTGTGCTCAAATGAGCACCTCATTAATCAACCACGTTGAGCAGAACAAATGAGCTTCCCTATAGGACTACAAAGTTGAAGAAATTCTCCTAACATCAGCGCTTGCTTGGCTTCCATGAGAATGATATTAAACAATAGTGATGTAACAAATAGAAGTTTTCAAGAATTTTCCCCTTTTGAACCTTTTGTGGTCATATTATAAGGTAGAGCTATCTTATTTCCTTTGGGTGCCATTTGAGCTTAGACTTTACTTTTTCCACTTCTTTTTCCTAACTCAAACTCTTCATTTACGTCTTATGGCAAACTCTTCAAACTTATGACCAACCTTTTCTTCGGCAATCTTATACTTAATATGAGTTTTTCCATTGTATATTCGGAAGGTGCAGCCAACAAATTCCGGCAAAATTGCAGATCTACGTGCCCAAATTTTTCTCTTCATTAGAAGATATCTTCTGTTCTCAATTTTCAAGTGGAATGCATTGACGAAACATTCCTTCCATATGGTTTGCTGCGGATTTGCATACCCTGATACACGATTCGTCACCAATTTAGCCTCAGGTTCATGGTTAAAATTAAGAACAAAGATTGCAACTCAAGATAGCAACGAAACAAGTTATGTCATCTACACGAGGGTGTTTTCATTCAAGTTTTAATGATCATGATTGACCTAGAGGCACTCAACAACAAATATTAAATTCAAAGGATAATTTATCAAAATTCTTCAAAAAGAATTGAAATATTTGCTTGATTGAAATATTCATGTGAACAGCTTAAATTGCTTTTATTTAATTATTTTTAGTTAAATCATACATAAAGTAACAATTTATGGTAAACTGGAAAGAATATTCTTGAAATTTTGAAAATTTAATTATTTTTAGGTATTTTGAATAAGATTTTATAAACATAAGGTGTGTTTTAGACGTTTAGAGAAGAAGAGCAAAAGTTAAATTTAGACAAAACATAAAAAGTACTTTGGATATTTCCCTTAAAAAGATCATTTACACGAATACTGCAAACGCAAATAATATTCAATCCAGCCCTTCACGCGGCGACACCATTTTCATATCCACACATTAGAGGAAAACAAGCAAATTTAAAAGTAAAATCACATTCCAAAATTTGATCGACCATTTGAAACCTTATTCCCTATATTAGTTGCAAATGCCACCACATATATCAACTTAGTTCGGTATTGACATTGTCATACTATTATATTATCTACATTCAATTACGGTATTAGTACTAATAACTCTTCAAATTATGTTAGTTGTACAAAATTTTTAAAATATAAGAGCTTACTAAACACCCTAAATGGCTTTAAATTCTTTAACAATCTTAATATTAGACACAATTAGATTTTATGTTATACTTTTAAAATATATGTTTATTTATACCACAAAGAAAAAAGTCCAAAACATTGTGTCACACCACTACTTATATTGCTTTTTCAAAATAGTTAGTTTTAGTCATTTAAATCTTTTCTTTCCCATCCAATTCAAATAGAGAAACCTAAGACTGTTTCAACTCTCTCTTTCTCTTTTTCTTCTATATATTAAAATATTTTTTAGACATAATAAGTTTTAAATATGTGTGGTATTTATAAAATAGTAATTTTTAAAAGATATGGTGAAAATATTCCTAAAAATTTACTTAAAAAATGTTATCTTAACCATATAAATCCATCTTAAGATGCTTCTTTTGGGAACGTTTCTTCTGGAATGATTGCTCCCCCTTTTTTTTCCTTTTTGTTATTTTGTTTTTTTCCTTCTAAAAAGTTCATATCTCTTTTTTTCTTTTTTAGAAAAAATACTTAAAATGCCCCATGTGTTTTGCCTATATGTCACTTTTGTCATTTTTATTATTAAAATACCCAAAACACCTCAAGTGTTTACAAAATCATACTCTAAATAAGCCTGAAGCAATTAATGTTTTAAAAATTTTAAGATTATCCTTCTTAATATATATTAAATGTTATTTTAAATATGACTAGACTTAAAATTTTAAAAAATATAATTTAAAATGTTCAAATAAATATTTCAATTAAGCAAATATTTCAATTATTTTGAGAGTTTTTAATTTTTTAAGAATGATTTTATTTAGTAATATGGATTAATAATGTTTCAAATTGTATTTAGTAAATATTAAGAAGGGTAATTTTATTTTTTTTAATTTTATTTAATTTTTTTTTAATTTCTTCAGAGGTATTTTATATATGATTTTGAAAACGCATGAAATTTTTTGGGCATTTTCATAATAAATGGATAAAAGTGGTATTTTATTAAAATATAAGGGATGTTTTAAGTATTTTTCCCCCCTTTTTTTTTTTCCTCTATCTTTTTTTTCTCAAATACACCATCAAAAAAATTTCTTATAATTTATAATGTCAAACGGCCCCATACTACACCTTATGCATACCTTTCCAATTTGATTCATTTCCATTGTCACGAACGCGTCTCAATTATATTCTTCAATTACTTTGTGTGGTCCACTAAAACATCCTCCGTACAACTGCTTGGCGAGTGGCGGCGACCTTTCGACCCCCTTGTTGCGCTGCACAATTTGACCAAGTCCCTTAGAGCCTTTTCCCCTTTCAACCTAAATACCTTCATTGCCACACACATATAAATAAGACACCATACATATCCTATCAACCTGAACCATTCTCTCATTGTCACATTTCTCAATAATAGTATACTATTAAAATTTCTTCAATATTATACAACTTTGTCCCTCTAATATTCAACTAAACAAACCTCCTCCTCCTCCTCCATGGCTAAATCTGCCGGCGGACGTTCCCGGTCCGGCTGCTGCTGCTGCCTGAGCTGGTTCCTCGGCATCATCGTCAGCATCGTCGTCCTCCTCGGCGTCGCCGTCGCCTTGTTCTTCATCATCGTCAACCCTCACAAAATGAAGGTCCAAATAAACGACGCATGGATTTCCAAGTTCAACTTTACACAACAAAACCAAACTCATTTTCTCCATTACGACATGGAGTTCAACGTCACCCTCCGCAATCCGAACCGGATCATGGGCTTCTTCTACGACGACTTCACCGTCGGGGCTTATTACCAAACCGACGAAAACATATTGAAAAACTACGTTGATTCTCATTGGATGGAGTTTTACCAAGGGAAGAAAAACACGACCCTTATGAGGTTAAGGTTTACGGGAGAAAGAGAAGTGTATTTGCTTGAATCTAATGAACGTACAAAGTATGTGGAAAGGTTTGAGAAGGAGAAAAGAGCTGGGATTTTTGCCATAGATTGGAAGGTTGAGTATAAATCTAGAGTTAAACTTGGTGCGATTAGGATTGGAATGTTCCGGCCTAAGATTCGTTGTGGTTCATCACAAGTTCCTTTTTATGGTAATGGGAAAAAAGGGGTCAATAGTACTACTAATGTTGCTAAGTGTCGTGTTAAATTTAGGGCCACCTCATTCGATTGGCAAAGCCTTTTTTATTAGTGGGTTTTTTTTTTTGAGTTTTTGTAATTGATTGTATTTTTTAAGAAATAATTTATTGTATTCTTTTGTAATATTATAGATTTTTTTATATGAAATTTGGATTTGCGTGTATGTGCTATGATTGAAACTTATTTCTTTCTTTTCCTTTTTTGGAAAGTTTTTTATTATGAAATTGACGTTTTTTCTAACCTTCACTTCTTTTTGCATTGGAAAACTACTTGCGTTTTGTCTTTCTTATGTTAATGCAGACTAGTTTTCTTCGCCATCCACTCTAATCTCAACTTCCCCATCCTCGTTGAAATCATTCACATATGACTTTGGCATCTTCTCCCCTCAGGAAATTATTATTATTATTATTATTATTATTATTGTTATTATTATTCAATCTTCATTTTCCAGTCTCTTTTCCAATACAAATTTTTAGCTCTGGAGTTCAAATTTTCAACTTTACTTTTCTTCATTTTCCGCGCGTCGTTTGCAACCACTCTTACTTCGCACTATACAATGCATCTTAGATATACTATTAAATTCCGATTTGCTCATTATTGATTGGAATTTTTTTAAACAACCATATTATAATGTGTAATCAAAGAAGATCCATCATTTCCATTGGGGGAAAAAAAGAGAAGAAAATACATCATCTTATCGAATGCTTTTGCTAATTTTTCTAATCATGTAACAATATCTTTAGTTGTTCTTTTTTCTTTCTTTGAATGATATTTTTAGTTGTTCTTGCTCATAAGCTCATCTTTCTTTTCCTTTCTTTTTTCTTTAGTAGATTGTAATTGAAAAATAATAGAACTTTGGTTAACAAACATTGAAGAGTAAGTTAACTCTTGTTGCATTCCGGAGTCATCCTCTCAACCTCCTCAAGTGCATATTTGTTCTGCTCACATCTTACCAATATCCATCTTGTTCATATGCTTATTGCTTACTCATCTTTAATAACAAAGCCCGACAAGCATAATGAGTTGGCCCGAAGGCCTGGTTTGATCCAACTTACAACTATAAGAAGGCCCATATCGAGAACCGTACTCACCAACTAACCTCTGTTCACCAATGGAAAAAAGTGTTATTTTCATTTTATATACTCTGTATTTTGAGGTTGTCATAATTTTATACCTTATATTTTAAACTTCAATATTATTATACCTTTATATTTGAAATTCATATTAAATTTTTAGCTTTTTAACCTTTTTTTAGGTTAAAATTTGATTTTGACTATGTAAAATACTTAAATGTCTTTCCTATTTTTAAAATTTTAGCTTTTTCTTAAATTTTTTAATGCATTTTTCAAAATTTTTTTCAAGGGTATGTTTAGGTCTTTTATAGTCAAAATTAACCTTTGGCTAAGAAAATGTAAACATTTAAGATAAATTTAAAATGTGAATGTATAAAAATGTTAAAGTTCAAAATATAAGGTATAATTTTTTGATAACTTCAAAATGTAGGAAAATATCCCATGAAAAATGTTGGAGGGCCATTCCAGACTAGAAATAATGGCAAAAAAATCTTTTAATAACATAAATTTCTATTTCTCAATGATATTTTACGATCAAGACAATTGATTGAATCCCATAAAAACTACTTCATAGAAACTCATTGATATACTCTTTCACAAAACCATTTCATAGAAACTGATTGATATCCTCTTTTTAATAAAGCAAATCCACTTTGATTCTTGAATAATCCACATCACTTCAGCATCTATTGTAACGAAGGATTCCTTTTTTTATGCGAATGGGAGGGAATGCTGCATTATGCATAGAAAAGTACCAGAAGAAAACTATCGTTAAGGCTACAAGGTGCATTGTCATCAACACCAGACTTCAAAGCTAGACCAAACTTGTCAGATCGAACACTCTACTAACCCAATGGAAACGATTCCTAGCCTTGAACAAGAAAAGTAGGGGTCGGCACATAGCGTTCAGTAGAAAATCTATTCTCGCCTTTTAGTTATCTCGTTTTAATTATAAATTCTGTAAAATTAGAAGTCAATTTTTTTTAAAAAAAAAAACAATATATATATATCCATCAAAATCAAAATTCAACATGTCCATAATTGTCTATAAAAAACCTATACTTGTTGCTATAATCTAACAGTCGTACCCTAGGCTATTAGTGACTTAAGAGAAGAACGAATATGGATTACAATGTTCGGCGTGCACCAAATGAGCACCCCGTTAATCAACGTCCGTTAAGTGAACAAATGAGCTTCCCTATAGGACTACAAAGATGGAGAAATTCTCCTGCTTGAGTGCTTTGCTAGGTTTCCATAAGAATGATACTAAATGATAATGACATAACAAATAGAAGTGCTCAAGACTTTTTCCCCTTTTCGAACCTTTAGTAGCCCTATTATACGGCGGAGCATATCTTATTTCCTTTTGGTGCCATGTGAGCTTAGACTTCACTTTTTTCCCTTCATTTTCCCGGGTGCATTACTTTTTTGCTAAACTCGACCTCTTCGTTTGCACGTCATGTCAAACTCTCTGAAGTTATGACCAACCTTTTTTTGGGTGATCTTACACTTAATATGAGTTTTTTCATTGTAGATTCGAAAGGTGCCACCAACAAATCCGGGCAAAATACTAGATCTACGTGGCCAAATTTTTCTGTTCATTAGAAGATCTCTCCTGTTTTTTAATTTCCAAGAGGAATGCATCCACGAAACAGTCCTCCCATATGGTTCGCTGCGGATTTCGATATCCTGATACACAATTTAGCCACAGGTTCATGCTCAAAATCAAGCACTTAGACCGGATTTCATGACAGCAACGAAACAAGTTATGTCACATGCACGAGCTTATTTTCATTCAAATTTTAACAATCGTCATGGACCTAGAGGCATTGAACAGCAAATATTAAATTGAGATCGGTGTAGCTCAATTGAAGGACTCTCTCTCGATAATTTCCAAAAGAAAAGAAAAAACTCACACTCTTCCTCGCTTATTTTCTCTCTCTTTTGTGTCTTTCATCTTTCTGTCTCCAGAAAACCATTTAATGAATCGCTAAATGAAATTTCAAATATTACCACCAAACATTGAAATAATTATGGAACTTTTCCCTCAACCAAAAAAAAAAAAAAAAAAATCACATATCCTCGTAAACCCCAAAAACCCAAATATCCCAAATATCAAGCACCACAAACTCAAACCCCATCATCTTCAATGGCAAATATTTTACTGTAATGCAATTTTCCCTTGAAATTCCTCACACAAACACTATCCCTTAACCTCATGTCCTCAAGAGACCGACCGTATTAACAAGGGAAAAAAAATCTTGCCTTTAGATTTATTTTGATTATTCCCTCTCTCTCTCTCTTTTGTAAGAGCATCATAAGACTTTTTTTTTGTCAGATGAGAAAGGTCCCTTTTTCGTTGAGAATGAGAAGATACAAGAGAAATGTTTTATTGGGAGAGAGAAAGATAAGAGTGAGAAGATTTCACATAAGAGAGATTTATAGAAAAAGTTTTTTATAAAGGTTTTTTTTATGAGAAGTTAAATAACAGAATAATCCCAGTTTTTATAACAGTGGCTCCTTTTTATTACGCTAATGTGTTATAATATTATTTGTTAGATAGGGAGTTAGACAAAAAAAAAGGAAAGAAGAGAATCTGGGTTCCTTGAAGAGCGCAATACAACATAGAGTTGAATGCTTATAACTGGAGAGATATTTATGAAATTAAGTCAAACTTCCAACATCAAAAGGAGGAAATATTAAACAAGTGTTGGTAATTTTGTCTCGTGGATGTTATTGGGAAAGAATAAGAGAAATAATAAAAATGAAGGAAAAGGGAAGGAAATAGCCTATTTAGCAGTCGGAATAATTATTAATAACAGAAATTGAGAGCACAAAAATCAATGGCACATTCAGAACAAAGAAATTGTAATAATGTGTTTGGTATATCAATTTAAACTTTTAGTTTGATTTGCCCATAGCGTAAAACAAAATACAACTACAATATAAAGTTTTCATATATTACAATATTTAAACTCATTATAAAGGCTTTTGAGAGCATTAGTTAAAATCAATTTTAGTTTAGAAGACACACAAAAACTTTTTGTCCATTCATATTACCAAACATTAAATAATTTAAATCGGTTTGTCGCCTGTGAAATTTTAGACATATCTCTATTCCGATTCAGATTTCTGTTCTTTCCTTCTTGTTAATTTGAAAATAGAAGAAGAGGCCAATATTGAATCTTTCATTTTCAAAAGTCGCTATTGCCTATTCTAAACCGGGAAGTACCAAACTGTACGTAAGTTTCAGTCAAACATAAAAGACTGTCAGCCGAAACTACTTGGTAACTTAACTCATCAATACAATACAAACGTGCATAACTTGTCCAATTCATCACTTGACGCGGCGAACGCGTCCAAATTCCAGTCCAATACAACTAGTCTCTAACCCACTATTCTTTTTTTTTAATAAAACCAACGTGTTATTTATTAATAAAAAAATTCCGGTTGTGAACGCAATTATCCATAATCCCATTCCTTCAGGCGGCGACTCCATTTCATGTCTACATCAAAAGAAAAATACATAGGATTAATCACAAAAATTTCTCCTATTGTAACACTATGTATTATAAACTTTAAAACATAAATCTGTTTTGCTTGAAGTATAAATTATCAACAATGTCATTTTGTTAGAATTTTAATAAAAAAATTGATAAATAATTATAAATTTAAAGGTATGTTGGTAATTTTATTTATAAAAATAACCATAAAAATTATAATTATAATAAAAATAGTCTTTATTGATAATTAAAAAATCAATTAAAATCATTATATAATTGAAATCTTTTTTTTTTATATACCAAAATTTTCTTAAAATTTTTTTCACACACAAAAAGTATTTTGGAATTTTAAAAATTGTATATATTAGTGAAATGAAAAAGAATATAACATAAATATATTTAATACAACGCAAAATTTTCAAAGAGAAAAAACTTTGACAATATTATTAATAAAATTCTTTCATATTTTTGAAGTTTTTACTAGTATTTATATCTTTTAAAATTTTAAAATACTTTTTGAGTGTGAAAAAAATAAAATTTTAAAGAAAATTTTAGTATATTGAAAAAAAGAGGGATCTAGATAGTAGTATATTTTTACTTTATTTCTTAATCATCAATAAAGACTATTTTTTATTTTGGTTTTAATTTTTTCTTTGCTTTTATAACTAGGATTATCAAAATATCCTTAATTTTAAAATTATTTCTCAATTTGCCATCAAATTCTAGTAGAAAGACTATTTTTGTTAATAATTTATATTTTAAGAGAATAAATGTTACGCTTTGATGTTCATGCAGCAAAGTGTTACAAAAGCTATAGAGGGAATTTTTGTAATTAATTCTTTTTTAATAATCTAAAAACTGCATTAAAACATAATGCCAAACGGGCAAATTATAGTACATACTACACTTACGTCTTCAACCTAAATTATTCCATTGTCACATGACTCAATTACATTCTTGAATAACTTTGTCTCACATTAATCAATTAAATAATCTCCATATTGCTGGCGGCTAGTTTTCAATTGCCTTATATGATATAATATTTGACCGAGCCCCTCAAACCTTCGTTACTCCTTACAAATACCATCCCCCACACACACATATAAATACACCATATTACTCTTCCCTTTCAAACCTTAGTTATTCTCTCATTTCAAAATTTTCAATTATTACTATAGTATTCTTCAACATATATCTTTCTCGTTCAATATTCAAACTAAACAAACCTCCTCCTCCATGGCTAAAGCCGCCGGTTGTCGCTCCAACTGTTGTTGCCGCCTCATGATCTGGATTCTTGGCATAATTCTCTCCATCATCGTCCTCGTTGGAGTCGCCGTCGCATTGTTCTTCATCATCGTAAACCCCCAGAAGATGAAGGTCCAAGTAAACGACGCGTGGTTTTCCAAGTTCAACTTCACACAACAAAACCAAACTCATTTTCTCCATTACGACATGGAGTTCAACGTCACCCTCCGCAACCCTAACCGGATAATGGGCTTCTTCTACGACGACTTCGTCGTCGGGGCTTATTACCAAAGCGACGAAAAGACCTTAAAAAACTACGTTGATTCTCATTGGATGGAGTTTTACCAAGGGAAGAAGAACACGACCCTTTTGAGGTTTAGGTTTAAGGGAAAAAGAGAGGTGTATTTGCTTGAATCTAATGAGCGTACAAAGTATGTGGAACAGTTTGAGAAGGAGAAGAGAGCTGGGATTTTTTATATAGATTGGAAGGTGGAGTTTAGGACTAGAGTTAAACTTGGTGCGATTAGGATCGGGGTTTTCCAGCCAAAGCTTCGTTGTGGGTCGTCACAGGTTCCTTTCTATGGTAATGGGAAAAGGGTCAATGATACTACTTCTAATGTTGCCAAGTGTGGTGTTAAGTTCAAGGACACTTCAATCTTCGAACCTCTAGATTAGTGGGTATCTTTCTATGCAACCGTTAGATTAAAAAAAAAAAGGACTTTTGATTAGATCTAATGGTTAGAGACAATACCCTTTCGGCTGAGTCCGTACCCTATTTTTTATGTGTATTTTTGTTATTGATTGTATTCTTTTATCTAGGAAATAATTAATTGTATTCTTTTGTATATATACCTTTTTCATATGAAACTTGAATTTGTTTGCTTGTCCCAAGGTTAAGACCTATCTTCTTTTTTTTTTATTATTTTTGAAAAAGTTTTCTATTATGAAAATTGAACTTTTTTCTTTCCTTTATTTTTTGTTTGGAAAACTATATAGCATTTTATTTTTCTTGATGTTAATGTATACCAGTCTTTTTCACCACTCTAACTCCACTTTCTTATAGTTGCTCAAATAATTCACCTATTACCTTGGCAACTTCTCTCAAGTGGAAAATAAATAATTCTCGTATCATAACGGTATATGTATATATTTACTATGTCTATATGCATGTATGTATTTGTTTAAATGAAGTAAAAAAAAAAATTTGCTTTCCATCCCACATCCGATAGGTGAAGTGGTTGATGGAAGAGAGCTAAGGCTATAAGAGACAACTTAAAAGAAGAAAAAATATAACCTTTCTATAATTTTCTTGATGAATTAAAATTAATAGCCACAAATGTTAAAAGGTTATATAGTAAATAGTCTTCTAGTAAGTTGCTCAATTTCCTTCTTTGTGTCAGATATAAAAATTCTTTCCCTCCTCTTCTTTCGCATTCACTTCTCAAACATGTTATGCTATATTTGAAAAAAAATATTTTTGTTCTTTCACATTCACTTTTCAAACATGTTATGCTATATTTGAAAAAAAAAATTATAATATTTTTATTCATGTCATACTAAATAAAGTTATTTCATACTATTATTTTAATTATGTCACATTTAAATATACGTAATATTTATAAAAATAAATTTCAAAAGATGGTAAAAATTTACCCAAATGAATAAGAGAATACTAAATTAAATGTCCCATTATAAACACTTTTTATTAAAAATGCCCTCATCTTTTTACCTTTTCAAAACTATGCCTTTATATTTATTTTTTCTTTAATTTTATTTTTCAATTGCTGTTTTTACCCATATTTTTTTTTACTTTTTTCTTTTTTTTCTTCTGATCTTCCCTATTCTCTTGCATACTCTCTCTTCTTGGTCTCTCTCCTCGTCATTCTTCTTCGTCTTTCTATCTCTTCTTCTCTCCTCCAAGTCGTCGTCGCTGACGAGGGTCGTTGCTGGAATCATCATGACATCATCTTCTTCAGCGTGAGATGCCGTCAACATCATCTTGTCCGACACAAATCGCTGTTGCGGAGTGAACCATAATCAGAGCAGCTCCGACGAGGGTCTGATCTTTGCGCGCTGGTCTTCTTCGTCAGATCAGTTCGAGATTGTAACGCTGTTCAAAAATCGGGGCACAAACGAAGATCTCCATCGATGAGTTGATGCTTCGCCGTTTGAGATTCGACGGCATTGAAAAATCGATTGGAAACAGGCGGCATCAACGAAAAACAGAGCAACAACGGCTGTGGAGGTGACATGGATGGCTATGGTTTTGATTTTTGGATTTGAGTTTCTGTATCAATGATTTTGTTGTTTGCATTTGGATTTCAGTTTAGATCTGAGTTTGAGTTTCAATGATTTCGTGGTTTGCCTTTGGATTTCAGTTTGGATCTCCGTTTATGTTTTAATGATGTTTAGTCTGTGATTTTTGTTTTGATTCGAAAAATTCGTTGAGATTTTATGTTTTGGCTGTGAATGTTTAGTCGTTTATTTTTTTTTTTTGGCTATTTTTTTAACTAATAATAGTTAATGATGAATTTCATAGGAAGAACTTGGGATTGAGGCCAGGAGGTCTGTGAATTTCTGTGATTAAGTCTCTCTTTAAGTAAGGGTCTGAGAAGACAGTTTCCTTGCTCTTTTTTGATGTCAGAAAATTTTGACGTTGGGAAGAAAGTAGATTTTGCGTGCTCTTAACATGTATAGTATTTTTTGGGCTTAAGTTTCTCTCAAATTAGGTTAACCATTTATGCTGGGTACATCTTATAGTAGATATAACAGTGCTTCCAATTCGTATGTAATATTAAAACAAAAGGAAAAAATCGAATCTGTGAAGTGAATACAGCTATTAAGTTTACTATGGTATAATTCTTTTCTAAGGAAATATTTAGCTTTCCCTATTTAGTATTCTTTTTCCGTTTATGGATTCGTATGAATTGTAATAAATTGTAATCTGACTTTTTTTTTTGGCTTGGTCTTTTTTGTTTTTAAGAACCCGGCGGGTTACATTACGCTCTAGCACTCCGTGCGGACAACTAGAAGTTGTTGATGCTTTTTTGCTTCAAAAAAAATATGTTAGAATCTAATAGGTTCTAACTTAAAACTTACTAAGTTTCAATCTAGCACCTCATGCTGACAACCAAAGGCGATTGATGCTTTTTTGTTTCAAAAAATATATTGGAATCCAATAGGTTACAAGAACTTGAGGTTACAACTCGACACCTGCGTCGGCAATCGAAGGTAGTTGGTGCCTTTTTTGTTTCAAAAAAAATGTTGCAACCTGGTAGCTCTAAGTTGAAACCTAACAGGTTACAATCTAGTACTCTGTTTCGGCATTGGGAGATAGGTTCTACGACGGAACCTGGTAGGTTCTGGATAGAACCTGGCAAGTTCTATTTCTGAGAAAGGGTATCTAGGTCTTTTAATAAATCCTCAATTTTTAATAAAAAGATAGTTTTAATAAGTAGTTTTTTCAAGGACATTTTTAATAAGGTAATGTATTTAAAGATATTTAATAAACAACACGTACGGATCTACATGGTGGTGAATGTTGGAGACTAGCCCAAACGCCTAAAAGGACTGGTGTATGGTATGACCCAGCTTACAGCTGAACATCAGACGCCCAATCCAGAATTGTCCTTCCACTCGCCAATTCATCCTTCCTTTGTTCACGAATGGTAAAATATTGGAGTGAGAAATAGTAGTAGCTAGACATAATGGAATTTGATAAAATATCACAAGTATTAATTGCAAGTAAGATATTTGTTATACCTTTTTAGAAAAAGCTACAAAAGCATGCATCATTGATGAGATGTTTGTTGTGATGTGCGCAAAATTTTTTGAACCAAGATATAGAGCATGAAACTTGTAATAAAGTGTATTTTTTGAGAAATTTCCTGGTAGAGTTCGAAATCTTCAAATCAGTAGCTACTGATTGGTTGTGAACCGTGGATTCTTAAGGCATGCATAATGTTTTGTGAGCATCACAAAAGATGCAGAAGTCTCTTAATTGTATGTACGGTATTATGCTTTGAAGTTCACAAAAAGGCGCAAACTTCACATTTTGCACCAAGCAATTTTTTGAAAGAAAAACAATAAATTTTAACTTTTACAGTTTGGCAAGAAAAATATACACACGGCCGGCTCTACCTTAGAAAAAAGAGAAAATTACTAGGGTGTTTGGCTAAGGATGGTTCACACCACAAACTTAGTTATGAACAGTATAAAACTCTCACATGCTACAGTAAAAAAGAAAAAAAAAAAAGTTGCTACAGTATAAAGCTCTCACATGCTACAGTAAAAACGGTTTCCACCACTAGCCAAACAACTTATACATGTTATGTCCAATAGCAGAGCCGAAAACTTTTTGAGCGAGGACTATGAAAAATTAAATATAGTATTTTATTTATGAATAGTTGTATAGTTATTTATTTTCATCATTAAGCAGGGTATAATTATCAAATTTTATATGTATTGGGGACAAAAAAAAATATTTTTTAATTACTAAGTGGGGGCACCATAAGGACATATATAAAATTTTTTAAAAAAATGGTAAAAATTTAAATTTTAAAAGTATACCTTTGCTACTAGTGATACCACACTTTCAAAAAATATGTTTATCTATGTCACAAAAAATAAAGTTCAAAAGAGTGTATCACAATACCACTTATATTGCTTCTTTTTTTTAAAAAAAATAATAATAAGTAGAGTACCAATTCAAATATATAGGAAAATAATTTGTTGATTTTGTTTTGTTTTTGTTTTTTTGCTGGTTGTTAACTTGTCTATGTTTTTTATTCGATGGCAGTGAGGATTGATTTTGTATTAGACATTGTCCTTCACTTCAAGAGGATGAGCGACAAAAATTTACTGGTTCTATTTTTTTTTTTTAATTTTTGGGTATAAATTCGCAATTTATTTACAAGATCTATAATTCTATTTCTAATTTTTGTTGAATCTGTCATTTGTTGTAATTTTTTAGTTGTAATTTGTGTTTTTTGCTTGTGATTTGGAAGGGTTTTTTTTTTTTTTTTTTTTTTTTTTTTGCAGTATGTTCCAGCGACTTCTGACAACTTCCGTTGAGTTTCGGGATGGAATGCATTGGGTTCCGTGTTGAAACCTAGTGGGTTCTAAGACGAAATTTGGTAGGTTTTAAAAAATTTGTTAGTAGGCTTCAATCCGACACCCCCGTCGACAACTAGAATAGTCGGCACTTGTTTGTTTAAAAAAAATATGTTGGAATCTGATAAGTTCCCAGTTAAAACATAGCAAATTCCAATCCGGCACCCACACTAGTGACTGGAGGTGGTTGGCGCTTCTTTGTTTCCAAATATGTGTGTATATATATATATATATATATATATATGAGAATCTAGTAGGTTCCAAGTTAAAACTGGTAGGTTATAATCTAGCACTCATGTCGGCGATCGAAGACAGTCGACACTTCTTTATTTAAAAAATAATATGTTAGAATCTAGTATGTTCTAAGTTAGAACCTAGTAAGTTCTAAGTTAGAACCTAGTAGGTTCTAATATGACACCGTGCTCCAGTGACTGGAGGCGGGTCCCATGACAAAACTTAGTAGGTTCTAAAACATAACTTGGTGGTTCTAGCAGGTTCCAAGCTGGAACATGACATGTTTCATTTACGGAGAAATGGTAACTTAGTCTTTTAATAAAATAATATTTTTTTAATTAAAAGGGCAGTTTTGAAAAAAGTCTTTTAGAAAAGCAATCTTAGAAAGGTGCTCTTTTTAGGGGAAAGTATTATTTCAATGTTTTCTTTGTTGTTTTCCTTATTTCTTTTATTTTTTCATAATTCCAAAGACTATAATAGATTTTGCATTATTTTCTTCTAACGTTTCTTATCTTATCATATACATCCTAATTATTTTTATTTTTATTTTTTGAAATGGAATACATCGTATTTATGAATTATATGTATCAGAAAAAAAAAAGTCTACAGTTTCTACTTTTCTTACCTTATTGCAAATATATTTATAGTTGTATATCACTTCTGTGAAAAGTTAATGGCTATGCAATAGTCAATTATATATTTCTATTTGTTTTTCTTCTTCTTCTTCTTCTTCTTCTTCTTTTAAAATAGGAAATTTCATTTCACATATGACAAATACACAAGATACAAATGGCCCCAAATACAGAGGAATTCGACCCTGAGACTCATACCCACTCAGCACCTAAACTTTGAGCTTAACCATTGCTCATTAAATAGCACCAAAATAGTCGATAGACTAGCCTAGTCTATTGAGAAATACCCCCATATAACGCGGTCAACCACACCATGATATAGAGGGAACTCTAGCCAGGCCTCAAATACCACACCGTTTACAAATGGGCTAGAAGACACAAGCGGAGAACAACGCCTCTATTATTACTAAAACAAAAACACCATAATAAAACCAAAAAACACACCAACGGGACGGGGACATCAACGCCCTCATTACAACTAAGCGAAAGAAAGATCCACCGGAATCCAACTGCCGGCCATGGAACGGAAGCCAAATCTAAGCGGAGCGACCCCAAGAGGAAAGCACACCCAAGGGAGGTGGAGGATTGCAAGAGGACCACAACAAGATGGAGTGGATGTTAGCCACAAACACTCCAATCACCAGGAAGAAAGGAACCACCTCCTCCAAGGGAACCTCACCACCTTGCCTATCAACACCTCGTGGGAGTGTAGATCAGCCCCAACGGATGCGCCGTTCTGTACACATCTACCATCACAAGAAAGCCGACGTTGAGAGGAGTTAGGGGACCAAATTTCTAGGCCGGAAGGCCACGATGCGCCTGGAGATGGCGCCGGAGCTTTGGCTAAACATTGTGGCTTTCTTTCTTTCTCAGAGCCTCTCTAACGTCTCTCTCTCTAAACTTCCTATTTGTTCTTCTTCTTTGAAAATAGTTTGATGTTTATTGTATTTTGTCTTATGATTATTACATCCTTTTAGTTTCTAATTTCTTTTGTATGCCTATCGAAATTAAATTCTATATCCGTCGCTCCACGTGGTATATGTAACTCTTTGAAATTGGTTATCTCCTTGGGTCGTCTTACCTGGACCCTACATTTCTCTGAGCTCTCTTTACCATTCCATTTATGGGACAAAATTTTAAAACTCCAAGATATCTATTCTATAGCCTAAACGCATTAGGCATAGAATTTGTCGCGTAGGAAAAAGATGTAAAAATTACGATCCAAATGCTCATAGAATTGTTTCCTTTATTTCTTTTTCTTTTTTAAGTACAATGATGCGCTTAAGAAATGACTCTCTCTGTTTTTTTTTTTTTTAAGAAAGAAAGAAAGTATGACTTTTTTTATATATAAAAAGAAAAAAAGAAAGTTGTTACAGGTATAGTTTAACAATAATATTATATGTGAAAACTAACAATAATATTATATGTGACGATATTATAAGATGTAAGGTTCGAATCTCTAACCTAAATTAAAAATAAAATAAAAAAAAGAAATAAAGGAAACGACTTTCTCATTCTCAGTTATCAGAATGTCGTATAGGGCGAACATTGAAATATAAACGTCCCTCATGATTATTCCTTCTTTCTTTCTTTTTTTCTAATTTCAATTATGCACTTGAAAAACGACTTTCTTCAGTTATATTTCTAATTTCTATAGATCATAAAGGCTAAGGATAGCGGAACCATTTGGCAACATATTATTAGTAAACAAAAGAGGAACACAAAGATTAAAGGAACAGGAAGCCAGATAGATCAATCACAGCATATCTTCCAGGCAAATTAGATAAATAATGACAAAAACATGTCCGAATGAAAATAACATTTCCACGCAAATTATTACGTACACTCGTATAAACATATATTAGTTATCAACGTCACTTAACCTATAATTTAAAAAAAAAATTAGAAAATCAGAAGGTTTTTTTCTTTTTTAATATGCAGCTTTTGTTTGGCAAATTAGTTTAGACAAATAGATTTGAACTAATAACAATGTAAAGTTTCACATGCTATAATACAAAACAAAAGTTGTTATAATATAAAACTTTTACATGTTACAATTTAAACCAATTTTTTCAGTTTAAACCTGTTTGTCAAAATAGTAATAAATAAATGAATAACTTTCCAAATTATATTAAAAATTTTCAAAACCAAAACTTTCCGTCTGTGGTAGGAGGCGGTTGATACTTTTTAATATTTTAGGAAAAAATACTTATATCCTATTCATCATTTAAACAAGCCACCAAATAAAGAAAACTTTTTAGGAAACTTCTTGTCTCGTGGCCCCTATTTCAAATTTGGACGTCTTTTTCTAATTCAAGAAGTCAGGTCAAATGACGAAATGCCATTGGAAGTTTCCAAGAAGACTCCTCACTTCACAAAACCTAATACACGTACATAATGTTTAGAGGACTTTAAAGCCCTTCCTCAAATATGTTTCAACAATGTAAAGCAACCGCGTTTGAGATCTCGTTACGTTCAATATAATTCAACACGCTTAATTCACCGCCGTGTGTTTCTCAAACTTTCATATACTAAAAAAAAAAAAAAAAAACACGTTTTTAGCCCGCCAAATATTTTCTATTTCATTCTCACCTAAGTCATTCCAAATCCCTTATATATAGTACCACAGTCCTTCCAAGTTTTTCATTCATTCATACTTCCGAATCACCAAAATATTCTCTACTTGTACTTTCTCGATAGTTCTTTTTTCATAAACAAAACTCTCTTCTTGTTCTCTCTCGTCACTTTTTGCGTATGGCGGACAAAGGCCATTTGAATGGGGCCTACTATGGTCCGTCGATCCCCCCCCCGCCTAGGCCTTCCAAGTCCTACTACCGCCCCGGCCGTGGCAGCGACTGCTGTTGCTGTGGCTGCGTATTCAGCCTCATCTTCAAGATAATCCTCGCAGTTGTCGTCACCATCGGCCTCGCCATCCTGATCATCTGGCTCATCTTCCGCCCCAACCGGATCAAATTCCATGTCACGGACGCCACGCTGACCGAATTCAACTTCCAAAATGGTAGCAATCTCCACTACAACCTAGCCCTAAACATCACCGTCCGAAACCCTAACAAGCGGATCGGCGTCTACTACGACAGGATAGAGGCTAGGGCTTACTTTGAAGACGAGAGGTTCGACTCGGAGATTCTGACGAAATTCTACCAGGGACACAAGAACACCACCGTGCTCAGCCCACTGTTCAAGGGCCAGCATCTCGTCGTCCTCGGCAGCGAAGAGCGGTCTGAATTCGAGGTGCAGAAGACGGCCGGGGTTTACGACATTGACGTGAAGCTTTACCTCCGGCTTAGGTTCAAGTTTGGTACGGTCAAGATATGGCGTATGAAGCCCAAGGTCAAGTGTGACTTGAAGGTTCCTCTCACTTCCAATGGGACGATAGCTGCCGTTGGATTTGAGAGAACCAAGTGCGACATTGATTTTTGATCATGATCTAGTATATGAGTCTTTGAATATTCTTTTCGATTATTCAGTATTATTATTCTTTTGTGTCTTTTTTTATTACTATTTTTCATTGTAGTATTCCTCTTCTTTTAATAATTTGGCCTTTTGTTTACTTTTTTGTTGTGGGACATAGTGGTTTTGATTTGCTATGCCATATTACGTATGTGAATAAATAAAATATTATATTTTTATTATTTATCTGTGCTTCCCGTGACGGCTAGCTATATAACCAATTTATTTTCCTTTTTTTTTCATATATATTTGACTGTTGGGATGTCAATGGCGGGGGCGGGCAAATGGTATCCCGCCCCGCCCCTTTTGATCCGCACTTTATAGGTTGCGGTGCAGTGGGGTGCGGGTTCAACAACCATCCAAAAAGTGGGGCGGGCGGGGCGGATTAACCGGCCCCGTTTGTAATATGAAGTGTTCCACTAGGACCTTCACTAAATCGGCAAACATTTAGTTGTGTTAGTGTATATATATATATATATATATATATATATATATATATATATATATACATATATGCACACTTAGAATAAAGATGTGTGATACTATCGTCTTAAGTCGTCATTCTATAGATATATATACTCCCCTAGAAGAAGGCTTAATTAGATTTATAAATTGGTACACCTAAGAAAAGTCCACATTATATACAATTTTGTTTGGGTATTAATTAACAATGATACAATTGGTGTTCTCAAAAAAGAAAAAAAAAAAAAAACAATGATACAATTGGTTTCTTAAACTAAAGTGAAAAGAGCCATTCAATTGGTTGCAGGAAGGAGTTGAATTGGCAACTTGTCACCTGGCATTACAATAGAGGCACTGAAAATTAAATAATCATATGGTGCAAAGAATTTTTCAAGGCGCTACTTTATAATGTGTCCTTTATGTCTTTTCAAACACAAGGAGTGTCATTTATGTGGGTACTACAAATTGCAGTAGATATGGACCAACTATATATTACGACCAAACGTGTAGCTTATAAGTATAAGTTAAGGTGTAGAGTTTGAATCTGTTACTTTAAATTCATAAACAAAATTATGAACCAAATATGCAATCACATGTTATACGTATACAATTAATTGGAAAGCAAATAATAATATTAAATGCATCAAAAGTCTTTCGGCCTCAATTGCCCATAAAAGGAATTAAGAACTATAAAAAATGAATTTGGTTCATTAATTAAGACATTAGTTAACTTCATAAAAAAGAAAGACATTAGAAAAATAACTACCGTCTGTACTTCATCCACTTAACTCAATGTAATCTATGGTTATTAAACCAGTGACAAAGTTCATGCTATGTTTCTCAATTTTACATATACCAGTTTAAAAATTCAAGATCTAGAAATATCAGAACAAGTTGCTTAAGATCATTTACATATGTGTAGCTGGCAACAAATTGGGGCACCCCGCTTAACCAAGTTACTCACTCTTTCTATTGTTCTTTGTATGCTTAAATATTCAAACACACACATATATATATTTCTGTTTGTATACATCAAAAATGAAAAACACTTTTCAGCTGGTTGGCCAATAACCCAGCCCTTCACAGGTAGTGGGCCCACAAGATGGATCTCACATCGACCCCACCTGATAGGGCCTACCTCCTGTGTGGTGGGGGCCAGCCCATGCCCTACGGGGCTGAATAGAAGAGCCCGTACAAAATTGACTATGAAAAATAGACGAGTTAAAAGTTTTCCACAACCTTGCAAAAAAAAAAAAAAAAAAAAAAAGGAAAAGAAAAGAAAAAATTTTCCACAAAGTTGTAGAAGTTGTCCTTTCAAATTCTAGTTAATTATGCACGCAAACACATAACTTTATTCTCTCAGATATGAGAGGTTGCGTATATATTAATTAGATTTGAGATGGGACATTTATATTCTTTGTAATCTATTACATTAGTTAAAAAGTTGATGCTGCTAGGCCAATTTTTTTTATTTTTATGGCAGACCGTAAGCCATTTCTGGATAAGTATGTAATTGATTTATGGCTAATCACTAGCCTGAGCAGTTATAATCAAAGACTTGTATGCAATTGATCAGTAAATAATTATGGTTGCTGATTGAGACACTTTAATAAAAGGCCGCAAAAGGTGAAGTTTTTCAAAACCAATAGATTTGTCACGGTTTTTATTTTTTAAGTGAATTCAAGAGTTTTCAGATAGTGAAAATCTAATATACATAAAGGAACTTGTTGAGAGAGAGAAGTGCTCAGGCTAGAGGATCAGAGTGTCGCCGATCCAATGGCCTCCAAGTTTCGACCGAGATGGTGTCTATGGCAGATCTCTGCGGGGCAAGGGTCGTGATGCCAGGAGAGGGCTAGAAAGTGTTGTCGTTCTGTCACCGGTGCCGTGGAGGGGAGAGCCACCGTCGTTCACGGCGAGCATGGCAAGTCTAGAGCTTCATCGATTGTGGGAGGAAGAGGTTAGCAGTGGGAGAGGAAGTGGCTATAGGACGAGATGCTACTAGAGCACTCCTCTAACCCCACCAAAAATAATAAAATAATGTCTAAATTAATATAGATAGTCTGGTGAGATGGAAAGATGATTTTGTTTGTATAGTACTTTGGTATAGTTTTTAACTTTATATATGTATCGTAATATTTATATTTTTATGGAATAAATTGTATTTTCTTGTTTATTAAAATTATTGTTAATGTTGTTATGATGCCTATTTTTACATAAATTCAGTCATGCTTTCTTTATGTAGTTTAATTGTGTTGTATAATTAATATAAATAATAATAAAATACTCCTTAATTTAATACAACATCTTTTACTGTAATATGACTTATTATATTATTGATTTTATATTTTTCACAAGACGATGTTTTGTCAAAATTAATGTAAAAATTTATTTCATTAAAATATATTAATTTTGATTTGTTATTATCTTTTTTGTGTTAAAATTATGTTAATTATAATTATAGTGACAGTAATTATAATTTTTATAATTAGTGCATTAAACCACTAGTGAGAAGTGGTTATCTTGCTACTTTTTATAGAAAAACCCTTATTGCATTATAGCTTGTTATATTGTCACTTTAGATTGACTTATAGAAATAGTAAATATGCTTGTTTTTAATAGGAAAAGACATAATAAATCAAATTTTTTACATAATTATTATTTAGAATTAAAATTGCATTATTATTATTTAGAATTAAAATTGCATATCAATACGCATGTCGAACGACGTCTAGGTGTCATTCTCTCACTTTTGAAAACAAAATTTAGACTGTCAGTGGTATTTCATTGTCATACTTATGTGTGCACAATTCCCAAGGTTTATAACCTTAAGCTTTGATACCATATGGTCACGCCCCGAAGTACGGGAGATGACGTGGCTAGTTAATTATATTAAATAAATGAGAATTTAATTAAGAACAAGAGTTTAAGGGTTAAATTAAAAAAAAAATGTGAGTGTTTCAAAACCATTTCGTAAAAAAAAAAAATCACAATTATTAAACAGATGAAATCATTAAGCAGGAAATAAAATAATAAACATAACGAGTATGGGTCCCACTGACCCACAACTTGTGTACACACATTGTACTGACAATATAATAATACAACCACAGTCCAATCACAAAGAAAATTAAATATTACATGCCTTATTCAATTAATACAAATAACATATTAGTTCTTCTACTGCTCATGAGTTCTGTCCGATGAGTCCTCTCTGACCCTAAACGAAAATCCACCTAGAGGGGGAAAAGTTTAAAATAAATAAATATGAGTGAAAGGCTCAGTAGGACTATATTTTAAGGAACATTAAATTTTAAATACAAAATATCATTTTCTAGAAAAATTATTTCAAAGGAAACTAAGTTAAATAAGTTTGCACAAAACTACTCTTACCAAAAACAGTTTATTGGTCGACCGAAATATCATCATTTTCTTTTCCTAGGCAAACCACATGAATATCACCACCGTAGTGGCCTAGTTGGATTTCGGGACTTGCCCCCAAGGTCGATCGTTATACGACCCGATCTCTGATATGAAATCATGCCCTTATATTCAATTCTATCATTATTCAAAATCCATTACCAGATGTTTTCATTAACATTCATTATGAAGTTCATCACAGTCCACGGTTTATTAAAAATATAACCGATAAATTTTATTTTCAATCAACCATTGAAAACATTTTGATAAAAATCCTTTTCAAGGCTAAATCATTTGAAACTAGGTTACCAAGGAAGGGGTAGAAGTCCTACCTCAATACTCGTGCCGGTGCCCCACACCGAAATCTTGGTCCGTTATACGTTACTTTCGCGAAACCACGAACGATCCTAAATACAAACTATGTCAATCAGTATCTAGTTTAAGATATTATATGTTACTAAAACGTTTCATGATGTCCTAGTGTGTCATTTGTACCTCTAAAATCATTTTATAAAGCTGGGTTTTCAATCAGGGTTCAAAACAGTGAAAACAAATGAAAATCACAAAATTTGCTCTTGTTCGGTCGGCCTGTCGATCTCCCTGGTTCAACCGGCCGAACTGTACAATTCGGCCTGTCAGAGAACAGGTCCGATCGACCAAATATTTCCTAGGTCCGGCCTGCCAGACGGATGAATCTAGCCTGCCGAACTAGAAAATTTCAAAAAATTTTAGGCATGGGTTTTGGGTTTCCCATAACTCAAATATTCGTTTTAACCTATTTTTCTCAATTCTCAGACATGGAAAACAATCATAAATAATAGAGAAACAAGTTTAAAACACTTTTGAACTCATTTAAACAAGATTTAAACACAAAATTCCAAGAAGTCTGAAAATAGAGAAAAATGAGGAAAAATGAAAAATCTTGAATCAAATTCATTTTTCTTCAAACAAAGCATAGATCTTAGTTGTTCTAAGTTCTTTTAACTCAAATCAAATGTTTCCTAAGCTCACTCAAACTTAGATTTCAAAAATGCATGAAAAATTAAAAATTTGAAAAAGTTTAGAAATTTCAAAACTAACCTCAAATCCAAGCTTCAATTCACGTTTTTGGTTGTTCAATCGAGCTCCTGAGCTTCCAATTCACCAAAACCCGAAGCTTGAGCTTGATTAGAGTTAAAATTTAAGGGAAAAATGAAAGAGAAGGAGAGAGACCGAGAGAGAGCGAGAGAGAGACTCACAGGGAGAGAGAGAAAGAGATAGAGTGAATCAAAGAGAATAAATAGAGAGAAATAGTATATGATTTTTACTGTACAAAAATTGTGTGCCGTCCACGGTTTTGTAAAACGGAATACATTTGACATTTGACAAATTGTTTTATTTTAAAACTCAAAACAACATTTTAAAACAATAAGAAATCATTAGAAATCACCAAAATAAGAGAAATAACTTTAAACTCAAAATTTCACCAAATGGTCAAATTAAGTTTAAAATATTCATTATGGCACACTAATTCACCATTTTACATCCTAACAGTATTAAATTAATTCCGGGGCATTACATAATAGAAAAAGCTTTAAAAGTTTAAATTGTTGTATCACAAGGCCGTCAATTTCAGACACGGCATGATGACACGATACGAAAACGACACGAGATAAATAAGTTTAGACTGTATGTTTATTAATTAGGCCATAAATGGGTTGGCACGAATAACACGAAAATAAACGAGCTGGATTCGTGTTAATACGTCTAACACGTCTTAACACATTTAATTAAATGGACCGTAAACATGTCGACATGGCACGATACGACTTGCCTGTTTGTAACACATTTAAACTTAAAAATAAAAATATTTGAAATATTTATAGTAGGTTAGTATTAATTAGATATTGTATTTTTGTTAATTTTTTTATTGTCTTTTTTTAATTTTTTTAATTTTTAGTTAACTGGGCCATAAACGTACCATATGCATGTTGCTATCGTGTCAACCTATCACAGCCTACTTAGTAATCATGTTAGTTGTGTCATGCCGTGTTATGCAAGCCATAGGTGGGTCATGTTCGTGTTTGCTTTTCTGGTACGTTTATTAATCGAATCATGTTCGTGTTCGTGTTCGTGTTCGGTCTAAATGTGTCATGCTGTAGATGGGTTGACACGAATACGAGTTTTACCACCCCTAATGTATCACAATTTTATTAATTATATACTATTTGAGATGTAATTTTGGACAGGAAATTTGACTCCTAACAAGACTATAATTTTTTTTTAAAGGGTCTACTCGTAACTCTGGAAGTAACCATTTTTTTTCCTCCGGAAGTAGCATGTACTCCGGAAGTAACCAAAGGTTATATATGACTTGTACTGTATATCTTTTAATTGACCATTTAAGCGCTGAAACACTGTTGCATACGTACGTAAGAGCAACTTTTGTACCTTATACTACTAATGATTTATTGATACTGGCCTAGGAAATGAATGCAATTTAATTCACTGCGATTTATAAGCCTATGCAGTTTCCACCAGAAAAATTGTGATTCCAACAAGTAGTTTGAATTTTATATAAAAAAATCTCTAACAAAACTAGTTTAAAATGTAATTTTATGGCTATAAGACAATCTTCACTGTAAGAGCATCTTTAGTGCAATGTTAAAATGATGTGTCAATAACAAATTTAGCATTTGTTTACAAAAAAAACACTCTATAATATAATACCATCTTTAATATTAAATCTCGTTGCAAATTTGCTATCAAGTTTAGTATATAATAAATTTGGCATTTGATATTTGATTTTTGATAGACTGACTTTTGCTTTAATAATTACAATATTCTCACTTTTAATTATTTTAATATTAAAAGTTTACTTTTATAAATTTCAAGGTTTAATAATTATAACAAAAGGCACACATAATATTTCTAATAGCATTATATATTAGAGTACTAAATAAAATAATACATCAACTATGCTATTTTTATTTTTTGTTGCAATTGTAGTACTGGTATTGACATTTGCATTAGAGATGATCTAAATGCTAATGTTAATGTTATATTTGCTGCACAAAATGTTAAAATAATATATTTGAATGCTGTTCTATTTTATGTTTCAATGCATAATACTATTTCAAATTTTACATCTATCTTTTTTAAATAATTACAAAGAGTTAAAATTTGTAAAATGATACTTTTAATATTAAAATAATTTAAAGGTTAATGTATCAATTAATAGGTATTAAATGAAAATTTTAACATATGTTATACCTTATGGTAAATTTATTACCAAATCTAAAATATAACAAATTTAATATTAAAAATAACATTATATTGAAGAGTATTTTTTATACTTAAATATTAAATTTATTATTAATATATTAATTTAACATCGTATCGAGGATGTTTGTATTTAAAAACCTCATGAATTTCATTTTTTTCCCCATATTAATGCATATTGTTTTTTTTTTTTTTAAAAAAAGGCATTCTTAGAAGTCACGCCAACGGTTGGAAAAAAGCTTTCCCTTGTCCACAGAATTGGCTCTACAGCCAAAAAGCATTCAAAGTTCCACCTACACTAAGCCCCCGTTCCGTGGCACCTCATTAATTAAAGACAAATTAAAAAAAAAAACATTCATTATATTACAAAAAACAAAGTAGAGTTTAGATACAACATCCTCCATTCAGAACTCGCCACGTCAGGAAGGACCCACAAACATGGCCCCACAACTACAGATCTTGTTTTCGTCACGCCAACAGTGCTAAGATAATAGGAAATTAAAACTGTTTTTCTTGGCAAATATTTACCAAAATTAGTCACAAATTAATTATTCACTATACGCCCATAAACTCTAAGCTAACAAACGACAGCTTGTCCCTGTCTGCGTCATCACCGCAACTCTCGTGCACCATCGTCGAAAGCTTAACCTCCTCCCGACTCGGCGACGGCGAGGGAGTGTAGTACGGAGGCGAACCGCAAGGCGTCGAAAACGGCGTCGCATCGTCCAACTCCACCCTCACCGTCACCGCCGTCGCCGCCATGTCATCGACACTCGTAACCGTCGTCGATTTCGCCAGCTCATCAACGTCGAAGTGATCCATGCCGTCCGACGATCTCTGACACTCCGACTCCTCCTCCTCCTTTATCGTGAAGAGCAGCCTCGACGGTCCGTACTGGTACATCCCCTCGCCATTCTCTTGAATCTTCATCACGTGGTCGACGTCGATCTCCTCCGCCTGATCACGATCATGATCTTGCAATTGCTGATGATGATGACGATGATCAGGATCGTTGATGCTGATGACGCTGGATTCGTTCGGTTCGATACGAGCGGACAGGTTTTTCCAGCAGAAGAAGTAGAGAAGCTCTTTGGAGGAGAGAACGTAGAGAGATGAAGAGTCCCCGGCGAGGACCTGGTCGCCGGAGGGGGCGAGGCTTTGCCGTTGGAAGCGACGGCGGCGCAAGAGGACATAGAGGAGATCGGCGACTAGGATGAGGAAACAGACGGCGAAAACTGCTATAAGCGCAGTCCCGAGGTTGCTAAGTCCACCGCCCATGTCTTGGAAAACGTGTGTGAAGAGTGATTTTTTTTTTTTTATAATTCTTTGGGGGGTTTTGTTTTTGGCAGAAGGGGACGGGTAACTGGGTGGTTACCGGCTGAGGAGGGGAGATTGGGGGGGACGGGAGGAGGACCGGTGTCACGGGTTGAGCGAGTTGCCGGTGGGGGGGATGGATAAAGGCAGGAAAAGTGAGAGGGGTGTCGTTTTCTGTTTTGTTGTCTTTCTCGGAAGCGTGAGGGGAGAAGAAGAAAAGAAGTAAGACAAAGACTTTTGGAGAAATAAAAAATAATTAAAGAGAAAGAAAGAGTTTGGGGAGGGAAATTAATGATGACGTGGACGTGGGGGAGAGTGTGTGACGTGGAGGATGATTTAAAATTTTGAAAATGAAATTTAATTTAGTTATTAGGTGGATGTGAGGGTCTTTCCAGGTTGGTTTGCGGTTTGCCGTCACCCTGGTTTGGTTGGTGAAAGATTGTTGCAAAACTAAGCACGGAAAAGAAGATTTGAAGAGATATAAATTAGTAATTGCATTGGTCGTTTAATTACATGAAAGCATTATTTCGGATTTGACAAAATTTGTATTGAAAATTTAAAGTCAATCTGCGTATTGTAGAAACCAATTTAAAAATGCACAAGATCTATGAATTTTGATTCATTTGTTCTATCACACACACAATCATGCCTAAAAATATATTATTTTCTTTGCTAAAGGCCTACGTACGTACCTACATATGTATGTATGCATATCGCCCCAAGTTCTCAATTTTTGCTTTCGGGAAAGGTTTGTTTAAGGCAAATATTAAGGAGGGACAGAGAGTGGAATTATTATTATTATTATTATTATTTTTTGGTAGAGATAAATCCATAAAAAAAAAACACAAAGAAAACAACAAAGCCAAGTACGAAGGCGAATCACACCACCAAGTCCTGAAGAAGCGCACCAAAACAGAGGAAAAGAGGGACAAACGCACAATATGTTTTCCTCTAAAACAAAAGCTTAATGGAAGAAGACCCACTTGCCAGCTTGTGTACCACGGTTTCCGATCCTCCAAGTCCAAGAGACTAAATGGGATTAAAAATTAGCGAGCGAAAAAGATGATCTTCGCAATCAAAATCTGGATCTCTCAAGGTGTACTCGAACTATCATCACACGCATCGATTACAGGACAGGAATTATTGAGTCATAAAGCTTGAAATTTGCTTCATTGAGGGCATTTTTATTACGAAAAATGCTAGCAACATTTTATTTTTTACTCTTTTTTATATATATTTTTTAAATCATTATCTGACACATAGAATCTACTAACATTATAAATTTATTTAAACAAAAAATAAAATAGTGGAGTTCACATGTTAGGTGCTGATTGAAGAGAGTGTAAATAAGAGTGAGAAAAAAAGTACAACTAACACTTCTCTTTTATTATTGACTTGTCTTCCATTTTTATGTTCTCGATTCGTCTATTTTTTTTTTCCTTCAAATGATCCATGAAGTTTAAGTGAGTTTTTATAATATAATCTTGTAAAAATTTATGTCTTTAGAAAAGTACGGTAATTTAGCCTTGATTTTGTACTGAGTGTTTGGTAAAATCAGTTGAAACTCATCAATGTAAGCTCATAAGTATGGTAATTAACTTGATATGGTGTAAAACAAAAGCATACTACTGTATAAAGCTCTTACATGATACAATACGTTGAGTTCAAATTCTTAGTTTTAACTTGCTATCTAAACATCATAGTAGTTTTTAATTTGAAACGATATACCTGAAACTTATATAGGTGGATATAATTGAAATTTTAAGGAAAAAAAGTGATGCACATATAGACTTTTAAAATGAAATACTTTAGTGGAAAATATGAGAATTTAATAGAAAATTTATAAAAGTAAAATTTTTAATATAAAAAATAACAGTTTAATTTGAAAAATGCTATAAACTGTATTACCAAAATTTATAGAAGTAAAAAAATCTAATGAAGTGACATGTGCTCCCAAATCCCACCTTTGTATACCAACTAACCGAGGCAATTTTTTATCATAGAAAGAAAAAAGGAATTTTGATGCCTCATTTGGCTTTTTGTTTTCTGCAATTTGCCTTATAAGAGTAATCTTATTGTCATATCGTCACTAGTTTTCTAAGTTTACATGAAAATGTATTAGCTAGAGCAACCCACTCAATGTCTAGGCAACTATTTTTTGCTCACATGCTCAACTACTCAATTTGTCAATGCCAAACGAGTGAAGTTGACATTCATTTACTCACACCAAAGTTGGTATTAGCCACTACAACTAAATTGTGAATAAGACTTGCGGGCCTTTGCCTACTTGTGATGGCCAACCAAATTGATAATGCCGCCGCCTTCTATAAATCTTTTTAATAAAACACACAAAATTTACGGATACATCGTCGGGGTAATATGCGATAAGTGTAAACTTGTTAAGATTATCTCTAATACAAATATCAATGTTAATATTATATTTGTTATTAAAAAAATAAAAATAACATATTTGATATGTTATTATATTTTATGCTTCAATATATAATGTTATTTCTAATATTAATTTACTTTTTGTTATAATTATTATGCCAATAAACCTTTAATATTATAATAATTTAAAAGTCACAATGTTATAATGATTAAAAGAATAAATTTAATGCATAAACTAATAAGAATTAAATGTTAATATTTGCTACCGAGTTAGCGTATGATAAATTTGACATAAAAATGATGTTACATTAAAAAGCTTTTATTTACATCAAAGCCAAAATTTAGCATTATATAGCATTTATAGTATTGTATTGGAAATGCTGTAATGTTGTCTTTATATGGGCACCTGTGGCTGGTGTGAAGGCCTAGCTGCGGCGGTAGCCCATGGTTGAATGGACTGGCATGTGCTATGGAGTAAATGCTACTGCAATGAAAAATGATACCCACCTTGTACCCAATTAGCCTCAATGCCAGAAGGGAAATGAGATTTTTCTTTATGGGCTTAGGGAGTTGTATTTTTCAACTCCAACGTGACCACTCAGTTGTGGGTCAGCTAGTGACCAGATGGGCGCATCATTTGGGCCAGTGTCAACATCCAAACCAATAACAAGCCGTTGGATTTAAAAAGGGTTTAGGAGGGAAATAGTTTTAGGGAAGTTGAGATAAATGGCCAGAGATTTCGAGAAGTTAGACTCCGTTTAGTTAGCGGTTGCAAATTGCGTAGCGATTTGAATCTTTTCTGTTTGAATTGTGAAGGCTTCGTCTGACAAACTTTATTACAGTATAAAATTTCTACGTGTTACAACATATACATTATTTTAGTTTTAATTATATTATTGAACACTTTCAAAATCTGAACAATTCAATTAAAGAAAAATGAAAACATAGAATGAAATATGAATTTGTGCATGAAGATAGGGAGGAAAATTGTGTACTGTAGCAATGGGTAGGCTTGGGTAGGAATGGAGGAATAAATTCTAGAGGAAATTATATTTTATGCTATTTTTAGAAAATAGATTTATTCATAACATATTTTAAAAAGTTGTACTACACTTGATACTATCACTTAGATTATATGTTTATGTTGTGTCATACTTAAAATATTTATCATTTTATAAAGTAAATTTCAAAAGATGACATTTATGATTTCAAAAATAATATTTATGAAACTTTCTCAAAATTCTAAAACGCCCATTTTGGGCTGGTTCAAATCCCTCATCCATTCCAAATAAAAGCAGTCTTTTTGACGTACCAGTAAACACCTATTTCTATTGGGCTCCAGGGTTTAGATTTGGTTGTACCAAACAACGCCTTAGTAAATAGTCAGATTTTGATGAGCTTGGAATTTACTTTATGACCAAATTTATGGTTTTATCCTAAGCAAGGTAAGCCATATAACTCTTGGAATTTTGCTTTCATGAAACCTCAAATTACATACATTGATTATCAATACTTATTTAATATTCATTATTTTTTATTTACGTAATATTACTACATTTAAAGTGGAAAAATTTATTTTTTCCCTACAAAATATTTTTTTAAAAAAATTAAAAGGTCATTTACTACAAATTATAATAAATAGGGTGTATATTATATCGAATATTTTAAAGACTAACTCTTTGCTATAATTTCTTTTGAAATGTATCGTTAACACCTGTTAAAATGTTATAGTTGGGGAGGCTGATATGTCTTTCCATATTATTTTGTTCGCAGATATAACGGTTTGAAATAGAACTTACCGATATCACTTTTTACAGGTAGAATTCCCCATATAAAGTATAAGATTTTGACATATTTTATGGTTGCAATAACCGCTTTAGTTTCTCTAAAAGTTTGTGTAGCAACTTAAGAAATTTTATAAACAAGCCGGCCACAATTAAGTTTATGAATAAACAGTTTTCCTAATTATGTAATTAGCAAACTTTCAAATTATTTGTGCGATAGAAAGAAGTTTACTCTCTTTTTCCTTTTTTCCTATTATTCTTCTCTTTTTTTTTTTTTTGGTAGTCTTTCTTAGTCTCTCACTTTATGCGTTTATATAAAAAATGTAAATGCTTTAAGAAAAGGACCCAACAAACATCAAAAGCATCGTCATAATACCACAAGCCACAAGCCACAAGCAATTCTTCCCTGTTAATTGATTTGCGTGTGCAATTCAAATCCATCTCTTTTTGACCAACTTTCAGATATATCACGTAGTGTTACTAGTAGTAATGGTGGTTCCACTTCCCATCTCTCTTTCTCATATATATACGTGTGTATATATGTATGTATATATAACTGAAACTGAAGACATGAAAGTACTCTCCAATTCTCCTTGGATCCCTCAATCTCATCACTTTCAAATGATAAACCGTTAAAAGCACACACAATGAAAGAGAGAGAGGGAAAGGAATAAATGTGATCCATGGTCCTCGTTTCAATGACTATATCTATATATCTATATATATCTGTAATATTACTTATATATATATACACACTATCATATTAAGGGCTTCTGGATCCGAGATTTTTTCCCTTACTTTCACGCAAAATGAATTTAAAAGACAACATAATGGGACAGTGATCTTATGGGAAAGAGGCATCTGTTAAGGACCTCCCTTTTTTCTTAAAGTCTACGAAAGGCCGGCCCTCAGGGTTTGTGGAAACTTTGTCTCCATGCTTGCCTTACCCCTTGTCTTTTCTAGATGCCCAAACAACAACTCTCTCTCTCTCTTTCTCTTACTTTCTCTCTCTCTCTCTCTCTCTAGGTGCAAGACTCAGATTGACAGTTTCTTTTTGAGGGTCCTTATTTTGTATGTTTGTAGAGTTTGTTGTGTTTGTGTTTTTCAAGATGTGTAAGAGAAGTGACTTTAGTACAATTCAATGCAAGGGAAAGCGCTTTTGCAAATTTATTCTTTCGTATACTTTCAAAAGTGGAAGCTAGACGATCTATTCAAGCTAGGGCTTTAAACTAACAATACTTGTCTATCATTTTGTTATGCTGTGTTTGGTTGTCTATGGTAGGAATTTTAAAAACTCCTTTTTTTTTTTTTTTTTGGTTTAACATAAGCAACAAGGGTTTCCATACATGGTTATGATACCTCACCAACATGTTTCATTGTCATAGTATTAATATATAGGGGTTTTTCTACAGTCCATCTGACAGGAGGTCCCTTTATTGTAATATATAAAAGTGAAAAACGTAACATGATATTTTATTGAACGTTATATTAATGTTATAGAAGTATAACATAATCGTCCTTAAAGTATAGTTTTAAAGATTGAACATAACATTGACCTTGTAAGGTGAAACATATTTTTGTTACGTTTTTTATGTAAATTTCAGTGTTACGCTTTAAGATCGATGTTATTTTTAATGACAATCATATTATGTTTTTTGACTTTTAGATATTATGTTGGAGAAATGGTCCCTCTAGAGGGAGAAGAACTTTTAACATCTATATCTCATTCAAGCGCGTATCAGTTTGTTATGTGGTTCATCTGAATATAGCTTTCATGACAAGATAGGATCACTCTAATTAGGGTTATATAAGACAATTGTTTATTTTCACAATTTGGTGATATTGTTGGCTTTGGACAAAAGATATTTTGTTGTTATGGAATTGGGTGACAAGACTCGGTATTTTGCCGCAATATTATGATATTTTTCGGCCAATTTTTATCATTTAGGCCATTAAGGGGAATTTTTTCCCCATTTTTTAAATGGTTTCTGTCTTGATAGCAAGTTATCTATATGCTAGGAATTCAAAACTTGCCGATTCATTGGCATCTACTTCACGAACCTGTTTCATATTCACATAGTATTAATATCTCATTCAAACTTATGTATGAATACATATACTCCTTTAGGACATAACTTTCCTATATTCAACTTTCATTTCATTTGGGTAAGAAAAAGAAAGAAAAGCACCAGAGCAAAATGATTAGCAAAAAAGGAAAAGAAAAATTCCGTTAAAAGCAATATGCGCCAAGTGTATAGAAGAATGTAAATATAATATTAGACTTTACACATAACAAAGGGGGTTAGAGATCTCTGATAAAGGAAGTGCTATTATTTAGAAGGGGAAAAAAAGCAAAAAAAAAAAAATAAAATCATATCTTGAGAAAGATATATAGATGATTAGAGTTCCAAAAAGTTACTTAGGTATACAATTGGTGGTGCAATATTTAGGAAAAAGGTTTCCAAAGTAAAGGGACAAGTTGGTTCCTAAAGATGGGAAAGGAAAAGAAACTAAAGGAGCCTAAGAATAAGTTCATTGTCTCCAACAAATTAAAGGTAACAAGGGATTGTTGCCCTAATGAGTATGTCTCTTATCCCAAACAGCCTTATGATTTAAGCTAAGGCTCCCTTCAAGTAGGCCCTCAAGGTGACGCACCCCCTTTGTCGTCTCCTTAATTAATCACTTGGACAATTAGCGTTTAGGAGTTGTCCTTGTGAGAGACAAGGGGGATCAACTTTTTTAGGGGGCCACTTGTAATTTTTAGTATAATTTAATTGGCCTTTTTTTTTTAAAAAAAAAAATTTCCCAAATCTCAGTGAATGAATGATTGGACAGTTATTAAAAGATCAACAATAATATGAAGGCACAACATTGTTACTAAAGCTTTAAACATTAAGAGAGTGTTTGAAAACATGATTTGAATTGAATATACTGTAACAATTCAAATTTTATAAGAGAAAATACTCTAGCAAAACTAGTTTGAACTATAATTTTTTTTTTGTTTGAACCATTATTTCTGCACAATATTGAACCCGTACTTCCCCGAATCTAATCCTCCTCTCACCTTAAACTATAAGAGTGTTTTTGGGATGAATTAGACCAACAAATCCGATCAAAACATCAGTTTCAATTTCTTAAATCAAGAACTAGGCGCCCACCGAGCTAAAGCTTGGAAAAATCCTGATATAACCGATCAATTTTTGTTTTAGTTTTCGTCACCAATTTTATTATTCACATTAATTGATGAACAAAATTGGTAAGTAAATCAATTGTTGAGTTGCAATTATTGTGGCCATATTTGGAAATCCAAATATGACCTTAATTGGTTATATGGATAAGTAAGTTAAACCAAGAGTTTTAATTAAAATTCATTTTGAAATTCAAATTTTATAGAAGAAAACATACAAAGTTAGTTTGAATTATATTGTTGTGGTTTAAAGTAAGTTCTAACAGACTTTAAATGAAACACTTCTTTTATTGTAAAAAAGCTATTTTTTCTCTAATTAAAAAATAAGCACTTTTTTCCCCAAAAAATTCATCATTCACTATTTTGCTCAAGTTGTACCAAAAGGAGCTTTAATTTATAACCTCAAAAATTACTTTGAAGTAATCGAGTGTGAAAATTGTAGGATTTCAAATGAAGCGTATTTCCAATTGTCCTATCATTCCGTGTACTCCCTCTATTTTTAACATTATGAGTTACCCTTGGAAAATAAAAGATCAAAAGCGGAGAAAGGAAAATACGTAAGAGAATGAAATCCAAAATTTTTATAGTAAAAGAAGCGCGCCGACATTACAAGTCGGGCTCGTGGGCCTGACCTAGCAATTGGGTCAGGACCACTCACTAATAATTGGGCCGCACTAAACATCACGTTCAATACTGGACGTAGGACCATCTTTCATGCATGCCATGCAAGTGACAGGTTTCAAATTGAAAAATGGAGTATTTATTTTCATTTTTTAATATATATATATATATATATATCTATATATTTTCTAAAATTTGAGAGCAGTGGATTCAAACTCTTCATTATGTAGTAGAGTTAGGTGTAGAATTACCATCAGAATATTCTTTTGACCACATTTTTCTAATTATTTTTATAGCTTATATTTTGAGGGTTTTTTTTTTTTTTTTACAATAGTAATAGATTCTCTTTTTCTTTTTTTCTTTTTTTTAACTATTTTATGAAAGGCATAGCATTCAACTTTGTTTCACTAATTGCAGACTATATATCCAGACTTTTACCGTAAAACCTTTTGGGCATCATATTTATAAAGGTTTAATTATAACAGTTAGTTTCCTTGTAAGCTCTTACAATCAATCACATTTAGACAATAACGTTGACAATTATAATGTATGAAATAGATGAGGAATAACATTACTAAGTAAAAATAAATGTTATTAAGAAATACATAATTAAATATTTTTGTTCTAGGCATCTAACGCCTGGACTTTCAAATGATCACATCTTCTCCTTCCTCGCTTATCTTTTCCTTCTTCTTCTCTATATTCCAATTAAGTTGATCAAATAATTTAATTGCTCCCGTAGATTTAAGATCTATTCACTTTAATTAAGTTAAAGTGTTTTGTGGTTTGTCGGCCACTCAATCTTAATTTATTTGTTAATTGCAGCATTATTGTAAACCAATGTGTCATCATAAAATATAGCAGATATGTTATAAAACTAGTTCTCTTATAGGGGTGAGCTCGGCGCCTCCCGCCGAGGATCCCGTTCTTGGTGGTCGACAAATAAACTCGACAGAACTTATTGAGACCACAATCTTGAACCCCTCAAGCTCAACTCATCTATTTGAGGTGCTCTTCAAGGCCTTCCGGGCTACGACCTTAGCAATCGCCCCCTCCGATCAGACACCAGCTTGGGTCGGATTTTAATAACCTGCAAGCAGGCTTCCACTTGCCACAAGGAGTTGATAGGTGGCTATTTTCCCACCGCCGAATAGAGACTAATCCACCAATAGGGGCTATGACATTTGTCTCCTGCCATCTGACTATTGAAAAAATAGTATGCAGAGGAATTTAAAAATTTTTATATTAGAGTATTTTTCAAAACACAAATTTGATATGCTATATGCATAAATTAACTAGATATTACTAACCTTTGTGTGCTGAAAAGGTCCTGCAATCAGTGAAGAGAAGTAACGTTCCAAAAGAGCCTCAACCAACTGGTCTTCTTTACTATTCTCTATCCACAATCGGAGTGAGTGTGGGCTCACACATACAGCTCTTCCACCAGGTGACTTTCCTTCCAACCAATTGAGAGAACCCAAAGCAAGTGTTCGTGATTTGTGAACAAGAGCTCTCAGGGAGTTTTCAGATTCTCACCAGTAGAGTATCACTCTTAATCTCTCAATTGATCTAAATAACTTATGTGACTTACTCCCTATTTATAGAGGTTTGGTCTAGGGTCAATCCTTATCAAATTAGGTCTCAAAATTTGAATCAGAATCAAATTCGGATCAATATCTGATAAGATCTGTGTAAAAATGCGTGATCTTTTCCTTCGCTCATCGGCAGGCCGATTAGGATGATCGGCAGGCCAAATAGGCCCCATCAGCATGCCAAACTTGAGGATCGGCATATCAAACTACCGATTAATATCTTAGCAAATCTTTTATTTTCCACCAGAAATTCTATAGGATAAATTCTCAGTTTTAATTCAAATAACCCAATAGACAAGTTATTTGATTAAAACAACTTTATCTAGATAATCTCTAGGAAAATAAATAAATTCCTAATAATTTTTCAAGTTTATCTTGATCTAATTTATTCAAAATTAAATCAACCGATAAATAAACAAGAATTATTCAATCATAATAATTCAACAAGTTTATCTTGAATTAATTTTATCAAAAAATTAATTCAACCGATAAACAAACATGAATTATTTGATTCTTTTAAATTTCAACCAATCTAATAAATCTGACATAAGTCACCAATTGGTGGAAAAGCACGCCGTATCGTTACAGGATGTTGTGAGCTAGCAAATGGGACCAAATAGACCTATATAGTTCAAGCTCCTGATAATTATGAAACCTAATATCCCGTATATATATTTCATAATTGTCAACTCCAACGCTACTCCACTAAAAGCTTGGAACTGCACTCTCGAACTATATAGAATTACGAAGCCCGTATAGCTAAGTCTCCATGACAAATCATAGTATATTGTATCCCCATATGATTATCCATAATCGATTTAAGGACAAGTTCTGGCTTACCTTTTTGATTATTTTTATCTTACATTCTATTATCTCACCATCGAAAAACTTACCATCCAAAGACAGTATACCATTCGGTTACACCTATATATCCAAATGGTTAAGCGCTCCAGTTTTTTAATTACAGGATAACGCATATAAGAGGATATTACTACTCCTAAAGAGGAGCTATGGATTCCATATCTATGAATAACAGGTCTACGCTATCAAGAGTTATGCCTCTAACGTACCGGCATGCATACCAATGTTTTTATTCACGGCGTCCACCTCCAAAGGTCAAGACAAACCATCTCCCAATAGGGATATAGACAACATAACAATCTTTACATGAATAAAGCGCCCAACTTTATTCCCTCTATTATGGATCTTATGATTTAGACAGTCACCTTAAGAATCGTGTCTTCCACATAATCTGTCCATCATATGCCCAATTCTTAAAGGTTTAGACTAATAGTCTCAGACTATTGTTTGCTTAACTTACATTCAACAAATATAAACGTAAAGAGGACAAGATTTGGTATATTAACAATAAATAAATTTTTTATTGATAAAAATGTCTCCAAAAACTTATTACATTTTTACTCCTTAGGCATACATGTCTAACAATCTCTTACTTGCACTAAGTGAGTAAATATGACAAATCTCGCATCCCCATAGCTTCCACATACCTCTCGAAGACTCTCCCAGTAAGTGTCTTCATAAAAGGATCAGCTAAATTGTCATCTGATGCGATCTTACACACCGTGACATGCCCGCCCTCAATGAAGTCCTTTATCGCATGATACTTCCGATCAGTATGCTTACTCTTCTTGTGAAATCTTGGTTCCTTAGCATTAGCTACCGCCGTATTGTTATCACAGTACAATGATGCCGTTTTATCCATACTAGGAACTACCTCAAGATCCCCAAGGAACTTGCTGAGCTACATTGCTTCTTTTGAAGCATCACCAGCTGCCACATACTCGGCCTCCATCGTTGAATCTGAAGTGCAATCTTACTTTACACTTCTCCAACTGATGGCACCGCTGCCCAAAGTAAACACAAAACCTGAAGTTAATTTCCTATAATCCAGACAGGATTAAAAATCCCAGTCAATATATCTTAGAAGAGTCAAGTCCTCACCCAAATATACAAGCATATACCCTCGAGTCCTTCTCAGGTACTTGAAAATATGCTTTACCGCAACCTAATGGTTCGGTCCTGGATCTGCCTAAAATTGACTTAAAATCCCGACCATATAACAAATATCTAGTCATATGCAAAGGATGGCATACATGAGACTACCCACTACCGAAGCATAAGGCACCCTCTTCATGTATTCTCTTTCTTCATAAGACTTTGGAGAGTCTTTCTTAGAAAGAGTAATTCCAGACCTAGATGGTTGCCCACCTTTTTTGGATCCTGCATTGCAAACCTCTTGAGAATTTTATCTATGTATTCGGCCTGAGATAAAGCTATCATTTTGTTCTTCCTATCCTGAAAGATCTGGATACCAAGAACAAAATTAGCCTCACCCAAGTCCTTCATGTCAAACTGCTTGGTCAACCATAATTTGACCGATGACAATGCCCCAATGTCATTGCCAATTAGCAGAATGTCATCTACATAGAGTAGTAGAAAAACCACCTTCCTATCCTTAATGTGCTTGTAAACACATAGCTCATCCACATTTTATGAGAACCCATAAGTCTTAATCACCTGATCAAATCTTATGTTCCAGGAACAAGAAGCCTGCTTGAGTCCATAAATTGACTTTAGCAGCTTACAAACCTTACCCTCTTGACCCTCGACCTTGAACTCGTCTGGTTGTTTCATATAAATGGACTCATCGAGATAGCCATTCAAAAAATCCGTCTTGACATCCATCTGTCAAATCTCGTAGTCGAGAGAGACAGCTATGGACAATAGAATCTGGATGGATTTAAGTATGGCTATAGGCGAAAAGGTTTCCTCATAATCAATTCCTTCCTTTTGCGTATAATCTTTAGCTACTAGTCTAACCTTAAAGGTTTTGACCTTTCTATCTACTCCTCTTTTCCTCTTGTAGATCCACTTACACCCTATAGGTTTTACCCCTTCGGGAATATCCATAAGCTCCCAAACCTGATTAGTCTCCATAGACTTCATTTTAGTGTTCATGGCCTCTGTCCAGAGTTTTGAATCAACATCCTCCATAGCTTTTGCATAAGTATAAGGATCCCTATCATGTTCATCCGGTTCAGCCAAAAAGACTTTCCCATTGAACATATACCTTTCAAGTTGACGCCCAATCCTCCCACTAAGACAAAGCCCCTTAGGTTGTTGTTCAGGTTTGTTTGGTTTTTCTACACTGATTGGAACGGTTTCATTCGAAACCTCCAGAGTGATCAGATCACTCCTTAACTCCTCAAGCACCACTTTGCTTCGAGGTTTAAAGTCTCCCATGTAACTCTCCTCAAGGAAAGTTGCATTAGTTGAAACCACGACTTTATTTTCCTTTGGGTTATAAAAATAATCCCCTTTAGTTTCTTTTGGATATCCTATAAACACGCAAACTTTTGAACGTGCTTCCAACTTATTCGCATCCTTAAACAGGACATGAGGTGGACATCCCCATATGCGAATAAGGTTTAAGGATGTCTTCCTGCCCATCCACAACTTGTGAGGAATTTTAGGGACCGATTTTGAAGGCATATTGTTCAAAAGATAACATGCGGTTTGTAGTGCATATCCCCAAAAAGATAAAGTCAATGCTGAATAACTCGTCATGGACCTGATCATGTCCAATAAAGTTATATTTCTTCTCTCCGCTATGTCATTCTGCTACGGAGTGCTCGGTGTAGTCAAATGGGATAAAATCTTATTCTCTAATAAGTGTCCCAAGAACTCATCAGAAAGGTATTCTCCACCTCGATCGGATCGAAGTGCCTTTATAGGTCTACCAAATTGCTTTTCTATTTCAGCCCAAAACTCCTTGAACTTGTCAAAAGTTTTGCTTTTGTGGTGCATTAGGCACACATACCCATATTTTGAGTAATCGTCAATAAAAGTGACGAAGTACTCATACCCTCCTCGTGCCCGATGTTCATTGGTCCACAAACATCACTATGTACAAATTCTAGAACCCCTTTGGCCCTATTGCCCTTAGACCCAAATGGTCACTTAGTCATTTTACCCTTCAAACAAGATTCATATTGAGGTATAGATTCCACCTTTAAGTGACTTAAAGGTCCATCTCTTACCAACCTTTGAATCCTATTCAGGTTAATATGACCAAGGCGCAAATGCCAAAGATAAGTCTTATTAGAGTGAGAAATATTAAGTCTTTTAGAGTTATTATCATTCATCTTAGCATTAAGCAATAAGTCCATCTTAGGTTTGATAAAATATAGATTATTTTGCATCCATCCAGAATAGATAAAAGATTTGTTTTTACGAATCACCACTTTATCATTAAAAGAAACCAAATATGAGTCTTTAAATAAACAAGCTATAAAAATTAAATTCCTTTTAAATTTAGGAACATAAAAACAATCTTGCAAAAATAAATTCCTATAATTATCAAAATAAAGATGGAAGTCTCCTACTGCTTCCTCCGAGACCAAGGATTCATCGCCCATCCGAAGCGTGAAGTCTTCATGCAGCAGACTTCTCGTTTCTTTGAACCCCTCCTTTGGAAGGAAGTCCTTGCAATGCTTCTTGATGTGCCCGACCTTCCCACAGAAGAAGCACTTAAGCTTCTTTGGGTTCTTCTTCTTCTTTTTATTGCTCTTGGTACTAGCAAGAATAGAAGACTTTCCGTTCTTGGCCTGTTGCTTCTTTCCATTCCTAGAATTGAGATTGGAACCAGAAGCAGCTACCAAATTGGCCTCTCAACTCGTAGGAGACTCCCTGATCAGCAGTTCAAACTCCTGTAACTGTTTCATTAATTCTGTTAAGGTCATATCCCATCTATTACTTAAATTAAAAGTAGCTCTAAACGGAATAAATTCCTTTGACAGAGTCTCAAATACCATAGTCATCTGAGTTTCAACATCGATGTCGGCTCCATTGGTTTGAGCCTCAGCAAGGTAACCCATGACCAACATCATGTGCTCCTTTACAGATGTCCCTGAACTTTGCTTACAGTTTAGAAGTTTTCGAAGTGCCCCTTGCCGCTTTGTTATGGCTTGGCCTCCAAACATGTCTTCAAAATTATCCAAGATCTGCTTTGCAGTCTCATAATCCTGATGTTGAGCCTGCAGCATGTTATTTATGCTAGCCATAACATAGCAGCGGGCCTGATCATTAGCATCTTTCCAGTGATCATACGCTTGGAATTGTTCATTAGTTGAGTCTCTTGTAGGCTCGAGAGACAAGGGGTTGTTAGTATATATTTCAGTTTCTCAAAGGAGAGGATGATATACAAGTTCTATTTTCAATCATTATAATTCCCTCCGGTTAATAGGTTTTTGTCAAGTATTGAAGATAAAGTGTTTTTAGATATTTTTAATCTACAATAAAGAATCATATACCAAATATAAGCAAACTTATAATAATAATTTAGTAAGATAACACAATCACGTAAAAATATACAAATGTGTTTATGTGTCAAAACCTTGAAAATATCACAACCTTACAATGATAATTCCCAACTCATAATTCAACAAGCTCCTAGGGGAGTCATGCCAAATTTAGTCAGGAACACGGATTCCCTCCTGATTAATATATGCCATCCAGGACCCGTTTGATCCAGCATATATTAATAATCGTTTCTTTGGCCATTAATTTTATTAACAGAGCTCCTAGGGGAGGTTAATAATAAAATTAACATGAGTGTATAACCATCGTTTTAATATTTTATCCATGATTTATAATCACCACCTAGGGGTGTCAACCATAAATCATGCTAAAATACCTTATCCTCTCAGAGATCCAATCTGGTACATGATAGAAATCCCTTCCTAGAGGTCAGGACCACCATGTTCTGTCTATAGACCAACGATGGAGGCCTTAGGTCCTCTATTTGAAAACCTTCTCCCACTCAATCTTTTGAAATCAAGGTTTTATTTTAAGAACATGCATGAACAATTTTAATATGAGCGGCACTCCCTATTCTATATGACATGTTATCAATATACACGGTAAATCATATTATAATGCAGACAAGCAAAGCTACAAGCAAAATAATAAATAACCGTAATATTATGGTTCTACCTTGGAGAATAGAATAAAAAGATTACAAGAAAATAATCGAAATATATTATCGATTCTTCATCCTTGAATCTCCAAGTAGTATCATTCTTCACGTAATGCACATCTTCAAGTCTTCAATCTCGTATGAAAATACTTCATATTTTTGGTTGTGTCCAAATTTAATGTCTCTTAGAATTGTCCCAAAAATAAAATTAAAATTGCACTAGAAAAATTACACCTTTTTTGAAAATTTTTCAGCGCTCAGTCGGCAAGCCGATCTGGGTGATCGGCCTGCCGGTCACGATCCATCGGCCTGCCGATCAGGAAGATCCGCCTACCGACTCATGAAAGATCGACCTGCCAAACCAAAGGTTCGACCTACTGCCAGAGCCTCCCGATTTCTGCCCCATTGACGGCCTGTCGAATCTCACGTCCGGCCTGCCAATCTGTGACCATCGGCCTGCCGAACTGTAAGGTTCGGCATGCCGATCGAGTAGAAATCTCTCATTCCAAAAAATACAATTTTTAATGTAATTCATCAATTTTATTTTCAACAATTCAAAAATATAAAATTAAAGACTCAGGAAATACTTGAAAACGCCATCATCATTCTTTAGATCGGCCTTCTAGATCCGTCTTCTCGGAATGATTATTTAATTACAAAATTTTTATAAATTTAAAATTAAAAATAAATAATAATTCCTAGACAGATATGATAGTTTACTATCTAATTTCATGAAAAAACATAGATACATATTCTAACCTCTAAGAAATTATAACCAGTATAAATTAATTAATTAATAAATAAGTAAGTAACTATTTAATCAACCATAATTAATTACTGAACATTCACCACATAATCCATGACAACATATAAAATATATAGAAACCTAGAGTGCGAACTCTCTATAAAATTAAATTCAAGCATAGAAGAGATTAAGATCACAAAATTTATTCATATAGTATGATCACAAACTCGTAAATTTATGTAAAAACCATAGCTCTGATACCAATTGTTGGAAAAATAGTACACAGCAGAATTTAAAAATTTTTATATTAGAGTATTTTCCAAAACACAAGTTTGACATGCTATATGTATAAATTAACTAGATCTTACTAACCTTTGTGTGCTGAAAAGCTCC